>JAEQBH010002861.1:0-330439 GCA_016808115.1 Tetrastigma voinierianum | reverse complement strand
AAACTAACCCTTAAAACACTCCTATTTGAGTCAAAACATATGCTGACATTTAATGTTCGGCGGTTTGAAAGCATAGCATTTAACCTCATTTCGATGGCTTGTAAATGACATCTAAAGATGTCGGTGCATCTACCATAGAAGAATGCATTGAACCTAAAGCATGATGACAAGTATTGACGAAAGAGCACATTAAATGGCATTTAAACCCTAGTTTGGAAAGTTTGGAACAATAAATGCGTACTGTTTCATTTAAATGAGGACCGCAAACCACCATTAACGACCTGTAACCCTCCTCTTCAGGTTTTGAGGCTTGTAAACATCCCACTTGAGTTGTCATCCTGTAGTGGTGTTTAGCGACGAAAATGAGAGAAAGAAGAGAGAGAAGAAAGCGTAAACTAAAACCCAAAGTGCGTGAATGAATGCTTGAATATGAAAAGTTGGAGTTCTGAAGTCATAGGTGGCTTATATAGCCATACAAGATGTGTGAAATACCAAAAAATACCAGAATATATGATTCTGATAGGAAAAATGGGAATTACACAAAACGAAATCGTTTAGATCAAAAACAGAGGGGGACAAATTTCACTATGCATAGTGAATTTCGCTATCATAGCGAAATTTCGCTATTGTAACACCCCAAAATATACCCTAGCGGTTTTCGACATGTTTAGGGTATTTTGTAAGCATAATTTGACTGTGTCGCGAGTTAAATGCGAAACATGGAAACGAGAGACTTGGAAAGTTACAAAACTTAAGGATAAAATTGTAATTTGTCGAGGGCCAAAAGACATAGGAATTAAGAGATTTGAGGCCGTAATAAAAGTTTATTTATAAGTAGAATGAGTTATGGGCTTAAATAGCAAATAAGCAAACTTAACCCCAATGGGTTTGGAGACGAAACAAGGCCTTAGCAAACATGAATTTAAAGACCAAAATTTGTCTCATTTTGGGGAGGAAGAAAAACGTGAAGAGGAAGAAGAAGAAGAGAAGAAGAGGAAGAGGAGATCAAGCAAGCCAAGGTATGGAACTTTGGATTTTTGGTATGGAAACCAACCTTGATTATGAATTCTATGAGATTTGGCATGTATCTTTGGGTTTGTATGTTGATTATTTTGAATGATTCCAATTCCTAAGAAAAATAGACTCATTGAGGGACTAAAATACATGAATGATGTGTGAATACATCAGTATTCCTGTATAAGTATCTGAAATGCCACATGGAATGAGCATGAAACCTGAATCGGATGTGAAACATGAAAACGAATTGAAACATGAACATGAAATGGCAATATGTCATAAAAATATAATGTATTAAGAATGCCCCTATTATAAGATAGTAAGTTATTGAACTCCTTATAATTGTAAAGCGCCTAAGACCGGTTATTGAATGACATGGCACTCGACCGTGCTTGGCGCATTAGTACTTCGGTACTCTCACACGATTAGTGTGGCGGCACTCGACCGTGCCGGCACGTATTAGTACTTGATACTCTACGATTAGTGCGACGACACTCTTTGACCCCGTGCTTGGCATCGAGTCTGGCGGCCTCTTTGACCGTGCCGGCGTAGTACTTCGGTACTCACGATTAGTCGCGACGGCACTCGACCCGTGCCCGGCACATTAGTACTGGTACTCTCACGATTAGTGCAGCGACACTCTACGGTGTGCCGGCACATTAGTATAGTACTCGATTAGTACTGATTGCTCTCGGATTAGTGCGATGGCACTCTCGATCGTGCGGCCTGCCTTCGGGTACTTATTGTCTTTGTGTCTCATTCCATTCTTGGTTTAGGCAATCGACAATTATATGATAAGACTACGAGATAATGAATAAGAATAAACAAATGAATATAAGTAAAGATCTGAATGTACCTCTGGTACACCTCTGTGTCAATCTGTGTCTCCTACAAGTACTCCCCATATCTGAGAGTAATCTCACCGTAATACCACACGGGTACTCGTATCGGAAAAATAAGTGTAAGTTCGTAAATTAAGTATAGAATCTGTCGTACTACGGTACTTATTATAATGAATCTGATCTGTACCTACAAAGGACTAATGTCTCAGTATCTGTAAGTATGATTTGACCTTGTATGTGATATGATCCACGATCTCATTCCGACTTATCGTACCTCACAGTGCTTTTACCGCACAAGAATAGAATCAGTAAGACAATAATAAGTTCTGAAAACAAGTATAAGTTCGTAATACCGGTATAAGTTCGAGTAATACCGGTATAAGTTCGAGTAAGATCGGTATAAAGTTAGTAAAAGACCCATTATAAGTTAAGGTAAAGACAAATTGTATATACTCTGTAAGTCATGTATAAGATCTGAAATACATGTATAAGATCTGAAATACATGTATAAGTTCTGTAATACATGTATAAAATCCGAAATACATGTATATGCTCCGTAATACGAGGATAAGATCCGAAATACGGAGATAAACTGCAGCAGCCAAAGTAGAAGATCCGTAAGACAAGGATAGGCTTTGTAGTACAAGTATAAGATATGAAGTACTAATATAAGTTCTGTAGTACCTAAGGGTACCTCTGTATCTGATTAATTTCTGTAGAACCTACGGGTATCTCCGTATAAGCTCCGGATAAGGATAAACTCCGTAGTACCTATGGGTACTCCCGTATGAGTATAGGATAAGTTCGATATAAGCCTAAGTGTGCGTCTCTTGGGACATTTGATCAAATGTTGCTAAGGGTACTCCGGCCTGTGTTAAGTTCCATGGAAATCCGATTATACGTTCGTAATCTACATTGCTACTTGGTACCTCAGAGCAAGAGTGAAGACTCCACGTAAGGTAGTATAGGATGCAATAAACTCTCAGGAGTCTCGCGATAGATATAAGTACCATTACGTGTATAAGGATTTCTGAATAAGCATAAACTCAGTATAAGCATAAGCTCTGTAGCTCCTACGAGAAATCTGAACAAGTATGAGATAAATAGGGTAATAGTGCGTGATAGAGTACCACGAGTCACAAGTATATGTATAGAGGATTCGACTTAGTTTATAAAGGAATGCGAAGAAGTATAAATATGTATCCTATGGGAGATAAGTATCAGTCTGACAGAAGTTCAAGTATATGCCTTTTGGGAGACCTAAATAAGTATACGTCTGATACAAACATAAGTATAAATATATATCCTCACCCAGGAGATAAGTATCGATCCCAGCAGTTAAATATATGTCCTTTGGGAGATACGAATATGTATAAGATGCGAATAAGAATAAATTACGCTATAAGTATAAGATCCGACTGCTATAAGTAAAAGATCCGGATAAGAATAAGTGTTATGAGTATAAGATCCAAATAAGGATAAGTCTGCCATAAGTGTAATTCCTAAGTAAGTATAAGATTGTTAGAAGTATAAGTTAAGTACTATAGATGAGAGATCTGAATAAGCTTAATTTTGTTACAAGAACATTTATGTGTGTAAATATGTGATATGAACTCCTGAAGATTTTGATATCGTGTTCTGTTATCTATTATTTGTGTTTCTGTATAAGAAATGTTTCCCACTAAGCGTAAAACATACGGGTTTTCAATCAGGTGTGAGTGCGGGAGAAGGCGTCGTGAGCATCTGCGTCTGGTGGGCCTTACACTTGTAAGGGTTCTTTACATGTAGGTTTCGTGCTCTGATTTGTAAATGTGAAGGTAAAGTTTTGTATTTGTAAACGGGACTCAGTTATATGTGTCTAGATTTTGATGGACACCACTCCGGTGGTAGTTCTTTTGATTTGTATATAATATTTGGATTATGTTATAATATGTGGGCCGGCTTTACGGTGCTAGTATGGCTTAAAAAAAAAAAAAAAAAAAAAAAAAAAAAAAAAAGCAGGTAAAGAGTCCGAGTATATGGTCTCGCGTCAGAGCCGTTCGAGATGATCAATTTGGGTCGGATAGGGGTCGGGCGTGACGACTATCATAGCGAAAATCTGAGGCCTTAGCGAAAATTCAAATTTTTCGCTATGCACTGACCTAGCTATGATGCCTTTCACTATGATAGAAAAAATTTCGCTATCATGCGAAAAACTATGTATGAGAATTTGAGGATTGTAATTTTTGCTATATGGTTACAAATTTTCGCAATCCTTGCGAAATTTTATGATGCAGCGAAAATCCACACTCTCCTGTAATATCTGCATTCCTCCATTTCTTGAGTCCACTTAACATTACTTCAGCTCGGCAGTAAAAATTGCGAGAGACCGCATAAATCAGCATCGATGTGAAGCTAAGCTTTCAAATGAAGAAATTTGAGGTTCCCAAAACACAGCCAAACTATCAAAAACGACCTCGAAACAAAATCGGTAGTACTAAACGGACACACTTTTGTAATAAATCGGCAATTAATATGATTAGTAAGCCAAAAGCACTCCAAAACCCTATCTTAAAAATAGGACTCAAAATAGCACTTTTGGGTACTAATCAAAAGATTCTGAGTAAGAAGCGATAACTTAGGGTATGGTAGACTAATATTATGGAACTAATGAACTCCTAAATAACTACTTTGATAAATCGCTAATTTACTCATGGTGTGAGGATTAATTAGATGATGTATCAATTTAATGTTTAGAGGTCTCACCTCAAATTGAGAGAATGATCTTGATCCCATGTTAGCAAAGATCTAATCAAGGAGATAGAAAATTTTATTAGATTTGAAGGACGAGGTACTAATTAGATTGGAGAAGTCTTGCATAGTCCTGTCTATGAAATAATTCTTGATCATAAGATAGTTGTGAAGTATTGAAAAAGAAAAACAATCAAATCTTAAAGAGTGCCAAATTTTACAAGTAGCTATTTAGACCCATTTGTTCTGAAAAGCAATATGGTGTGTTAGATAGTGAAATGTATAGTGCCAAGAGAAATCCAAGCTATACTACATTGCTCTTGGACAAAGCTATACTACATTGCTCTTGGACAAATCTAGCATTCAACTCACAATTGTTAAACTTGAGTACAAAGCGCATATGAATAATTATCCATCCCTATTGACTCTCTTCATACCTTTTAGAATTGAGTAGTTGTTTATTTAATTGATTTTAGGATTAGTTTTAAATATTTTTTTCAATTAAATTGATTTCATTCCACATCTTGTTGGTGCTAAATATTGAAGAGCCCTTGTAATCGGGGTGATCAATTCAATTAGAAGAACCTGCAATCTCGTGGGTATGATGCAGGACTCTAGAGTCCACTTTATTACTGTATGACCCGTGCGCTGCGGGAAAGAGGTTGGTGTTGATAATACTTTTCATTTCGGTTTTGGTATTTACCGTTCCTCCCTTGTATATTTTCATATATCATTCGGTCTTTACAAGTTTTTGGCGTCGTTGGCAGGGATTGGCGCAATTCACTTTCTCTCATTGGACGTTGACATTTTAAAGAATGGGTGATTTGCTAATTTAGGCAATTTTTATTTTTATTTTTGGTTGTGAGTTATTTCTTAGGTTATTTTATTTTTATTTTTTATTTTTTACTATTAGTATTTTTGTACTTTATTTTCTTTTGTTTTTCTTATTTGTAGGTACTCATGGAGGAATATTCAAGTGAAGATGGAATTGCCTCTATAGAAGCCTAAGCTTCTTCCTTATTCATCATTTAGTCAGAAAATTCGAGAATGATTCATTCATGGAACAAAGGGTATTGCCTTATCAAGGGATTTCCAGCCCCCACATTTAAGAAGAAGGATTTAGCTACGCTGGGCTGAGGAATTTTCTGGAAACATGGATGAGAATTAAAGAAGATGAGTAGTCTTCATGGTAGAAATTCCTAGATTTGAATACCTTTCAAGTCGACACTAGTCTTGTATTTGAAAAAATAGAAACCAGGTGGACACTTAGTGACATTCAAGGATCAAATTTCTAGGACCTCTCCTATTAATACTTCAAAAAATCCCATTGAATGCATGGATGCTCCTTTGAACAATGTGCAGAAATTTCCTATCACGAAATCTATGGAAGAAGGTGGAAATGAGCTGGAAATTGAGAACAAGACACTCTTAAACAACTTAGATGATGAAGAGTCATTATTGGATAAACTGAAATTTGAAGAAGTAAGTCAAGTAATGACTGTTGAAAACATTTTGGTGAAGATTGACACATTTACCTTCCCCATGGATTTTCTGACTTAGGGCATTGAAAGGGATCTACAAAATTCTCATATATTAAGAAGACCACTTCTATCGACGAACATGGATTGACATCAACAGGGGAGCTCACCTTGCTTGTGGTGAGGAGAAAGCCCAAAGTTCAATCTTCACACTGTATTACCTTTGTGAACAAAGAAAGAGTAAGTATGAGAAAATTATGTACTGCATAATAAAAGGGCACATGTTTGAGCAGTCCCCTTAAGCATAAATTTGTTTGCATTGCCTCTTCATAAAAAATTATTTTAGAAAATTGTATTTGAACCTGTGGCGTGATTCGAAGTCAGTTGATACGAATCAACCGTGAATATTTGTGCCTCATATCATGAGACCCATACATGAGTAGAATATTACATTGGCCATATCCATACTCATAAAATACATCAACTAACTATATTCCCATAGTTGAGAGTTATTACATTACTCTTAACCAAAACATATAATAAAATTTAGAGTTCTAATACATGTTTTACAAAATAATGCAAAGCCATAACTAGGCTTCTTCTCAAACGACCTCTAATGGCGTCTTCGGTACTCCTGTACCTGAAATAATATTCCCTCGATAGGGTGAGCAATGCCCAGTAGTGATAATCTCCTACAAGGGTTACTCCCCACCTAAGTGCACATGCAATGATTCAACATACCATGAATAATTATAATTGATACATATAATTTTCCTCCATGCACAACCCATGTTAATACGTCATACAACATACATAACATGTCATATTCACACTTCATGTTATTCATACAAGAAATAACACACATAACAAGGTCCGCGATCTTGGACGTCCAGCGAAATTGCGGCCCTTCGCGATCGCCAGACAGTTTGGTTCCAATCATCCGCCTGACATCAAACAACCATATAAAACCACAAGAATTTTCAGTTTCTGGTTCCAAGCGTCCTACATACAACAACCTACAGCGATACCACATGCCATCGCATTAGTCGTAAAGCCCGGCCTATTCACTTTAATACGGTAACCTTTGCACACTCGGTAAACATCAGTTATAGAAGGTTATGATCACCCGATGCCCTCCACAGGCACCTATCACAGAATATTGACTCAATGGGATTTCCGCCGCGGTTAAAGAACACCGTCGGGTCGGGCGAAGTTATGACAGCCGGTAGAGGTCACACATGAATAGGCAGCCCTGGTAGTAGCCTACCCGACCTTCGATTGCCTTTGGGGCGACCAGATCCGATTTTAATGCCCTCCACGGTGAATATGGATGCAATCGTGACTCAATGAGCTTTCCATAGGAATCTTAGAACACCAATCGAATTCGGATGAAAGAAGTTATGACCTTCCGGTTTGAGTCACACCTAAATGGCGACCCTGCGGCTAGCCTGCAACCGACACTAGCCGGTTGACGCATAGGCCTGATTGCTAATGTCCTCCATAGAAATATGGCTTCAATCTTGACTCAAGGGTTTCATAGAGTCCAGAACACCCGAATCGGAATTGTTGAAAGTTATGACCTTCAGTTTGAGGTCACACATGTTGGCGACCACCCATTAAGCCTGCCTTTTTCGCCGCCTTTCCGGCCGGCTCGACACCTTGCCCTCCAAAGGCATCTGGATGGAAAATTGACTCAATGGGATTTCCATAGAGTCCAAGAACACCTGAATTGGAATTCGGACAAAGAAGTTATGAACTTTTGAAGTTGGAGGTCACACATGACTAGGCAGCCTTACCCGGCTAGCCTACCTTACCTGCCTGAACACCCCTTTCCAGCTAGTTCTAGCACCCACTGCCCTCCAAAGACATCCGGCTAGAAACTTGACTCAATGGGCTTTCCATAGAGTCCAAGAACACCCGAATCGGAGTTCGGACGAGAAAGTTATGACCTTTCGAAGTTGGAGGTCATGCATGATCTATCGGGACGAGTCATCCGGGTTGAGACCGTAGGAATTGAACCCCCGTCACGGTAGCTGAACCCATGGGGACGGAACCCATCCAGGGGTGAACCCATGCGGAACCGGCCTTGACCCGAAACTGACCCTTCAACTAGACTATTTTGGTAAACGGACCATAACTTGGGCTACAGAAGTCTGATTGGAGAAATTCTAAAGCCTAACATCAAGTTCATGACATTGGCTAATTTTACACAGAAGGACTCACTACCAAAATCCCTTTATTTCCTACCCAAAAACCAGTTCTAAAGTCCGGTTAATGTGTACTACCACAATATGGCAGCTTCCCATGGTTCAAAACACAACCAAACATTCCCCTTAGGGCAAGACAACAAACCTTCATTCTTTTTAACTCTATCACATAAAAATGCACACAAGGAAATTTACTTAGTCTAAAAATCAGTCCCCGGACTGTCCGAAAACTATCTCGGGATCTCCAACGAACTGTCCCATAATCTTGGGACGGTTCACACGGCCACTCATGGCCTCACACAACCCATGCCATTTGAATGGCCCTTAGACGAGGATTAAACCAAGTAGGAGAAAACCCTCTTGGGTTTTCAAAACTCCTGACGCTCGATCTCTATCTGAAGCCCTTGCCATGAGGTTGAGACTCTTCCCTCTTGCTCCTCGAAGAGCACTTCGATCCATTCGTCGGAAGTCCCAGAGAAGAGGTGGGGTCTCTCTCTCTAAAACTCTCTTTTTATTCCTCTTTCTTTTCTGTTTTTTCTTTTGTATCCCCATCCTTTGTTTGGTCCCGAGATGGCCCGAAGCATCTCCCTTGTCACATGTCCAATTTTCATTGGCTCTTAGGATTTTCCTTATCCTCTTATCCATCTACCATGGATTTCCCTCAAATGACATGATGCCACATGTCACCTATAGCACATACTTGAGCTCATTGTTTGACTTTCTCACATCTTGACACGTGTCTCATCTCGAGCCACTGAAATGTGCCAAGTCACTTACTACTCTCGGTGCAGCGAAAAAGCGTGAAATTAGATTGTCTCGGAATTAGGCGGTGACTTGGTAGCTAGATTTGTGAGCGATTCAAAGGTTTAGTCATTTCATCATCGAGATCTGAAAAATTTGGATTTTGACCGGTACACCGTTCTACCCTTCTGAAATACGTTTTTTAGGGTTTCACGCATGACCGCGATTAAAGGGGATTGTGGTTTCTTTCCCACTCTTCAAAAGTCGGAGCATTAGCCAGGCTGAATGGTTGTGAAAAGAAAGTGTTGTCCAAGATGGATGATTGGTCAAATGGAAGCACTAGTACTTTTCCAATGAGTCTAGCTAGACTCTAAAAATAGAGCAACTTCTTGGGAGACAACCCGAGCTAAGAAATAAAGATTATATCTACTCTTTTCTCTTTTCCTTTGTCTATCTTCAATTACTTTATTTGTTGCTATTTTTTTTACTGCTGGGATGAAAATTCCAGCAGTGTTTTAACTTTGTTTGTTAATGTCTTCAGATTAAAGCAGGTTTGAAGCTCAACATGTTGTCATGACAAGTTTGCAAGAGCAAAGGCAAGGAGTTGGAAAGTGGTGGATATACTTATAGTGCTTGAAGTGTGAAAATGATGGAGTCGAGATGTTGAAAAAATTTGATGTTTTAGAGATGAAATGAACCAAATTTACCTGAAATATAAATTTGGAAGGTTCATGATCATGCTTGACAAGAATTGAAGACAAGAGGTGAGTTTAAGCATGAGTGAAAGCGTTAAGGGTTGCTATTGGGTGAGAGAATATATAAGCATGAAGGACTTATGAAGGATAGCAAGTGATATGGGTAAGAGAAAAAGCAAGGAGAACCTAATGAGTCAAGAAATCATCACACTGGACAACATTGGAAATTCTGATTTTTCTGTAATCATTAAGGCTCCAAATGGTTCACCTCAGCCCATAAGCACATTCTACATTGAAAGAGATTTCCAATGAGTCCTTACACATCCAATTAGAGCACAAAATGAAGGAGATATATGAGTATAACAAGTTGGAAAAACGAGAGTCTTGAGCATAGCGCTGCGTGACCACACCACAGTCCCACGCAGAAACTCCAAAACTCCTTAAAACCTATTTTCTTCTTCTACTTTACACTCAAATCGACCGTACTGCTCACTTCAGCCATTGCTGACTACAACCTTTCAAGTAAATCTCTCATCCCATTCAAATCTCAGTCACATCCCTCTAGTCTAATATCTATTATCTCTAGCTTCAAAACCCATATCACAAACCCACAAACTTACCTTTTGTGCCGAAACCCACCTTAGGGGCATATTGTCAATTAGCACCCTGACATGGCTGAGGTTTGAGTGTGAAGCGACACTAACCTTCATATGCTTTAGGATTTTGTCCAATTTCCAACACACGATTTCAAAGTAAATGCGCAACTTTCTAAATCCTCAAATATCAACTTTAGAAACAATACATCAACAAGTATACTTATCCAAATAACTAACCAAATATTCCAAACATAACTAAGCACAACATCTAAACAATGTCGAGTTTAAACAAATATTCTAATAAACCATTTCTGAGTCTACTTAGTCACTCCTACTTGAACTAAGGGTACACGAAAATTTTAAAAGAATAAAGGGTGAGCTCAAAGCCCAATAAGAAATACTAATACATTTCATGGATCAAAAAGTTTTCAATCATATAACAAATAGAAGATATTTTCATGAAACTTTTGATTCAAAAATAAGTTGGAAAATATATACAAAGAACATTCTCACATCCATTTCAAATCGGTTTCATATCAAATGTGATCAAACAATTTAATATCAAATTTCGATTCCAAACACTTTCATATCAAATCCAAATCAAATACATTTCAAATATATTTTCTCTGGTCATCAAATATCAAATGGTGCCTTGAGTCATGTGGGACTTTCAAATGGGTGCTAGCCAGTAATTGTTCCTTTTAAGGTGGAGCGAGGAAACGAGCACTGTAGTACTAGTAACCTCTAACCGAAAGCCCTAGAGGCTGGGGTTCAAATCAATTACATTCTCCACCAAGAAAATGTAAAGGGTCAGCTATTATATCGTGACAAGGGCGAATAGTGTCAAATATTATTCAGTTGACGAGTAGAACTAACGAGGAGTCAAATATTTCATTCAAAAGTTGAATGTACAAAACATCATATCTCATTTTCTTTAAGTAAACAAACAAATATAAAGTACAATCAAGCAAAACTACTTGAGTCATGTGTAATCAAATAAATAAAACAAGTAAGAAACTTCATAAACAGATTATATATAATTCATTTTAAGCAATTTAAATACATAAAATAGTAAGCAAACAATTTTCTTTTTAAAGATGCACGTATGTCCCTTACACGTACATATATATAAAAACAATAATTTTGAAAAGGTATGTAAGATCCCTTACCTCAGGTATTCAAAAGCTTTGAAAGAGCTAATCAGAAGAATTTCACCTCAATGAAATATTTCTCCTAAAATAATAAGGAAGAAACTATCATCATTACTTATTTATTCTTAAAACTTTCCTAATTTGATATTCTTACTGTAATGTATTTTGTTCACCTCAAACATTTTGACATTATTCAAATGATAACTATTTAATTAGGTAGTTTTACAAATTTTATAAAACTCATATTCCTTGAATCTTATTTTAATAATTTATTTATTTTATGCTCTTAATAGAACTAAATCTTTTACTGAAATAAATAATATTAATACTATTTTACAAATTATATTATTACACAATAGACATATAGCCTTTTACCTAACAATTATCATGTGACAGCAAGTATTATTAACGGATCTTATTTCCTATAATTGTTAAATAATTATTCTAATCATATTCATATCAAACCAATTCTCAATCCTTAATAAAATATTTACTTGCCAAAATACATATATATTTAAATACTTATCAAATACATATGTGCTCTAAAATTCAGCCTTTGTTTATCTTATTTGTTTTATTATTATTTTCTTTCAAGTATCTAAGCAAATAATTTTCATTCTCATACTCAAGTAATTCAATATGACACCACTATTCATTATTTTATTTATTTCTTTTGAGAGCAGAGTGAAATCTAAATATGAAACTATTAGGGGTTCATCTAAAAATAAGAAAAGAAGCATTAAAGAATCTACATCAAAGAAATTTAGAAAAATAAAATGGGGAAGATCTTACCTGAAATTTGTTCTTCAAACCCTAATTAGAAATAAATAAATCCTGCAAAATTCTACCCATTGAAAAGAAATTCAAGAAGAATAGAAGAATTTTCTTTTCTTGTAATTTATACCTAGAGGTATCCTTTTAGGAAAATTACCTTTTACCCTCTTTCATTAAATTAATTAGTGGTACTAATTGAATTATCTTTATTATTTTCATAAGTCTAATTATCATTTATTATTTTCTGTGATCTAATTTAATTATCATTATTATTTTCATAGCAAGTATATGCCTATA
Source organism: Tetrastigma voinierianum (assembly GCA_016808115.1). NCBI lineage: Eukaryota > Viridiplantae > Streptophyta > Magnoliopsida > Vitales > Vitaceae > Tetrastigma > Tetrastigma voinierianum. Next base: position 317,911 of record JAEQBH010002861.1, on the reverse strand, counting down.
AAAATTCATGTCATTATTATTTTCTGTAACTTATACTTATACAAATTCCTGTCATTATTATTTTAAAGTAACTTATACCTATAAATTCTTGTCATTATTATTTTCCTAACATACCTATATAAATTCACAGGTCTTACATTCTCCCCCTCCTTTTATAAAGTTTAATCTCAAACTGACTTTGATCTTGAAATAATTGAGGATGCTTTTCTCTCATCTCTTCTAACTCCCAAGTGGCCTCTCCAGAATGTGAGTTGCTCTGGGACTTTACCAACTTGACATGACATGTCGTAGAACCTTATCCTCATCACAATTTAGCAGTTGCACTCTTAGTGAGTCTCCAAAAGTGGTACAAACCAAGTACAAACTCACTTGTAAGAAGCATCAAAACATATTTCCTCAAGGTCGAAATGTAAAACACATTATGAATCTGACAGAGGCTTGGGGCAAGGCTGCTTTATACGCCAAGTACCTACTCTCTCTAATGACTAAAATAGACCCACAAATCGAGATGGGTTTTTAACACCTCAACGAGATCTTCAAACTTCAAAATATCTCAATTTAACTCAATAAGCAAACTTTAAGATAACATAATCACTAAATTCAAATATGAATATTGCTTCAGGATTATCAACACTGCTCACTGTGTGTACCTTGAATTTTCTTCAAATTCTCTTCAATCAAAGGATTATCCTTTGATTGTCAGTACACAAGTTCATGTATTAATTATTTTATTTTTTTTTCTCCAATATGATCATAACACATAGGAGATCATAAACTTCTACCATAAACCTTTCTGAAGATATAATCTCATTGCTAGCTTAAAACTATTCTACAAGAAAATTTAACCAAAGGTAAAAACTCATTCGATTACTTTTCAGGAGTTTAAAAACATAATATATCTCAAAAAAATATTTCAAACATGCGATTACTTTCCTCTATTAGTCATTATTAGTTTAAGAAATGCAGCTACTATCAAAACTAACAGTACTTAATTTTATTTTTGGCAGTGCAATCTAAAAATAAAGCAAATTCTATACATACCATAAAATCAAATATTCAGCCGATATCAAAATGTATATGAGAAGCTGGTAATTAGAAAGTGTAGACTTTATTCATAAACAAACCATTATAATGAAACATTGTCATCCCAATTTAAGGTTCTTGTAACCTATCACAAAATCCATGGTAATAAAATTCTACTCATTTAGAAATATAAAAGTAATTTGCAAAATACTATAGGTCTTTGATGTAAACCTCCGCACGATCACACTAAACGAGGTCTAAATAATGTAATACCTTACTTCATATATGACCATCAAAATTACATCTTAAATATTTAAACTTTTGCATCCTTTTTAGGGTAGATCGTAAGCTTAAGTAATAAACCTTCAAAAGTTGTCTCTTTATGTCTCCATTATTTAAGACATTAAGTCTAATCCCAAATTTCAAGATCTTATTGCTTAGTAAACACAATCAATTGTTCCAAAAGAAGTTCAACTAGTTTCAAATAATTCCTTATAGATCTTAATTCTCCAAACAGAATTTAGATTTGCACTATAATACTCGAAACATATGAAACTCAAAATCAAAGGGTGTAAATAAATGAAGCTTGTAAACATCTCTAATCATGCAATAATCGTTTTAGACAACCTTGAAATGATTTCAAGGGAATCAATTGTTTTCCTATTTAAGGCATAAATCACAAGATTCTCATTTGTTTTATTAATATTGAATAATGTCATCATAATCCTTAAGTAATTGTATCAATATCTTCTATTTCTTGCACTTAAAAATCATTTTAAAGAGGCAAGACTAAACTCTCATAAACTATAGAGTAGATCATAATAAAAATGTCTTCATATCTTAAGTGCAAAAATCATTTTACCTAACTTCAAATCATAACAAGGTAGTTTTTCTCTATCTTAAAATTTCAAATGTCTATAAGTATATATCAATTTTCCATATTGCATAAGGACTATATAAATCTAATGAAAGCATCATTATGCAAAACAAATCTTTGCGAGCAATAAAATAATCAAAATAGAGTTGCTACCAATTTTACTCTTCAACTCTATGAAGCTATCATCATAGTTATAAGACCGATCCAAACTTAACTTCTTTCTATGTCGGCACGAAAATATAAGATAATCTTAGATGTCTCTTAATAATTTATTTGTAGTAATCAAGAAATCGAGGAAACTTCCAAACTTTAATAACAATATTAGATCCTTTCAAATTTCAAATTGTTTCATCACTCATCACATTGACTTAAGACTTAACAACACATTTCTGAAAATAACTACCTTGCAAGACTTAGCTTATGCGTAACAATTTATCATTGATTCCCTTCAAGCTAAACTCAGATAACTAAGAATATGGAAAAGACAATATTTTCCCCAAAACAATCAACAAATAAAGGTATTAAGCTCCTTAATTCATCCTCAAAATCAAACAAAAACCTTAATGTTTAAGGTATTAAGTCAATTCAATATTCTTCTTACCAATCATCATAAAATATTTTAAACACCATATTGTCTATAATAACATGTCCCAAAAAAGTGACAAATTCAAATCATAATTCATATTGATAAAAGTATATTCACTAAACCAATAAACAAAACAAAGGCACAAGAGTGTAGTGGACTTTAACTAGTCACCAAGAAATCAATTATCTAACATACATTTGTAAAGAATGCTAAGAATACACAAACGGATATGAACTATCAACTAACACGTCACTCAACTATCCCCATAGACAAACTTAAATAAGTTCCCATTAAGATCATAAACCTATAGCTCTGATACCACTCTGTCACGCCCCGAAACCCACCTTAGGGGCATGACTGTCAATTCACACCCTCAAGCCTTCAGCCTGAAGGTTTGAAGTGTGAAACGACACTAACCTTCCTTGTAACTGGATTTTTGTCCAATTTCCAACACCTGTTCAAAGTAAATGCGCAACTTTCTAAATCCTCAAATATCAACTTTAAGAAACCAATACATCAACCCAAGTATACTTATCCAAATAACTTCAAATTCAAATATTCCAAACATAACTAAACTTTAACATCTAAACAATGTCGAAGTTTAAGCAAATATTCCCAAACAAACGATTTCCCATCCTAGCAAAATCCTCCTCGCCGAACTAAAGAATTGCCTGAAATTTTAAAAAGAATAAGGGTGAGCTCAAAGCAATAAATACTAATACATTTTCATGGATCAAAAGTTTTCAATCATATAACAAATAAGAGATGTTTTCATCAAAACTTTTGATTCAAAAATAAGTTGGAACATTAACAAAATATACTTCAAAACATTCTCACATCCATTTCAAATCGGTTTCATATCAAATGTGATCCAAACTAATTTCATATCAAATTTCGATTTAAACACTTTCATATCAAATTCAAAATCAAATACATTTCAAATATATTTTTCTCTGGTCATCAAATATCAAATGGTGCCCAGTCATGTGGGACACTCAAATGGGTGGATAGCTTGCAAATTGTTCACTTTTAAGGTGGACGGAACCAAAACCTTTACTAATCTTATTAACCTCCCAACCAAACCCACACAAATTTGGGAGTTTAAATCAATTACATTCCCCACCAAGAAAATGTAAAGGTCAACTATTATATCCCGTTGACAAGGGCCAAATAGTGTCAACTATTATTCCCGTTGACAGGGCCGAACTAACCAGAGTCAAATATTTCATTCAAAATTTCAAATTACAAAACATCATATCTCCACATTTTCTTTCATAAACAAAACAAATCTCAACAGTACAATCAAACAAAACTACTTTTTTGATCCATGTATAATCAAATAAATAAAACAAGTAAAACTTTTCATAAACCAAGATTATATATAATTCATTTTAAACAATTTTCATCCTCAAATGAAGTAAAAACAAACAATTTTCTTTTAAAGATGCACATTAATATCCCTTACACGTACATATATAAAAAAACAATAAATTTTAAAATTGTATTAGAATCCCTTACCTCAAAGGGTACTCAAAAGCTTTTGAAAGAGCTAATCCGAAGAATTCCACCTCAATGAAATATTTCTCCTAAAATAATAAGGGAAGAAACTATCATCACATTACTTATTTATTCTTAAAACTTTCTAATTTGATATTCTTAACAATGATATTATTTTGTTCACCTCAAACATATTGACAACATTGTTCAAATGATAACTATTTGAATTAGGTAGTTTTACAAATTTTATAAAACTCTTCCTTTCGGATCTTATTTTAATAATTTATTTATTTTTATATACTGTCCAGAACTAAATCTTTTCTTAGAAATAAATAATATTAATACTATTTTACAAATTATATTATTACACAATACACATATAGCCTTTTACCTAACAATTATCATACTTGACAACAAACTATTATTAACGGATCTTATTTCTATAATTGTTAAATAATTATTCTAATCATATTCCTTATCAAATAAATTCTCAATCCTTAATAAAATATTTACTTGCCAAAATACATATATATTTAAATACTTATCAAATACATATATTTATACAAAATTCAGTCTTTTCAAATTTATCTTATTTGTTTATTATTATTTTCTTTCAAAAATTATCCTTAAATACTTTTTCATTCTCATACTCAAAGTAATTCAATATGACACCACTAATCCTTATTTTATTTTATTTCTTTTTTAAGGAACGAGAGTGAAATCTAAATCTGATTTCTTCAGGGTTCATCTAAACTGAAAGAAACATTAAAGAATCTACATCAAAGAAATATAGAAAAATAAAACAAGTAAGATCTTACATAAAAAAATTTGTTCTTGAACCATGAATCCAGAAAGCGATTAATCCTCACGGAATTCTACGACCAAAGAAATTCAAGAGAAGAATAGAAAAATTTTATTTTCTTTACTCCAATTTATACTAGGGTATCTGATAGGAAAATTACCTTTTTACCTCTCTTTCATTGATTAATTAATTAATTACTAATTGAATTATCATTATTATTTTCATAACGTCTAATTTAATTATCATTATTATTTTCATAACGTATATGCTTATAAAAATTCATGTCATTATTATTTTCCGTAACTTATACCTATACAAATTCCTGTCATTATTATTTTCCGTAACTTATACCTATACAAATTCTTGTAATTATTATTTTCCCTAACTTATACCTATATAAATTCCTAGGTGTTACACCTTTGTTGAACCTCAATTTTCCATCCATCATTCCAAGCATAAAAGAAGAGTTACAATGAAAAAAATTTTGTGCTTTGTTGTTTGTTTTTGGGTTCTTTGTGGATCGTTGTTGATTGTGGAGTGATTTGCATGTATTGAAGGAGGTTTTGAAGAATCAAAACTCACTCATTTGAGGTGAAGGAAGCTGGTGCACACAAGTGTTTGAGAAAATGCCAAAGCCACTTTCATGGTTCCAAAGAAGTAAAAGAGTGTAGAAAGGGTGATGCATAATGTCAAGGTCTGAAAAATCTTCAAGTTTCCTATTAAGTGGCCAGAGACTATAAAGGGAGTTCAGCTTTTCCCGACTCTCTATTGCCCTTTTACTTTGTGCTTCCTTTTGCTCATTGCTAGACATTAGGACAATGTTTATCTAAGTTTGGGGGTGTTTATTTTGGTTGGTTTATCATGTCACACCCCACATGTTGCACATGATAACTTTGAGGATTAAATTTTCTGGTGCTTTTATGGAAAATGACTTTGTTTGATGCTTTCTAACTTACATCTTACTTTTGGTTTATTTTGTTTTGTTAGAGTTTTTTTTTTTGAGTTAATTGAGTTTTGTTTGGAGTAGTTGTGATGTCAATGAAGATCATAATTGAACCCTTAAGATGTGGACAATATTCAAGATAATAGGACTTAATGCTTAATGAGTTATCTCTCTAATAGGCTATTTAGTCATTGGTTTCTCAAAATCCATACACTTGGTCACTAATATAAAACCTGAGAAAAATTCTATTTTTCTGAAAAAAGGTAAAATGGTAATTTCGGTTGAAAACCGGAAATTCTCTAAACATCGGATGACAAAGCGGTTACTTGTAGTTAAATTCGTCTCCTTGAGAAATCTAAGTGACGAAAAGTTTCGCCAGTGCAGACCGGTGGGGTATCTTTCTAATTAAGGTGATAAATCACCGGTGACTTAGGGGCAGTTTTTACGAAAATCTCGGAAGTCAGAAAATGGCTTGAGTTAAAGTTCATTTAAAATAATTGAATTTGAAAGAAATAAAATTTTTCGGAGAAGAAACGGACCCGAATGAGGCAATATAAGTTATGTATCAAAATAATAATAACAATAAATATTAATAATAATAATAATATAATAATATTATAAAAATAATAAAAGTCAAAAAGCAGGATGCAGGAGGCCATTTTTTCGTTAGATGGAGAGAGAGAGGTTGAGAGATATTTTTATTTTTTTTTTTTCTTCTCTTCGCTTCTTTCTCAGATCTACGAAAATTGGACCGTAGGTTTTCATTGAGGCTGAAGGCAAAGTTGATCTACGCGATGAGAGCTACGCGTGGACACCAAAAAGTCGGAGTTTTGACAAACTCCACGAGGTAGGGGTTTTATCCTACTTGAAGTTACGCTTTGTTTAAGTGTTTTATAATGTTTCGGTTAGTTTGAGGCCTTGAACGACCGTTTGATCGGTCCCAAAACTTGGGACGGGTGAATTTTGGAGAATTTTGGAGCCCATTTGAACGGTCGGGTGTGTAGAGTGTTTGTTTCATATTTTATGAAATAGATTGTGTTTTGGTGAGTAGGAGACAGAAAATGGGTATGGAATTCGGTTCCACCAAGAGGGACAACGTTTAGTGAGTGGGGGCGCACGGACAGCCTTTGTTACGTTTGGGATTGTTAAAAACAGTCCCGGGTTTGTGGGAATAGTGACACATGAATAGTGATACATGAATAGTGACATGTGAATAGTGACCAGTGAATAGTATGTGAATAGTGTTCTCAAAATATTTTTGTGAGAGAATGTGTTTGTTTGAGTGATTCAAATTGAATTGCTCGTGTTCGTTAATTAGCCCACGCGAGCTAATTTTTGTGTAATAGATTGAGAAATTAGAGAATGATTTGAGTTGATGGATCAAAGGAATAGATAGATTAATACATGATTTTAATGTGTTAACATAAGGACATAATTATATGGAATATAATTGTGTGTGTGAAGCCGATGGAGATGATCGTGTTTAGCTCGAGTGAGCTAATTTGGGTGATGGTTGATATTGTTGAATTATCGGTGTAATTATGGGTGAGAATATATGCATGTTGTGTATTGTGTAAAGTGGTTGAATGGCATAATGTTCCATGTGCGGGTAACCTAGAAATTGGGTGTGAGGTGCATGACATGAGATTTTAAAAACGAACATGGTTGCGAGGAATTTCACGGGATGATTTTGCAGAATTGGGTTGGGAGATGGGCCAACGGATCATTCGGATGAGGACCATGGCGTTTTGGGCTCACCAGCCAGTGCGCCTCGGAGGTAGTCCCATATTTTACCGACGCCGGTAGTATATTTCAAGAAAAACAAGTTTTATTTTGAAAATGATGTTTTTCTCATACATGAAAGCAGGCAAGTGTGAAGTCGATGAGGACTCGAGACAGGAGCGGAGCATGTAGACATTCAAAGTAGGATCACGTATTTACTTGAGTGTGTGTTTAAATTGGAGCATTGCATATGCACTTAGGTGGAGTAACCCATTTAGGGTGATTCCACTGACCAGGCGATATCCTGCCATCGGGGAACATTTTTTAGTACGAGGAGCGTTCGAGATGATAGCTCACTTTAGAGGCCCGATTTGAAGAAATAGGGTTGTGGCTTTGATGTTTTGGATAATATGTATTAAATTGTAGATTTTAATATGTATTTGTATTAAGAGAAACGAAATAACTCTTGGACTATTGGAATATAGTTGGGTATATGTTTTGATGAGCATTGGTATGGAGCTGATGGCCATTTTTTATAGGTATGTGTCTCGTAATACGAGACGTGTAAATTTAAAGTAGGTTGTGGGTGAATCAACAGGACCCACTGGGTTTGGGGCGTCACAACTAAGTACCCTTGAAAATAGTTTTTCTTAGGTTAGAAGGTTTATGAGAATCCATCTAATTTTGATCTCATAGGTTCCTAGAACTTGTTCTATTATCGACTTGAGTGAAATCTGAAATGACCACAATGATTGAGAAATGATATAGGCCATCCTTAGAAAGATTGTGCTCAAGCTAACCCCATGTATGCATGTGCATATTCCTCTAGTACCATAATGTTGAGCCTTAAAGAGCCAAAATTTTGTTTATAAGAACCAAGTTTGAAGCCAATAACCTTCTTATACATCACTATCCTTAGTAAATAACCAAACTCACCCATAACATGAGGATTTGAACATAATTGAGATATGTGGTGAGGAGCAAGTTTGAGGGAGTTATTTTTTTCATAGGAAAAAATAACTCCAAATTTGTTGAAATGAGTTAAGTTGAAAATCAAAAGAGGTTGGTAAAAAGGAATGAGAAAAATAAAAAAAAATAAAAAAAAATAAAAAAAGAAAAATACCAAGTGTAAAAGAAGCAAAAATACAATAAAAAGTCAAGGAGGAGTGAGTCTAGCCTCGTAGCCTTCCTTCCATAGAGCAAGTAAATCCTAAGGGGTGTCTCAACACCTAGTACCCTAAGGCCAATTGGTCTGTGAGCTATTGATTTAAAGCTTGCTAAGGGTTGGTAGAAAGCTTAAAGGGGTTTTGACATTGCACCACTCTAATAACCTTGTCTTAAAGAAAAGGCTTCACTTGGTGTTCTTGAAAGAATGCAAAATTTTTCAGAAAGATGATGAGAATTGTGGAATGAGTGCACCTAAATAGATTTTATAGGGGTGCTTGAGAGTGTCATTGTCAGTAAGTAAGAATCATGATGGAAGTAGAACTATCGAAATGCAGAAAAATATGCGTTTGGGTAAGTTTTTAGCCTAAAATGACTACTAAACTACCCTTACCCAAACCTTCATTTACAAACTTATAAAGACCTACTTGATCTTGAGGTTGTGTGCCTACATTGAGTGAAGTGATAAGAACAGAACAAGCCTATGGAACCTCAATAAATTATCTTAGGTGATCTGCGTAGTTATCTCAATTCTCGTAAACTCATCTAGCTTGCAATTGTTTGGATAGGGGAAGACTACACACACACACACTAGTGAGAACCATGATCTAAATTTTCCTATTATGAGATTAATTCACTATTAAAATGAATAAATTATCTTGATCATATTCTCCATATTCCTTGTAAGGGTAATTCTTGAGACACATATCACATACCTTTTGTAAAGCTTGATTACTGAGTTTTGGTTAAATTAAAAGGGTGAAATGAACTCTTTGTGGCCTTGAATCCAGGGATGCGTTGACAACCCCGTCCAACCTACGGAAGCTTGTGTGTCTTATGTAGTAAGACCCAGCCACACATAAGTAAAAAATGGTCACATTGGCCCATACATCCATACTCACTAAAATACATCAACTATATTACAATAGTTTCAAGAGTTGTACATCACTCTAATACAAAACATATATTAAAATTTAGAGTTCTAATACATGTTTTACAAAATACATGTCAAAGCCACAATCCGGTTTTCTTCTCAAAAGCAGTCTCTAATGGGCGCCGTCTTCTCGAACACTCCATGTACCTGAAATAATGATCCCTCGACAGGGTGAGCAATGCCCAGTAGTGATAATCTCCTACATGGGTTACTCCCCACCTAAGTTAGCATGCAATGATTCAACATAAACACATTGAGAAAATAAATGATCTGCCCAGATATCTAAGTGACCTGGATGAGAATGCGACTCACCACTCCCCACTGCCGAGCCCTCATTGACTCCCTCACGCATGTCTAAGCCAAAAGTGAGAAAACACTGTTTTCAAAACAAAAGGTTTTTGTTCTTAAAAACATACTACCGAGTTTCCATAAAATCTATTAGACTGACCCTCAGAAGTAATTCTTTGGTGAAATATAGAAACTTGAGTCATGGGTCTGCCTCCGAGATGAACTGTTGGACAACTCTCCAAAGCAATTCTTCAGAAAATCTTCCTTGAAATTCCTTTCACAAATATTTTCATTTTTCTTCCAAGTCATGCACTCACACCTATTGATCTAGGTTACCCCAGTGCATATGAAATGCATTATGCCATTTTCATCCAACACATGCCAATGTATCAATCATACGCCTCTGAGACAAATTCCATACATACCCATGTTATTTATTCATGCAACAACCTAAGAGTAGCTCACATGGGCTGAGTGATAATTCAATTCCAATGGCTCACACACAATTATATTTTTATATAATTCAACATCATGTTAACACATTTAATTCCATGCATTAACATATTATTTTCCACCTGATTCAAATATTCATTTTAAGCAAATTTCCATGCAAATAACACAGGGACATTTGTGTGGTCGATCATGCCAAAAACTAGGACTATTTTTAATAGTCCCAAAGGCGAAAACAATGGGCTATCCTTGAAGCGACCCTCTCACTGTATCGGTTCACTTTGTGGAGCAAGAAATCCACATGGCCATTGGCTGACAACACCGAGCCATAATTTATTGCATAAATTATAACACATGAACCAATAACAGTCCGTAATCAGTCCGGGGACTGCCCAAAATGGGTCCCAAAAATTCCAATAATTCAGTCCTAAGTTTTGGGACCGACCAAACTGCCATTTACGACCTCAAACACTCCAAATCATTTACAAAACTCTTAAAACCGAAAATAGCAAGGTAGGAGAAGACCCACACCTCAGGGTTGTCGAAACTCCAAAACCGGTGCCCACGCATAGCCCTTGCAGCGTAGAACAACTTTGCTTCTTGGCCCGACGAGAATCGACGGTCCGATCAACGAGAATTCTAGAGAGAAATTGGACCTTCTCTCTCTAAAACTGATTTTTTTCCTCCACTGCCGGATTCCCTCTCAAGATCAGATGAAGTGTTCTTTTATAACTTTTTCAACACATTTCGCATTATAAGCGCCACTTGTCACATTCTCATTGGTTGATAGGATTACCTTATCCACTTTATCCACCCACCTTTGATTTTACTCCAATTAGGAGATGCCACATGCCCATGTGAGCCCCACACTTGAGCTCAAGTTGACTAATTCTGCACGTGACATGTATGTCCTGCCTTGAGCCACTCAAAATGCGTAAATTAATCGTACTAAGCTCGTTGCCTTGAAAACGTGCAAATTCGAGCTATCTCGAGAATTCGCGTGCTAGCTAGATTTCACGTCACGATTCAACGGTGAAGTCCGTTTCGTCATCGAGATCTAGAAAAATTCGAGTACCATTTTGCCATTTTCAGAAAATTAGGAATTTTCTGGGTTTACATTCTCCCCTTTAAGAATTTTGTCGAAATTCACGCAAATGCGCATCAACCACGTGCATATGTAACCCTACGCAATCCACGCGGTGTGCAGCGTTGACCTTCCCAGGTCACAATCGCGACAACTGGTAGGCTATCAACCCCTAATACATGTCATGAATGACATCCATATCACTGACCCTTGTCGGTCCGCTAACACCGCGCAATTCCTTCGATAGTTGGCTAATCCGAGTCGAGTCCGAATCCTATCCCCAACTCTAAGTCTACGTGATAACCATGACCGTGTGTTTTCTCTCTTGGGTAACAGAACTTTTCAGCTTACACCGCGAGTCTCTTACATCCACACAGAAATTCTGGATATCTCTACGGGTCTCTTACACCCACACAGAAATTCTAGATATCTCTACGGGTCTCTTACACCCACACAGAAATTCTGGATATCTCCACGGGTCTCTTACACCCCACACAGAAATTCTGGATATCTCCACGGGTCTATTACACCCATACAGGACCTTTCGGATACTACCACGGGTCTCCTTCACCCTAATTCCAGGCTTTTTACACGAGGGGATTAACGGCCCCCTTCTTGCTTCGCCCAACACACATTAATTACTTCTCATTTCCTGATTTGAACTATGAGTCTTCATTGGACGTAGTCCCAAAGACAAACTCAACCCGCACCCACCTAGAGTAGTGAATGACCATATCGTGCACCCGCACCCAACTCGACGCGATGTCACCTTGCACCCACACCCGACTCGATGCAATCCCCGGGGTCACCGTGGCGGGGATCTGCGAGACCTCGGCTCACGATCGACCTATCGGGTTAACTCTACCCTAGGTTCTAGGGAGAACATCCATACAGCAAGGATTTTCTAGAGGCCTCGAATCTACAAGCGATTCTATCACATAAGATGTAACAATGAATGAATCTGATGCATCCGATTTAACGCTACTCTGGTCGACAAGTGCAAGAGTAGAAAGCGTGCCACTGCATATCCAGAATTTACTTTGGATGCTTTCGGCTGCTGATACCATGGACCTACGCCTCTTCTTAAGACAATCTCGTCTCCTTATGCCTAAGATTTGTCGGCAAGAAATATTATATCGTGCCTTACACTTTGTTGAAGTCGACACATGAGCCGTGTCCACGACCCTCGACCCACACTCTGGCCTCTCTGGCCCATCTGAGCTGCCGAAGGTGCTTGTATAGCACCCTGCAACTGAAACCGGTTCCTTTGACCCATACTAAGGTGTGGAGGAATGAATTGTATCCTCTCTGTCCCTCTGACTAGTGGGTTTGTCTTTGTCCCACGAAAATCCTGGGATCCCTGTCTCTGGGGGCAATCCCGTCTCACATGCTTAGGCTGTCGGCAGAAATAACATATCGTCTGCCCTGCCTGACTAAATGCCCCATCTTGGCCCTGGTCCTGAAACTCGTGTGAAGTAGAAGTCTTCTGCCTCTTCCTCGAACTAGAAGAAGGCTGATCCTCCCTTTTCTCACCAGCATTCGTAGCTCGGATACCCAGGTGCATCTCTTATCTCTCTCTTTACCATGGTCAGTGTTTAGACCATGGAGTGCATAATCACTGGGTGGAGCCCTACGATCTTTCCCCGAATGGACAACTCCAACCCATTCTCAAACCTCCTGACCTTGGCCATGTCTGTGGCCACATAGTCATCACTAAAACGTGCCAACTCGATGAATCTGGCCACATACTCCATCACTGTCATCGTTCCCTGCCTTAGCTCTAGGAACTCTTGGGCCTTTGCATGTCGCGTGTGAAAAATACTTACCCATGAATGACTCATGGAACTCTACCCATGTCATTCCTCTCTGGGTCCAGGTCTTCACCCAGTCCACCATACTTGGAGCCTCGCCTCTGCATTTGGAATGCGGCTAGTATGATCCTGGTCGTGTCAAAGGTAATCTCCATAGCTGGAATACCTTCTCAACCTACATGAACCAATGGTTTGCCACCATCGGATCTCTTCCCCCTGTAAATATCGGAAGATGATGTGCCCTGAACCTCTAGAGGTTACTCGGACCTCCCTGGCTACCTGTTGCACTAGCCTGTATAATGGCAACAACCGCAATCTCTACCGCCTCAACAAAGGCCTGCTGGTCAAATACTGGTGGTGCTTGGCTAGCACCTCGTGGACGACCTCTACGTCTTCTCCCGCGACTAGCCATCTACACATGTCAAATGGCAAGTTAAGTTTTAATGAAGTGTCTCTAAGGTGTAAACACAGCCCTGAGACACTATTCGCATACCGAAAAATTTTCCATACTCAATGTCAATGCATTCATAGGTAATGTAAGACAATAATTCCATAGATTAAATCATATGCTAAAATTTTGTTTCATTTTATTTTATTTTACTTTATTTTATTATTATTATTATTATTATTAATTTTTAAAACCTCGTGAAAAGTGTTCATGATCAAAGATCAACGGTGTGTGCCGATTGCTAGGTCAAAATAGAATTCGAGTGCACGTGTGCACCCAAGGCTAGGCTGCGTGCACTCTGTAGCGTGCACTTGCGTGGGCAGCGTGCACTTGCCGTGTCGTGGCGCACTGGGCGCCTTGTCTTGGCCCCCTTTCGTAGTGTCGCGAGTGCCCTCACCCAGGTGTGCCGTAGCTCACGCCCGTATTGGCGCTCTTGTGTCGCGGCGTCTGGGCATGCATGTCACGACCTGTCGCGACCCTGAGAGAATCGTGTTGCGATACAGCTCATGCCCGCGGCTGCGTCTTGTGTCCCATGTGGGCCGTGTCTTGTGGCCGTGTCACGCGTGCACGTTGCTCCCCTGTTGCGACACAAAATTTGTGTCACGATAATCTGAAACCCCATCTGCATGTTAGGCGTGTCGCCTGTATTGGCGGTATGTTGCTGACCTGCTATGCGTTTAAGTGGCGGCGTTCTTCGCGCTATATCGCAGCGCAGTGCCGTTGTCCTCTGTCACGATATGAAACATCGTATCGCGACACACCTCGCTAGCTAGGCCGCACGCGCTACCGCTCGCCCTGCGCGCAGGTCGGTCGTATCGTAGGGCTCCTAGGCTCTGTGTCGCAGCGCTTGCTGCGCGCCCCAACCCTGCCTTGTGTCACGATACAATCTGTTGTATCGTGACCCAAACTGGAAAATTGGCAGTAGCCCATCCAGTCTCTTGCACGTTTTTTCCTCCTTTTTTTTCCTTTGTTCCAGCTACTATAAGACCACAAATTATTATTATTTTTTAAAAATCTTCAAGTAGAACCTCAAAGAATTATTATTTGTCATTTTTTTTTCTTTTTTTTTTCTTTCCTGTTTTAAATACTGTAAAACCTCAGAAAAAATTCCTCAACGCATTTTATTTTTTTTTCTAACTCTTCCAGTAGCCTCTACGAACCTGCTACTCCCAAGATGCAGTGGCTTAGACAATTGCAATTTATACAACTCAAAAATTTTAGAGTTTAATTTTAACCCTTTTTCTTGTGCAAAAACTGGAATTATTTTCCAGAATTTCACAAAACCCAATCTGTTCATGTTCAAAAACTGGAGCAACTGTCCAGAAAAAAAAAAAAACAAAAAATACATATATATATATATATATATATATATATATATATGATAGGGTTTGATAAATAAGTTTGCAAGCCCACACCAAACTGAAAATTGCGACCAGTGAAGCGTGAAGGCCCATAAGTTGAATTCCAAAGGAGAGGTTTGCCCAACGAGGCACTCAAGCCTCTTTACGCCAGCAATTCAGCCTTTTTTAGGCCAGCCCAAGAAAGAAGTCCAATCCGCTTGGCTCAAAGGCCACTTATGGAAAGTCTCCCACAGGTACAGAAAATATAATAGTCCCTAATAATATATCATTCCGCAAGTCCAGCCAAATCTCCCAATAAGGAAGGGAGATTATCCCAAATAAACTACTCTTTCTATATCCTATACCATCGTCACAGGACTATAATAAGAAATATCTCATCGATAGGAATGAATCCCAACTACCATCAGGGAGAATATCTCTTATAAATACAAGGCCACCCCATCGGTGAAGGGTACATACGCACACATTCGCCCTCTAAGCAGTCTAAGCAGTCTCTCTTTTCTACTCCCGACTTGCACAAACATGAGGGTTACCACGAGGCGAAGCCCTCGCCGACCCCCCTTCTTCCTGGTGTTTTGCAGAGGAGTGCTATATCTGAGCACAACGGATCGCCGATTGTAAGCGATCATACCTCGGCCAGACGGAACTGATCCAAGCATCCTAGCCACGGCTTAATCGGGTCGGCCAGCCACCTCTGGCCTTTCGGCCCAATTCTGTTGAAAAAAGGCATCGCCGGTTGGAAGCCGATGCGTAGGAAGCGGCAGTTCCTTTACAAATATAAGCGATTTCCGATTCTGCGGTAGTATCGACTTCGGAGCCATGAAGCGAGGCTGCGCTAATCCTCAGGATCACGAGGACCAACCCGAACGCGAGCAACCGACCTCTCGGCACGCCAGAAGCAATGCAAGCTAACACGAACAAGAGTGGAGACAAAGCGCTCGCCAGCCTGAAACGATCGATAGAGAGTTGAAGCGACACGGTGGATGCAAAGCCCGCGAGGGCTCGGCAAACCGGAGGTTAACTTCCTCCCCTGAGGAGCAGCACAATATAGATACTCCCGAGAATTTGAAGCGAAGCGAATCCACTCGGGCGGGGCGCAGACCACACCTGGCCTGAGGGAAGGCCATGGCGGCGCGGAGGCTGTGAGAACGGCTGCCACCTCGGCCTGGGCGGGAGAACGATCATGGGAACCGAGAGGTTCAAAGCCTCGACAAGAGCTCGACCGTGTGGGGAGGTAGTAAGAGACGGCCACGTCTTATGGATACTTTTGGTACAACAAATGGTCGCCACTGCAGTAAGTGCTCACTTCCCCACTTCCGATGAGTTCGAATGCCACAAGTGGAGGCGTTCGATGGCGCGGGGATCCATCGATCATCTCAACACTTATAAAACCAAATGGAATTGCATGAATTTTTAAGATGGAGTGCAGTGCGGGGCTTTATCTATCACCTAAAAGGCCCGGCCTTGTATGGTTGATAGACTCCCACCATCATCAATCTCTTAATTCGGGGTTATCCATTGCGTCGTCTCTCACTTCATTGGGGTGGGAGACGTCTGACGGTTATCATTTCTTGACTATCAGCGAGCTTACAAGAAAACGCTGAGTCTTCACGTCTAGCGATTCAATCTTGAGATCCCCTAAAGGTAGACATACCGATGAAAGTTCGCGTCGGCTGCATTCATTCTTGGCTTAGGAGTGCGGAGTCAAAGATCACGATGTTTTCCATCTCCAAGAAATCCCAATGACATAGTAGAGGTGCTATAGCGAGAAATATATTAACGGTGAAGAAGCCCTTGTATCAAAAAGAGAGCTCCTCCACCATAAAGAAAAAGGGACGGACGAGCTTGACGGACGAAGCCCGAGAAGCAAGGCGGCCGTGAAACATCTCAAGAGGAATGGAGAACGGTCCCAAAGTGGCAACCTCGGAGATCGTGGCTCCATCACGGTCAGAGGCAGCGACCGGCGTTGTCGCCTCGGCGCTTCACCCCCTGCGGCCTCGGTATCGCGGGTCCTACGCTAGAGAAATGCGAAGCGGCGGTTCACGGGATGGCGGCTGAATGAAGTCGGACCACGCGGCAAGGCAACTCCAAATACGGGTTCCGCCAGGGACTACGGGCCTTGCGGAGACGGCGCATACAGCTTTCGAGAGAGAAATAGAGTACTTAATGCGGCGCGGATACCTCGGCGTTTCATATCAGTGAAAATCGGGCTCGATCCAAGCTCGGAACCGGGCCTGCGTCTCGGTAGCCACCACCTCGGCCCGGATAACGACTCGGCACCAACAACCCTTGGGTGGCCGGGTCATCTCGGGAGGGATTTGCGGGAGGAGGGGGGAATCTGCTTCGGCACGGAAGGCCCGCAGCGACATCGGGCGGCCCGAACGAGTAAGCGATTAATGCAAGCTACCGCGACTCGATCGTCGATCGTTCTTTATTTCGAATCACGGAGGTGCCAACACCCTCATAATGGCGACCAGTAGTTCGCGCGGTGGTGGCGACAAAATTGTTCGCCGGTCCTAATTGACAGCGGGAGTTCGGTGACATCATCTTACGCATCGATAGCCGATAAAATGAGCATCGGAAGGAAGTGGAGCCGTCGCCGCGTGTGCTCAATCACGAGGGTTCTGCGGGAAGATTGTGCCTCTAGGCTCGATACAATTGGTACTCACCTTGGGAGATCCCCATGTCGGTGGCGACCACGGCAAGATTCTCGTCGTGAAGCGCCCGTGCACTTACAACATGTTCTTTGAAGCGACCACTCCCTCAATACCAATAAAGCCATCCCCTCCGCGCCCACCACATGATCAGTTCCCTATTGTAAGCGGGTAGAATGGTTCGAGGAGACGGCCAGTGGCGGAAGAATGCTACTCGGCGTTGATGAAACAAAAGCGGTTGACAACATATACGGATGGTTTCGACATGCATGGTGATCCACTGACGAGCCATCGGAAAGCCGGAACGTATTGATGGACGGCGACCGGAGCATCTCGCTATGTCGGATCCGAGTTATTGAAAGACCTCGAAATCCCACTTATCCGTTTTTAAAGCAAAACGAGCGTCTTATTAGACGGGCGAGATATGGGAGGAATCGATCCTACATTAATATTCACGAGTGGGCGTCATTACGTCAGCTTCAAGTCAATCAAACAAAGAGATGGAGCCGGCACTTTGAAGACAAGCCATCGCGAGGAAGTCGACAAACTCCTCAAGTGGGCGAGGAGGTAGAATATCACAGTGGTTAGCCAATGTAGTGCTCGTCAAAAAGCCAATGTGAATGCGACTCTGCATCGACTTCATGACATCAGCAAGCATGCCCGAGCAGTTTCCTCTGTAGTGAATCGACCTCATTGTAGATGCCAGCTGTGGACATGAACTTCTGTTTATGGATTGCCCTCTACTCAGAAACCTGACAAATCGGTATGCACCCGAATGACGAGAAAATACCTCTTTTGTCTGTGTGAGGGAACCTATTGCTATGGAGTGTAATGCGGATTCGGGCTCGAGGCAACGGGGAGCCAGTATCAGAGGTTAGTGAATCGGATGTTCCAGAAGCAGATAGGCACAACTATGGAAGTATATATAGATCACTACAAGAAAAATCGAAATTAGAAACGGACACTTATCCGTCTCTAAATAGAGACGGATTAGAGACGGATTGCATATAAATTAATTAGAAACGGAAATTCCGTCTCTAAATAGAGACAGAATGATTTCCGTCTCAGATTTGAGAGGGAAATTATTTCGTCTCTATTTTGAGGCAATTCAAATCTCTAATAGAGACGGAGTATTTAGTCTCAAATGCGAACGGAAATCATTCTGTTTCTAAATAGAGACGGAAATAGAGACCGAATTGTTTCCGTCTCGAATTAGAGACGAAAAAAATCCGTCTTTGATTAGAGACGGAAAGTTCCGTCTCTGAATTCCGTCTCAAAATAGAGACGGAATAATTTCAGTCTCAAATTTGAGACGGAAATCATTCCGTTTCTAAATAGAGACGGAATAGAGAGACAAATAGTTTAAAGTCTCTAATTAGAGGCAGGCAATCGAACCTTTGATTAGAGACAGAAAGTTCCGTCTCTGAATTACGTCTAAAAATAGAGACGGAATTATTTCCGTCCCAAATTTGAGACCGAAATCATCCGTCTCTATTTAGAGACGGAAATTGAGACGGAATTTCCGATCTCTGGTAATGACATTTTGAAAAAAAAAAGGTATATAAAGAAAAATTCAAAATCTCTTTATCCCTCAAAACAATATAGGTTTTATCTGTCATTTGTTTTATTTTTAGAAAATATCTATTTGTCCATCTATTTTGCGGTCCTATAATAACCTATGTATTTTTTTTCTACTTTTTATAAGTAATGAAAAAAAAAACATAAAATGAAAAAAAACACTACAACAAATTTGGTCATAGCCACATTACTAAGACGGCGTTTTTTGTAAACATCACTTAAACGTAATGAAACTCTTGAAACAAAATAAATCAATCATATGTTAAATGTAACAAATTTTCTTAAAACAAAATAAAAAAAATCTCCTAGTTCGAATAACTGTTCTCGCACCAAAAACACTACTGTTTTGAAATCAAATCCTAATCTCCACCATTCATAATGAAGATTTATGAGTTAAGAAACTCTCCTCCAAATTTCAAATAGATCAGACTACGACTGGCGAATCGGACCTACGATCAAATATGGAGAATGAAGAGAAAACTCGATTTTTCTATCTTAAGACCGGAAATATAACTCTTTGTTTCCATGCGAAATATGACTATTTGGGACTCAATCCAGTCTCCACTAGTTCATAAGAAGATTTATGATGTGATGGCAAACCGAGATAAGTTGACCACCGTCAACCCGCGGAAACACTCATGGTGTCGGGTGACCCGACATTTCTCCACAATCGGCGAGTCTCCTTTATGCGAGGAGCTCTACCAAATTCAAAACATGCATATACCTATCCCCGAACGATTACAATATATCCATTATATCAATATATCCAATCACATGAGTAATACGACCACTTGGGCCTAAGCGATACTCATAATACATACT
This sequence comes from Tetrastigma voinierianum, assembly GCA_016808115.1. Lineage (NCBI taxonomy): Eukaryota > Viridiplantae > Streptophyta > Magnoliopsida > Vitales > Vitaceae > Tetrastigma > Tetrastigma voinierianum. The sequence continues at coordinate 297,867 of JAEQBH010002861.1, read as the reverse complement.
AACTATGAATCCAACTATATATACCACATAGTTACAAGAGTTACAATATTTTCACTCTTACTTACAATACATATATTAAAATTAGACATTTCAATACATGTATATATCATCAGCAAGCCCACGACCCGACTTTCTTCAAATCCTCAATCCCTAGGGTGTGTCCCTCACAGCTCTTTGTGCACGTAAATGTATCCTCGGCGGGGTGAGCTAATCTTTCGATGATGGAGATAAACCCTAAGTGAGCTACTCTCCACCTAAGTGCATTCTGATGTTCCAAAATAAACGCACATTCAATAAATGCGTGATCCTACTTAAATGTCTACATGACCCAGCTCGGATCCGAGTCCTCTTACGACTCTCTCATACTCGCCTAAGCCTCGTATGAAATTATTATTTGTTAGTGGACAACCCTCCGATGTATATATGTCGGTGGGTCGTCTCAGGCGTTGATATATTATTTGTTTAATGGTCGGAGTGCGTCACCGGGTCGACGAGAATTTGCGTGCTAGCTAGATTTGCGAGGCGGTCAACGGTGAAATCCGTTTAGATCATCGGTTTAGAATAAATTTCGGATTTTTAACCGAAATAACAATTTTGTAATCGAAATTACGATTTTGCCATTTTTCCATAAATTGGAATTTCTCGGGTCTTACATATGAGTTAAGAATATCTCCTCCAAATTTCAAATAGATCACACCACAGACGACGGGATCGGACCTCTGATGAAATCTGGACAGTGAAGAGAAAAACTTCGATTTTCTATTTTAAAACCCGGAAATATAGCTACGTTTCCCATGCGAAATATGAATATTCGGAATGATGATCACTTAAACATACCCAAAGTGAAACGATCACATTGGTTAAAACAATGATCAAAGTCTTGTACACTAAAATCGTTGAAATTGAAACAAAATCAACAACTATTGGTTCTAACTAGGTATAACTTCAAATGGAATCTACAAAATATAAATGCGCACCGTTCATGACCTAGATATGTATTATTTCAAACATATCGAAAATATAGAAGGATCTGCGGTTAAACAATGGCTCAAACTCTTACCTTAAACTTGTAATGCTAAAACCGATTTCAAATCTCGAAAATAACTTTTTGAACTACGAAAATCCAACCATTGAAATTTTCATCGAAGACCATCCAGTGATTTCTGGTGTTGAGTAGAACGTTATATCAAAATTTGAGATCGATCAGCTCAAGTTTGATGGTCTGATCGACATCAAATTCCTTGGATCTCCTCTCCTCCTCCCTTCTCTTATTCCTTCCTTCTTTTTCTTTCTCCCTTTTCTCACTTCCCTCCTTTTCTTTCCCTCTTTCTTTGAGGCTCCCTCACTCTCTTTCTTGTTTTGAGATTATCCTCTTCTTTTCTCCCACCTCTGTTTCTCTCTTCTTTCTCCCCGCTCCTTTGTCTTTATTTATCCTAAAAATAAAAACATCTTCCCCTAAGAGCCCTCTTCTTTTTTGGGTCTACGATTATTGACATGACTTATGACGAGTTTGACATTTAAATATATCATAAATGTATTCTAGTTCAAATGTGAATTATTTATTTTACTAAAATTAACATATTTTTAATATATTTGTTTCAAATACCTCTATAGCATTCCCCATTCATTTTGAGAAACTCCTTCCCCTACGTCTCTCTTTTGTCTCTTAGCTCCATCTCCCATAAATAGAGCTAGCAATTTGAGCCCAACCCGTTGGGCTAGCTCGACCAACTCGAAATTAGGCCCGGATTGGGCTCTAATTTTTTAGCCCGAAAAAATGTGCCACATTTATTTATATAAGAATAAGAACATTTTTCAAAAAACATCAAAATAATGTTCTTTATGTTTCTAAAAGTATTTTTCAATCTGGAGTTTTAAAAAGCAGAAACAAATTAGCTATAGTAACTTTTTGTATTTTTTCATGTATTCTTGATTACAAGTTCAGATCCTATAAGTGGATAGCTCATATAGATAGTGCATTGCTTCCCATATCGAAGCAACTTGATTATCCGTCTTGCCAAGTACTAAAATGATATCTGTGACCGGGTGCTAGATGTTTGCTGTGTAACAATTTCTAATAAGTTTCTTATCGAGGACTTGATATTTTTATTTATTTTTGAATAATTATTTTAATATTTTCAAATTAAAATTAATACTATAGCATATAATGTAAATGGAAAGAAGAGAAAAAAAGGGATAATGATAGTGATATCACATTTAACTATTAAGTTATTTAATTAGGAAAATTGAATTAATTCTTTAGGGAAAAGTGTGGTGGTGAAGAGTGGCTGAAACAAGGAAACTGCCGGATTTGTAAACAAGAGAGCAAATGAACCTGAACATTTTACCCTCGCAAATTGAGAGAGTAAATGATTTACAAAGTGAATAAATATAAAAAGAAAGAGAATTTGAATCAAGTTATAAGTTTTTTAAAAAATGATTTATGATATCTACTACAACTTTAAACTTATTTGTTATTTATGATGATGCCTTTTTCCAGCGGGAGCCCGGGCGGAGGCGCGGTCGGTCGTTGGGTTGAACCAAGAGCAGTACGTGAGGCCAAACCGATGGGCCGGGATCGTTTGAATTTGGGAGAGGAACTCTTTACCCAATGCTAGTCACCCCCAGGTCCGAGTGCGGCTCGTTCTGCTGAGGAAAACAGGGGCTGCGGTAGCCGCCGGGGCTGCCGGATCAACGGTCAAAGCAATCCTACCTGGCCCGGGGTGTCAGGCACGTCCCAGCCCACAAACAATCGGGTCCAGCCCGGTAACCCCCCCACGCGCTCCGACCCAGTTCCGGTTGAAAACTAGGCATCTGTCGGTTGGCGCCGTGCGTAGGAGCAACGGTTCCTTCATAAATATCTTGATTTCTCGATTCACGATGGTATCGACGGAACACAAGCGGGGCAACACTAATCCTACAAGGATGCGGACACTTGGAGATGCGGGCAATGACCACCGGGAGCCAGCGAAGCGATCGGGCCAAGCGCAAAGCGAGGTGGAAGCACTCGCCCTGCGTCATTGGCGCTTGATAGAGGAAATAGAACAACTCACCAGACAAATACAACACCCCAGAGAAGAGCGACGGGTTCGGGAAGGACACAATGTTCCTCCACACGAGGGACAACACGGCTATGGTAATCCGAAATACCCGACGGCGGAATCTGGTCGAAGCTTGGCGGGGCCTGACCAGCCACAGCCAGGGGAAGAGGATCGGCGGTCTGAGGAGGACGAGGCGAGACACGGAACCTGCTTATCCTCCCGACCCTGAGAAGCGACGGCCGGAGCAAAGGTTTTAGGGACCTCAGCGAGGCCGCCGTGTGAAGGAAGTAGTTAAAAGGGCGCGGACAACATGGATACCTTGGTACATGAAGCAGAATCACCTTTCACCTGGTGGCCGGGCTACCGCTCAGGCCAAAGTGAAGGGTGCTCATTTAGAAGCATTCGATGGCGGCAGGATCCCGGTAGATCATCTCGATACCTATAAGAATCGGATGGAGTGCATGGGTATGGACTACTATCCAGGTGCGGCGATTATTGCGCCAAAGAGGCAGACCCATGGCACAGTTCAATGAAGTCCTCTTCAACGATTTCTTCATTGAGAGTTATCAGTAGCGTTCGTCTCCCACTTCGCCAGGAGCTGGGACATAGGCGAGCCTGTCTATTAACCATCAAACGGGGAACACGGGAAAGGGTTGAAGTCTCCATTTTAGCGGTTTAATCGCAGGAGTCGAAGATAGATGTACTTGTGAAAAGTTGGCCCATCACGGCCTTCATTGCGGGGTTGGGTGCGGTCAAAGACTGATGTTTCTATCTCAAAAGAACCCTCGAGCTAACGCGAGTTCTCGCTAAAGCGAGAGAAATACATAAAGCGGAGAGGGAGGCCCTCGCAGTCGAGGAGAGCTGCTTCCCGTTGCGGGACAAAGCCGAGGGCGGAGCGGCGAGGGGACGGAGCCCGGGGAGGCAGCGGCCGGAGTCTCCGAGGGGCGGGCGGGGAACGATCACAAAGACAAAGGAGACCAGGGATCTCCCCCAGGCCGAATCCTGCCGAGGCAGCCAGTATTTTCAGCCGCCGGCGCCGGCTCCTGCTGACCTCGAGTGTGTGAGTTCTACATGAGGTACGGAATGAGCAGTTCCTAAGATGGCCAGCGCAGGAGAAGTCAAATCCCGCTACCAGAGATAACACCAAGTATTGCGAGTTCCACAGGGACTATGGACATCGCACGGATAACTGTATTCAATTGAGGAGAGAGATGGGAGTGTCGTCTGGTAGTGGATATCTACGACGTTTCATATCTCAGGGAGTCAATCCTCAAGGCCGGGTCCGAGAATCGAGGCAGGGCCGACTCTGACCACCACTTAGCCTCGTCGGCGAAGCGACCCGGCTTATCGACAATACAGGAAATCCCACGCGTGATCTCGGGGGGTTCTTTGGAGGAGAATCAGTTAAACTCGAAAAGGCCCACTTGCGCGACATAAGGTCGGCCGACATGGGAGGTACGGTCGATTATCTAAAATCTCAGTGATCGACACTACTATCACATTCTCAGAGCTCGAGACTTGGAAGAGGTGTCAGCACCCCCATGACGACAACGGTAATCCGTGCAATTGTGGCAAGCCTGGCGGTCCATCGGGTCTGTAGGCAGCGAGGAGCTCGGCGAGCATCACATTTTGCATGGAAGCTTTAGGCAAAATGGAATTGGGAGAGAAAAGCTAGAACACATCCAACACACCCATCTCCGTGGGTTTCGGGGAGAAAAGGTGTTACCATTGGGATCGATCAGCGGGTGCTAACAGGGGAGCCCCTTACCAAGCAACAACGGCTGACAAGGTTTCTCATAGTGGACGCCCGATCGACCTATAACATGTTCTTGAGGCGAGGCCCTCTCGATAAAGCCATCCCTCGGCATATCACGGTAATCAAATTCCCGACAGTAAACGGTGTTGGGACGGTTCGAGGAGATCAGCGAGTGGCACGAGAATGCTACACCGCCTCTATGAAACAAAAAACGGTCGACAATGTAAGCATGGGTGAGCTTGATATGCGTGATGAAGTGTTCACTCGGCCGGGCCGCCAGTGAAGAGCTGGAGCCGAGTAACATTGGATGACGACCGGAGCATCTTGCTATCGGCTCCAAATTGTGAAGGCCTCAAAAGGCCTCCTCACCCGATTTTAAGACGAGCGGGGACATCTTCGCATAAACGGTAACGCAAGTAACATCGAACCATGAGTCATCGGCTCATAAACTAACGCCAACCCATCTTTCAAGCGGTTCGCGAAGCGAAATTTCTTTGAAGAGACAAAGGCCATCAGCGAAGAAATTAAACCTCCTCCAAGCGAGAGCGTCGGGGAGAGTAGAATACCCAGTGGTTGGCGATGTTGTGCTGTCAAGAAAGCAAATGGCAAATGGCGGCTCTGTATTGATTTCACCGATATAAACAAAGCATGCCCAAAGGACAGCTTCCCCCTACCCCGGATCGACCTTATCGTAGATGCCACAGCAGGCCACGAGCTTCTTAGCTTCATGGACGCCTTCTCCGGTTATAACCAGATAAGCATGGACCCCAGTGACCAGGAGAAGACGTCGTGCGTCAGCGCACGGGGACTGCGTATCGGGTAATGCCATTTGGGCTCAGAATGCGGGGGCAACCTGCAAGGTTGATGAGCGGATGTTTGAAGCGGTCGGTACAACGATGGAGGTATACATAGGCGACATGCTTTCGTAAAGTCCGCTACGGCCGGTATCCACGCCGCTCACCTCTCAGGGGCGTTCCAGATCACGAGGTTATAACATGAAGGTGAATCCTTGAAATCGCTATGGCGATGTCGGCGAGGAAAATTTACGGGCTTCATAGTCAACCACGGGGTGAAGCAAATCCAGGATAAAATAAAAGCATTGCTTTACATGCCATCGCCGCCGAGGGGATAAGGGAAATTACAACGTTAACGGGGATCGCGGCTCTAAGTCGATTCGTGTCGAGCGGTGGTGAATGCCAGCCTTTCTTCAGTTTTGAAGAAAGCCTTTCAATGGGATGAAATGTGAAGAAGCGTTTGTAACCTTGAAAACATGCCCAGGCTCGCCGTTCTAGTGGGCAGATGAAGGAACTCCTCACATTGTATTTGGCGATGTCAGTTTTCAACTAGCGCGGTGCTCGTCGAGAGCCAGCGGATCTGACACCCGGTCTGCTGCTGCGGTCGGGCCACGGGGCGGGAGGTATCGAAAATGGAAAAATTATACTAGCTGCGGTGACCGCTGACCGAGCAGTCCTTATTTCCGGGCTCACACCATAAGTCGACCGAATACCCCATGAGCGGGTGTTGCATAAACCCGGTCTCTGGGAGGTTGATGAAATGGGCCATAAATGGCGAGTCGACATCCCGGTACGGGCGACAGCCATAAAGGGCGGATCTAGCCAGATTTCATCATAGGTGCCCGATGATCGAGCCGCCCAATCAAGGGCGACCTTCATGTGGAGCTTTACGTGGATGGAGCCTCGAATGCGCAAAGGCGGGCGAGGCTTAATCGACCTCGCGGAGGATATAGACATTGAGTGCGCGCTCGGGTTTGGGTTTCACGCCTCGACCGCGGGCGAATATGAGCGTAATAGCGAACCTCAATCTTCGCTCATTCGTTAGAGGTCGATCGGCTAAGTCCATAAGCGATTCCCAACTGGTGGTCGACGGATCGAATTACCTCTGAGACGAAAGGGAAGATGATCTATATCATGAAGTCCGTGACTTATTAAAAAGTTTGTATCGATTCGGATCAAGTATGTCCCAGGCGAGAATGCCGATGCCGGCCAACTGGCAGCGGCTATGACCTTACGGGAAAGATGGGATCAACACCCATCGAATACCTCGCCAGAGCCATCCCATTGACCGCTACGGCATAGTAGTGGCGGTGGTCGGTACCAAGAAATTTGGATGGACCCTATTTGGGGTTACATTAATGTGAACCTTACGGGCCTTGACCCAAAGAGGCGGCAAGATAAAACGAGGATCCGCCAGGTTTACCAATCACAAGGGAAGCCTCTACAAGCGAGGATTCCTCACGCCCTTCCTAAAGTGCATCGCCGGAGAAGACATTGAATCGTGCTAAGAGAAGTCACCGCGAAGGCATGTGGGAACCATATCGAACTCAGACATTGGCGGAAAGTTTGAGCGAGGATATTATTATTACAATGCTCAAAGATGCTACCAACCTGGTCAAGATCGCGAATCCGCCGGGAATGCGCTAAATATCACGCCTCCCGGTAGGCCTCGGCACATCAATCACCGGTGGCCCTTCCCGGCGGTGGGGTTGGACATATTAGAATTTGCCCGTGGCAAAGGCCAATGTAAATTTATGTCGTCCCATGATAGATTATTTCACCAAGTGGGCGAATGAAGCCACTTCGCCACCACAATCCTGGAGCGGAAGATCTTTGTAACCGTGTAGCGAGCAATCATATGCAGTTGGCATCGAGGCCTTGGTCTCGGATAATGGAAGACGGTTGATAGTCGAGTTTTTTGTGCCAGGCTCGGGATAAAGGTACTATTAGGTCACCAGCTCACCGCAATCAAATGGACGGGCCGAAGTCACCATGGAGCCCTCAGGCAGCCTTGAAAAGCCAAGCTAGAGGATCTCGAAAGGGAGTTGGGTCGGAGAATACCTCCCACAGGGTGCTATGGGCCTACGAGACAACCACAGTCGGCAACTTCGGGGCCCCATTTGCCCTAGCCTTTGGAACAGAAGCAGTAGCCCCAGTTGAGGTTGGAATAAAATCTCCTAGAGTCGAGTTAGCATCGGAGGAGCAAAATGACGAGGCCCTGCTTCTGAATTTGGAACTCTTGGATGAAAAACGCGAACATGTTCCGCTGGCGCATAGAAGGGGGTACCAAAGGAAAGTGCGGTACTACAACGAAGGTGAAGCGAAGTTACATCGGGGATTTGGTCTTAAAAGCACGCGGTAGGAGGAATCAGCGCATGGAAGCCCAGGTCCCAGTGGGAAGTCACCCATAATAACAGTCATCGAACCAGGGCAACTATGAGCTCCAAGCGAGAGGAGGAAAAATCCTACAACATACATGGAGCAGACTACTGAAGCGATTCTATCAATAGGCATCGATTCGTAACAAAGCCGAGGCAGAAGTATCATGTGGCGAGTCAAGCACCATATTTGGCAATTTGATATCTCAAGCAGTCCGAATATGTAAGAAACATACACAGAAAATTCATGAAAATAAAGTCCCTCTTTATTCCAAATGAATCATATTCAATTACAATCAGTGGTGTCTTGAAAACTCTGATCTGACAATTCCCTCGTGACTCGGTCTGAGCGGTACTCAAAAAAAAAAAAAAAAAAACAAAAGGGGAAGGGAGACAAAGGAGAAAGACATAATGAAAAGAGACAAGAAGGAGGGAGAAGAGGAGAAAAGATGGGGACAGAGGAGAGAGAAAGAAGAAGAGCGGATGAAAAGGTGTGGAGATAGAAAGAAGAAGAGGGAGAGGTATAGCGGGGAGAGGAAGGAAGAAAGAGAGCGAGGAGTGAGGGCAAGGGACGCACCAACCCCCCACCCATAGGACTCATTCCCTAGCCAAGAGCTAAGGAATAAGCACCACTCCCATAAAGGGAAACTAGGAAAAACATAACTCCACGGAGAAAGTCGAGCTAGGTCGAGGCGTCGGAAGAGCCAATGAGGCGGCCAGGCCATCAAGCATCCATCTTCTACAAACTTCATCCGCCCAGTATGGAAAGCAGAAATCTTCAAAAGCGTAAGGTACAGAAGCAACAGAACCCCTATTTATAGAGAAAGCATCCGAAGGCACAGGCAACCGTTCCAAATTCCCCATCAGATCAACATTAAAAGCGGTTCGCACTTTTTCAATAACTGAAGGACACACGAAACGGCTCCTCTCATAAAGCGCCTCTTCATACGAAGCGTCTCTCCCCACAAGGGGAATACTCACACGAAACGGTGCCGACAGACCACAGCGCCATGAGCCTAGTTGCTCGCTTTGACGAGCTCCCACTATTTATCAGGACGAGCCCTCCACTGTACTTCAAACAGACGGGCTCCTCCCTACAAATCTCATTGACGAGCTCTCCCTTCAACACAGGCAGACGAGCTCCCACTATTTATCAAGACCAGGCCCTCGACATGCCCAACAGGCGGGCTTCTACGTACTTCAACAGACGGGCTCCTCCCTCATTGTGAGCTCTCAGCAACCTGACGAGCAGCTCCATCTGACCTCGGGGCAGGCCTTCTCACCACTTCAACAAGCGGGCTCCTCCCTCATTGTGACTCTCCCTTCAGCATGAGTGGGGAATGAGCTCCCACTGTTATCAAGGCAGGCCCTCAACTGTATGACAGACGGGCTCCTCCTACTGAATCTCATTGTGAGCTCTCCTTCAGCACGGGCGGATGAGCTCCCCTCTGTTATCAAGACGAGCCCTCCTGCGGCCACATCAGCAGACGGGCTCCTCCCTCGTGACGAGCTCTCCCTTGACACAGGCGGGCGAGCTCCCATCTATTTATCGGGGCGAGCCTTCTCTATACTTCAACAAGCGGGCTCCTCCTCATTGGCAAAACTCTCCGCCAGCTTACGAGGCGAGACGAGCTCCCACCATTTGCTCGGGGCGAGCCCTCCACTTGTAACAAGCAGGCGGGCTCCTCCACTGTAAATAAAATCTCCGCCCGGCACGGGCGAGGCAGGCTCCCTGCATTTATCAAGAGGCGAGCCCTCCTGCATGCATCAGCAGGCGGGCTCCTCCCTCGTGGCAGGCTCTCCCCTTGGCCACGACGAGACGAGCTCCCTCATTTGGGACGAGCCCCTTATTTGTACGCAAACGAACCCAGGCTCCTCCTGCGATGCAAACTCAACCAACCGGTATTTGAGACGGGCTCCCACCATTTATCGGGCGAGCCCTCCACTTACCAAAATGAGATCTGCCCCCTACAAACTTCATCGACGAGCCTCCTTCCCTAAATACTGTGCAGATCGAGCTCCCACTATTTATCGGGATTCCAGCCTCCACTCAGACTCAAATGTACTGCCCTCCCTACAAATCCTTCATTGACGAGCCTCCTTCACGGTGCACGAGCTCTCTATTTATCAAGACGAGCCTCCAGACATCGTACTCCGCCCTCCCCATCGAATTAGCTCTCCTTTAACACAAAAGTGCACGAGCTCCCTCTATTTATCAGGACGAGCCCTTCACTGTGACTTCAACGCACTGCCCTCTCTCATTGACGAGCTCTTCAACACACGGTGCACGAGCTCCCTATATTTGATCGTGACGAGCCCTTCTGTCGCATTTCAAATGCACTGCCCTCCTCATTAACGAGCTCTCCCTTCCAAATACAAGTGTACGAGCCCCACTATTCATCAAGACGAGCCCTCTCTCGTACATCACAGACGGGCTCCTCCCTCATTGACGAGCTCTCCCTTCAACACAGCACGAGCCCTCTATTTATCAAGACGAGCCCTTCTCCGGTGACATCACCGTATCACCCGCCCTCCTCATTGACGGGCTCTCCCTTTAACACAGGCGGACGAGCTCCCAATGTTCCTCCGGACGAGTTCCTCACACCCCTTCAGACGAGCAGATTCCCGACATCATTACCAACAAGCTCTTCCCACAACCAACACGAGCGAGCTCCTCACTACGCACGCCCCGGCAAGCTCCACCAACCGCATAATCGGGAACCAAACCGTGATAAACGGAATAGGCATACGAAATTTCAACGATGCAAGCCTAAATTACTAAGATCAATAACTCAAAGTTATACAAATTTTTAAAAGAATAAAGATAGCTCAGCCAGAACACAAATTTCCAAAAAATAAGCATTTGTTGAAAAGAGGGCTACACAGACATCAGGCCCCAGGCCCAATAAAAAGGGGGAGAGGTTGACAAAAAAAAAAAAAAAAAAAAAAAAAAAAAAAAAAAAAACATAAGTGAATCCAAAAGTTCAGCGCCGACTTACCTAAGAGTGAGAAGATAGATCTCAGAGGGTAGCTGCCCCGAATAATTCATCAAGACCCTCCGCCTCCGCCGCTAGGGAGGTCAAAATTGAAGTCTAGATCTCAGAGTGGCCCAACGGCCTTCTCGCTGGAAAAGCGAGCCACCCAGGCTTCCACCGGGCACCTCGCCGATCTCGCAATTGTTTGATAACCTCGCCCTCTGGAAAGCAATCATGCCGATTTATTACAAGATTCGCTCGCAAACTATTATTCATCGCCACCAGTTTTGATAAATTTGCGCCTTCTAAGGACTCACGACATGAGCAAATTCCTCCAACAACGCTCGCTCCCTCCAAACCTCGCGACAAGCACCTTGAGTTGTTTTCCGCGCCCCAAGCCGACCCAAGAACCGCTGGCCAAGCTCCATCTAAGATCCCCAGTTCACCTCGAGATGACTCCTCCCTAACTTTGTTGGAGCTCATCACAGGCGGACTTGACCTCTCGAGGTCTCAACCGTCATTTCGTCTGACTGAAGTTCACGGACCTCCGTTTCGCCCCTGACGCCGTCAGGCCGCTCAGGGCCTCGTTCTCTACATTCTCTGCAGGAGCGCGGCGGAGTGAAGTATGCCTAAGTTCGGACTTAAATCGCTGTTCTTCGATCAAGCTAGCTGCGCTCGTCCTTGCCATTTCGTCCGCTCGAAGTCAAAGTAGTCACTTTTCGCCTTATAAATTCGGAGCGATCCTTGCATGTTTCTCATTCAGTTTGGCTTTTCGGCGAGCCCTTCCCAAATGAGTGGCGGCACAAGAGACAAACCACGGAAATTAGAACTTCGACACGAGAACGGACAGGAGTTAACATAATTATAAACACCGACAAATCCACAGAAAAGACAAGGCAGAAAGCCTCCTCAACTAGGCAACTCCTTTGATTTCTCGATATCGGAATCAGTGGAGGATGGATGGAAGCGGCACCGCCCATGAGTTCGACAGTAGATGGCGGAGAATCTTTTGACTTTGTCAACCTTCGATTTGCTTTCTTTCTCCTCGGCTTCGGACACCTTCCCAAGAGATGACAGCGGGTGCAGAGGAGTATTCCATCTGATTATAGGCAAAATTGCCAATGGTGAGTATTGCCTGCAGCTTATGGGATTCCCCGGCCTGCGATGGGCTCGGAAGAGGGAAGCGAACAAAGAACCAGGGGAATCTCGGCCAACAGGGACGAGGACCGCTCGGGCCTTTGGATGAGGGGACTTTAAGGTACTTCTAATCTCTGAACTTTGTTGCGGCTGGTGATCCCTCTTGGGAGAGTGCGTTCTCCTCCTCTTTGCACTCACGGGGTTTCGAGATATCCGCTTCCCGGATAGGCTAAGATCTCCTCGGGTAGGACGGCCGCGTGAGATCAGCTCGAGTAGGAGCGGAGTACAAAACGGAAGATTTGGCGGGACTTCGGACCGGATAGGCCCCAGGGACATCCAGGCCTTATGGCTCTGCGTAGGAGCGAGGGCGGGCAATTCGATCCTTGAGAAGCGACGATATCTTCATCAGTAAGCTCAAGACGAACATCTGAAAAATGATAAGGGGAAACCTAAAGTCGGGAGTATTCAACCCCGACTTTAGATGAATGAAACCAAAGGTAGGGCGATACTCACGAAGGTTATCGGGCGCTCCGTTCGAGATGCCTTTAGGCGTCTTCCACAATCTAAAGAGTTTATGCTCTAGGTTGGAACGACAGGCAAAATGTCGAGATTTTCCATGTCCCTGAGAAGAAGGAAGATCAGGGAAATCACCAAAGGGGCTCGGGACGTCTGGGAAATAAATAAACCCCTCGGTATGTCGGATTAAAAGATGCGGGAGCAAAGCCACGTTAGGACCTTGAGTCCCTGTCTCCTAAAGACCAGCAAACCCGCTAAAATGCTGACCATTGGGGCGGTTAGGAAGAGCGAATCTGAAAGTCTTGAAGAACCTGTTTGATGAAAGGGTGCAATGGAAAGCGGAGGCCATTATCAAAGGCGACCTCGAAAAAACATATCATTGGGACACGGGTAGCATAACGGTCGAAAAATCGGAGACCATATCTGAACACCGGGGAAGAGTAGGGTATCGCTCGGCAAAGTAGATTCATCTGAAAGGGCCAACCTCTTTTGGGACACCTTCACGAGTGTCGAACAGCGGTCCTAAGATAGTCCGACCCCCTAGGGTATTTTATCAGATTTATCTTCCTTTTTCCCTTACCTAAGGGAAGGGGAGGTCTTATCGGACGGGTTGAGGCGAGCAGTCAAGAAGCGAGTGGAAAGGCCCCGGCTTTGCCGGGGCCAGAGCATCAACGAGGAGGAATCTTCGTTGATACGCAAAGAGGAGGAATGTTTGGGACCCATGATGTAACCAAAACGAAATCGGATAGCCCAGAGGCCACAGGGCCTCGTCATCAATCGAAGAGAAGCAGACGGGCGGGGGATCTGCGGGCCCGGGAATAAGAAGAAACACCCGAAGGGACCTAGAGACGGATAGAAAAATCAGGCGAGCACAAACGCCAAATAAATAGAAGGTTAAGAGACCGGAGGAACGAAGCTAAAGAGGTCGATCAAAGCCGAAGAGGCAGCGCGAAACCCGAAGGTCGTTATTAATAACTGACTAATGGCGGCGGCCGGAATGTCCAGAAATAGACACGTGGAAAAGACGTCGGCGAGGAGCAATTCTGACCCTTGCCGCAGCGGTCATTTTAAGGGATTTGGGGGAGCAGCGATGGGGTATAGAGGTGGGCAAGTATCCGCTCGCCCCGGCCCAGATGAAGCGATAGAGTAGAATTGCTCGTCCTTCCTCTTGACCCGGCAGAGTCAGGCTCATTAGGCTGACATGAATTTGGAAAGATAGGGAGGCCCGTACTCGGCCCAGTCAAACCAGTTTCTACCAATAACGAGGGCGATAGAATATTCCTTAAAGGCGATCTATCAAGTCTATTATAAAGGGAAGGAGAAAGCAGTAAGAACGAGTTAGTTGAATATCTCCCGGTAAAAGGAAGGAGGATTATTCCAAAATAAACTCCTTTGACTAATCCATTGCTAAATCTAAGGAAGACTACGTGAAACCAATCCTCGAAGGGAAGGACCACAGAATCATCGTCGAGTGGATAAAGACCCATTACAATACAAGGTCGCTCAAACCACTTAAAAAGGGGCGCCAAAATTAAGCAAAGAGGACACTCTTTCTCCCTTCTCTCAGACGAGATCTGACTTAGGCATCGGAGCGGTCCCGGGCGAAGCCCTCGCCGGCCTCTCTTCCTTTTGTTTTCTCCTGGAGGCAGGCCTTTTCGGACCCGATTAATTTAGCATTGCGAGTATTCTGCTCGGCCCAGCGATCAGGCGTCCATGGTTTGGCCTGACATCTTGGCTCGGCCAATGACGAAACCACGCTCGGCCAGTTCCAGTTGAAAAAGGCATCATCAATTTATAAAATAATATTTTCTTATGTTTTGAAACAATTATTTTGAAATTTATTTACAAAATAATCTTAAACTCTAATAGACATCATTCAATTCACATAGCCTACATTTAAGTTGCATCATTCACATTATTATTATTATTATTATTGTTGTTGTTGTTGTTGAAAGTGAAAGAGAAATTCAGAATATTAGGAAAATAAAATAAAATAATATTTACATGGTGACTTTTTTTATCATCCATTAAAGATAAAGCAATTTCAAGAAAAACTTCATGCAGATTTAGAGTTTTATTTTGAGAAGTAAACAGGCCTTAAAGGTTATCTTTGGTTTTTGACCAAATCACGAGCCTACGAGGCGCCGCTTGATTTTCTCTCGTACGCATCTCTCTCTCTACAGAAAGATCATCTCCCGAGGAGATGGGGTTTGAAGGATTGCGGGCATTAGGTTTTCTAGAGGGGCCAGGCCTCACGAAGCGAGGATGTAGGCGATGACAGCGATGTCGTTCGCGGTCGCGCTACGAAGGAAGTGGATGTTGAGGGACATTCGCCTTAAATCCATTAGAGGCCCGGCGTCCGCTCGGTTCGTCGAAAGAGATAGAGGCCCTATTCTCATCCCCTGCACATCCGGTGACGGCGGAGTCCAGGTTCATTCGCTCTCTTGTTTATTTGCTTGTTCTGGTTACAATCCCCTGGCACAAATCATTTTACCCTCCCAAATTGAGAGAGAGAGAAAAGAAACACAAAGAAGAATCCAAATGAGAGCTTTATCTCCACATCAGTGATGACCAAAATCAAATCAAATCAAATCGCGAGGGCGACGGAAGCCGAGAAGAAGGAAAACTGCAGATTGCGTGATCTTGATTGAAACCCGAGCTTTTTCATTACGAGAGATTTAGGCGAGTGGAATCACAGAGCTAGGGTTAGGGTTTCTAGAAGAAGAGGAGGAGGGGGATGACGATGACGACGATGGAGGTGGTACTCCACATCTATGACGTTACTAACAGTGGCTCGGATAAGGCGAAGCAAATACTGTGGTGGTCAATAGATCTTTAAAGGCGGTATTAGCCTCGGTGGCATTTTCCTGGCGCCGTGCGGAGTCTTTCTTTTTATAAATCACATGCTGCTTTCATCAATATGCTTGATGTATTTTTGAGTTGTTTGGATTTTAGTTTTCTTTAATTTTTACGTTGTTGAAGGATGAGATCTGGAAATGTAGTTTTTACTTTGATTGAACACTTATTTAGATCCTTGTGATTTGAAAGTGAGCCCATTGTTTGGTTGAGTTTCACTCCGTGGAGTAAAATTGCGGAAAAGTAGTTGCACAGTGATAGTTTCAAATTAATTGGTGTGGAAATTGATCTCGTTTTACATGGCCTTAGGGTTTCGGTGTTTATGGAGTAATGTGAGTGTGTTGTTATGGTCGACGAATTATGGGTTGTTTTGGAAGTATAAGCGAGTTAATAGTGTTTGATGTTGCAGAAAATGTTTTCAATGAATCGGGTATGGTTTGTATTTTGGGTTTGATGCTCCGGTAAAAATTTGTTCTTGTACGGATGAGAGGTCTAATAGAGAAATGGAGTGCATCGGCGTGGCAAAGTGTCTTACTCTTTAAGAGAGTGCAGTTGAACAAACCAGTTGTTTTATTTCATTTATTTTATTTCCTTTTGTGCATATCTATTCTAATTGTCCATAGTGCTGTATCTTGTAATTTCCCAAATTTTAATTTGGTAGGGATTGATTCTATTTCATGTCTTGAAGATCTGAAGGTAATCATAAGGGCTCCGTACTTTATCTCTTTTATGTAGGTTTGAACTAAATCTTTGGAGTCTTGATATTTTCTTAGTTCTAAAATATAATTCCTCACTTTGATGGCGTGTAAAATAAGTTAAATGAGGAGTTCTCTTATGTAGAATATCATGCATACATTGAGGAATACTTTCTTTATTTTCCCATGATAGCCCGTCTTTGGTTAACTACTCAAATATACAATCATAAAATTCATATCTGGTGGTGTCATTGAGGCCTGGTTCAAGTTGTAAAGGGTTGGGGTGGGATTATGATAGGTTCCAGGATCAAGTTCCAACGTGGGCCTAAAAAAAAAAAAATTTATATCTGGTGGCATGCAAAGAAGTTTATCCATCTTGCACTTTTTTTTGTTTTATATATTTTCCTTACTGTCCAGACTAGACATGAAGATCAAACTGCCTGTTCTACCCATCTGATCAGGATTGATCTCCATAAACATGTACCTTGAAACCCGACCCACCCTACTCTTCACTCTCCTTTTAACTTTATATTTCTTTTGTTTATTCAAGACAGGTGGTGGTTACAAGTGATGGCTCTTGAAGTGATGATCAAGCTGTATGCTTCTTATTCACTTAAAGGAGGCATGTATGTTAGGGATCTATATGCAACAAGGTGAAACTCTTTGGTTGCGTTTGAAGCAGCTTATTATGAGCTGCAATTTTCATTAAGATGTTGTTTTCCCTTTCTTTTGAAGAAGTTACCTTATTGAGGAAAATAGAGAGGAGGCGGGCAGTGGTGGAAGTGTAACCTCCATCTTCGTATCATCTTATGATTGTGACACTAGGCGACTACATCTAAGGTGTTTATACTAAAATTCCCCTGAAATTATGATCCAGACTCATAGTTATGAATTTTGACATTATTAGTATTTACAAACTATGAATTTTGTTGTGATTGGTATTTACAAACTATGAAATATTAAGAAAAAAATGGGTGCGTTTGGAAGAAGGTAGGCGCTTTCCATCTGCTGCCCGTGACTAAAGTCAACAAGACGGAAGAAGCAGAAGAAAAAGAAGAAGAAGAAGGAGGAGGAGGAGGAGGAGGTGAATCAATGATGGCGGATCCCTTTATATACGCCTTAATTGCTGTTGTCCTTGGTAAACCCCATTTTAGCGTTCCTTCTGTCACATGTCTGTATTCTATACATGAATGAATCTAAAGAAGGCCATTTGTGAAAATCATTGAAACAGGAGTTGCAGGTATTGGTTTGGGAGCCTTCGGTGCCCATGCCTTCAAGCCCCAAAACCCTATCTACAAACAGGTATATTTTTGTCCTTTTGAAAATTTTAACTGTTATCCCTGCGTTTGGCTGCTTAGAAAAAGAAGGAAATATCATATAGAAGCTTAATTAGGCTCATTTTATGCCAGTATGTTAATGGTAAAGTTATAATTCAAAACTCTAATTTATTTATTTACCTCTGTGATCAAAGAAGGTTGTATCATTTTAATCCATTAATTTCTTGATCCCTTTTTGTAAATAAATTGAAGGTCATGGCAATACTGTACCATTTGGTTCATTCGACAGCTTTGCTTGCTGCCCCTATTACCAAGCACCCCAGTATTGTGAGCACCCCTTCTCAATTTATTCCCAAATTCCCTTTAGTTTCAAGTTTATATTTTGTGAATTTTGTGATGAGTCTGGATCATAATTTATAAATACCTTTGTTGTGATTGGTATTTATAAACTATGAATTTTGTGCATAGTTTCAAATTGTTCTATTCCTATTCCTCCTATTTGTTGTGATTGGTTTGCTCTCATCTATGATGCATTATTAGTAGAACTATGCCTAGAAATTTTTGCGAGTTGAGTTTGAAGTTTGTCTTTTCAAAGGCATGGAAGTTTATGCATGGGTTCTTTATTTTGGGTGGTTTTGGAAGATTTGTATAGCATCGATCCTCAGATTTTATGTAGCTTTCGGAATAGAGTTCCCATTTCCCACTATTTAGATTACGCTCATGATGCCAATGAATAGTTAGAACAGTAACAACATTTAGTTTTATATTTTTTTATCTATATTATTTCTTTAATAATTTTCTGGCTTGTTGTTTTTTATCCTATCTATAGAGTTCCTTAAATTTGTAACTACCATCTAAGTTGTCTCTGCTCTAACTGCGAGATCTTTGATGGAGTTCCTATTATTGTGCTTTCAGCTGGAAAACAGAAATCAATGAGTGAGAGAGATCAAATTTTTAGGATCTCGAAGAGAATATGATAGGTTGGTTTCACATTATTCTTCAAAGGAAGGATATATATAAAGCAGTTCCTTGAGTTATTAGCTTTTCATATGTCATTTTCCTGTTTTTGTGTATGATAAATTACCATTTGAAATCCCATTATTTTAGATTAACAATTCTTTTAATTCCTATAATGTCATATTGGTTCCAAATCAGCATTAATGGTTTATAGAAAAAAGATTTATTCTGTCCCATCGCGGAGGACCAAGGTGAATCACAAACTTCATGTCCTTTTACCCTCGTTAAAAAGAGAGGAAAAGAAAAGATGCGATAGAGGCTTAGGCTCTCTGAGGTTATTTAGTGTAGAATTTTATACATTTTAGTTTGTGATATAAAATTGAGCTTGTCATTATGCATTTAGGCCGGGGTATAAGCTTTTTGGGTAGTCCAGCACACCAATCTAAGTTTAAACAAAAGAATTGAAGAGAAGTAGGCCATCTCCTACTTGAGATCCTCGATAGCAGGATAAGGAAAGTATAGGTATGGAAGCATCCTTTTAGATATCACTCTGGTCCAAACTGTTGGAAATTTGCCTCCACTTTATTTATCCTATGGCTTTCTATTGATGAGTTTGGTAGATTCTTTATAGAAATAGAAGGGAAAAAATATCGAATAAAAATTATTCAACTATTTATAAATATTCAGATTCTCCTTCTTTAAAGAATAGATAAAATTGGAGAGGGGTTGGAAAAATCATTTGGGTGATTTTTTTCTTTCTTTTCTTTATTTCCCTCCTGTTTCTTAATTTTTCTTTTCCTTTTAGGATAGTTTTGTTTCTCTCGAATGAATCTTTGAACATATGCATTGTTTTTGTTTCTTTATTAATGAGGGATCAACAACAACTAGTAAATATTGCAAAACATAGAGCAAATGATTTAGCCCAATAGAGATGGAACAAATGAGCCATTATCACGATAGAGTTCGTTTTTGTAACTATTTGGTTTTTTTTAACAATTTTGTTCTTAAGAACCAAAACCACCAAAAACTCGTCGACAATAAAAAATATATATCTTGGTATGTTTGGTTCCTCTTTTTTTTTTTTTAAAACAGTTTTTGAAAACAGAGGACATTAAAATGATGTTATCTAAAAATTGTTCTTATTCTAAATTTAGGGTTTGTTTGGTTTCTATTTTAAAAAACTGTTTTTGAAATCATAATAACACCATTATGATGTTTTCCGAAAATTGTTCTTGTTATCTGAATTTAGTGTTTTTGTATCATTATTTTGGGAATCATATCTTGTTCTCATTAAAAAATGTTCATAGAATTACATTTTCTATAATTCTGTAAATTTATGTGCTTATAATGTAATTAACAAGAAAGTAATTTTCTTCACAGGTTGCTACCCCATGAAGAATGCTCATAGAAAGCCACCAAGATTTTGGGAAGCGATTTCCTAAGGGCCAGTATACTTGGAACAGTATTTCACGAGGACACTAAAATTTGTGATTTGATTAGTAGTTAGTATATTGTATTTGGTACATTTGACATTAATATTACTATTTTATTATCTCGTGTACTATTGATTTTATAATTAATAGAAAAATATAGTGGATTCGACTTTTTTAATGACATCTATTAATTTAATTCTTAAATCTAGAACTTTATGATTACATATAATTGAAATCTTTTTTCCATAATAGAGTTCAATTAGTAATAAAAGCTAAAACACGCATGTCGAAAGTGGCTGGTCTAGTGCGTTAGGAATTGAAAAATTAGTCTACGATGGTCTCGATGAGACGGAATCCGGGCTCGGTCTCCGATCGGAGAACGAGGTCAGTCGGTCTACGATCGGAGAAGAGGAATAAGTCGATCTCTGTCCCGGAAATGAGTCGAATCGGTCTCCCGATCGAGGCGAATCGGAAGTCGGTCTCTGATGAAGACGGAATTCAATTAGTCTCACATTCGAGAGCGGAATCATCGGTCTCACGATTAGGAATGGAATCAAATCGGTCTCGATCAGAGGCGGGGCTCAAATCGGTCTCACGATCAAAGATGGGAATCAATTCGGTCTCACGATCGAGGCGGAATCAATCAGGTCTACAAGTAGAGCTGAGGTGAGAGCCGGACACAATTAGATACCGACGTTTTAGGGGCCGAAAATTCGTCTCTATTCAGGTAAATTCCGTTCCAGACGGATTAGAGACCGGGTGTCCGTCTCTAATTTGATTTTTCTTGTAGTGGATGATATCTTTGGTAAAATCCCGCGCGGTAAGGAGCTCCACATGGCTCATCTATCCGGCGTTTGAGATCTTAAAGAAGCACAACATGAAGCTGAATCCGGTCGAGTGCGCCTTGGCGTATCAGCCGGGAAATTCCTAGGTTTCATAGTCGACCAGAGTGAAGCAAATCCAGACAAGATAAAGGCCGTGCTCGACATGCCATCGCCATCAAGTATAAAGGAAGTTTAGCGCTGACGGAAGGATTCTTTGCCCTAAATGGTTCGTATCCAAGACAGTGACAAATGCCAACCTTTCTTAAGTCCTGAAAAGGCATTCAATGGGATATTAAGTCTTGAATCGCATTCGTCTTTAAAAACATATTTGAGCTCTCCACCCATTCTGGTAACTCCCGTTGAAGGGGAGCTCCTCACCCTATACCTGGCAGTTTCAGACTTTTCGACCAGCGTAGTCCTCGTCGGAGGCAGACGAGTCACGACTATCAGGTTTACTATTATGCTTAGGGCTTCCCAAGAGACGGAGGAGATGCAGGGATGAAAAAGTCTAATTTTGGCCTTGGTAACCTTGGCAGAAAACTTCGCCCACTTACTTCGGGCTCACCATAGAAGTCCCAACGGAATACCAGATGAAGCAAGTGTTACATAAACCAAAAGTCTCTGGAAGGTTGATGAAATGGGCCATGGAGTTGAGCGAGTTCGACATCAGATACAAGCCCAGAGTACAATAAAGGCAAGTGCGAGGCGACTTCGTCATGGAATTCACCTTAGCAGAACCGGCCGAGAACGCTCAAGCAATGAATGACCTCCCCATCTGGAAACTCTCTGTAGATGGAGCCTCAAATGCACAAGGGAGTGGAGCAGGTCTGATCCTGACCTCTCCAGAAGGAATAGATGTTGAGTACGCACTCGAGGTCGGTTGAAGGCCTCGACAGCGAGGCGAGATATGGGGCCGTCATAGCGGGAGCCTCGACCTCGCCCATTCAGGTTGACCAGCTAGAGTCTGCGGTGACTCCCGGCTGGTATTAACCTGAATAGAAGATACTTACGAAACCCGAGGCGAAGGATGATCCTGTATCTCCAAAGATGCAAGGTTATTAAAAAATTAGTGTCGGTTCCGGGTCGGACAGCTGTCCCAGACGAAAACTCAGGCGTACATGGCAAAGTTAGCAAATGACCTCACGGGAAGACCTTAGTAGATCGACAGAGTCGAATACAGCGAGAGCCTCTATTGATCTCTGACGTGGAAGTCGCCCGGGTCAGTCAGAGCCCGGGTGGATGGATTTATGCGGGATTATATAGCAGACCAGGACGTCTACGGCGACGAAAGAAGCGACTAAAATAAGGACGGGTCTTCCAGTTCCACTAATCATAGGGGCTTCATACAGCGGGGATTCTTCACTCCTATCCTTAAAATCATCGGGAAAAAACATATCGAATCACGTGCTAAAGAGGTACCGCGAGAAGGTATATACGGAAATCATATCGGGCTCAGAGCAGCGCGGAAAGGTCTTGAGACAAGGATACTGCGCTGATTCTCAAAAGGCATAACCTGACCCTAGTCAAAAATCACAGATTTGTCGAGGCATGCGAGATCTCACGCCTCCCATCAGAGCCCTTGACATCAATCACAAGCCCCTGACCCTTCCAACAATGGGGTCTTGACATATTGGGACCTCTGCCCCTGGGGAAGGGCCAATGTAAGTTCATCATCGTCGCAGTAGATTACTTCACCAAATGGGCGGAGTAGGCCTTTGCTACAATCACGAGCAGAGAATCGCAATTTTGTATGTGGCTGAGCCATCATATGCAGGTTCGGTATCAAGAGCCAGTGTCAGACAAGAAAGCTTAATTTGACAGTTAAATTTAGAGATTTTGTCTTTGAGCTTGGAATTAAATTATTACTAGTCTGAGGCACATGCAGTCCGATGGGCGGTGAAGTCACCATCAGAACCCTTAAGGCCGCATTAAAGACCAAATTGGAAGATCTTAAAGAGAAGTGGGTAGAATACCTCCCGGAAGTGCTATGGGCCCTCTGAGACTACGCGAGTTAGCAGCAGAGAAACCCATTCGCCCAGCCTTGACACTGAAGCGGTAGCCCTGTCGGTCAGTTAAGAGTCCCAAAGTTGAGTTGGCAGTAGTAGAGCACAATGACGAGGCTCTCCGTCTAAATTTGGATCTCTTAGACGAAAAACGCGAGCAAGTACTAAGGCGTACAGAAGACTACCAAAGGAAGGCGGTACTCTGACGAAAAGTCAAACCAGGGAGCTACATGCTGGGTGATCTGGTCTTAAAAAAGTTATTACCAGCAAGGAAAAATCCAGCACATGGGAAATTGGAGTTTGTGCAGGCCCTACATCATCTAGGTCGTGGACAGGCGGTCTGAGCTCCGACGGAGGAGGAAAAATTTTCTGACATGCTTGGAATCTACGGAACACACCTTAAGCGTTTTTATCGGTAGACCTTGGTTTGTAATCTTAAATGGAATTTATCAATTTTTCAATTAATGATTCAACCGTTCACTGGTCATTTTATTAAGACGTCGCAAACAACTCAGACATATAATGCTCAGAAAAATTACATGCAATGGAATGAGAAAACTCATAGACATAAAGGGAAAAATCTCTCTTTATTACAATCAGATTACATTCAGTTACAATCAGTGGTGTCATCGATTACATCTTGGAAGCACTCAGTACAAGCAGTTCCCTTAAAAAAAATAAAACTTCAGGAAGAAAAGAGGAAAAGGAAACGATACGGAAATAAAAAGGCCAGAAAGGTGGAAAAGATGAGAAGAAGAAAGGGATGGAAAGAGTTTGTGCGAAAGAAGGAGAAACAGATGTGGAAGAAGAGGAGAAGGAGGAAAAAGGGATGGAAGGAGTTTATGGAGAAAAAACAAAAAAGGGGAGAATGAGATGTGGAAAAAAAGATGAAAAAGAAGGAGAAGGAGAAAGGAGAAAGGAAGGGAAAGGAGAACAGAAAATGGAGAAGGCGACGCAAGAAAGGCACCGCCCTCCCCAGGCACATTCCCTAGCACGGAGCTAGGGAATAACATGACTCCCATAAAGGGGAGACTAGGGAAAACACGACTCAGACGAGCGAAGTCAAGCCGCGGGCAGATCTTCGGGGAGGGTCCCGGCCAAAACGACCGGACTTCGACCGCTACATCTATTTCAGTTCGAGTTCACGCACGGAAGACGAGAATCTTGAAGTATAAACTCCATAGCGATAAACGCCGTTTATAAGAGGGCCGAGCTTTCAAAAGTCACGAAACGTTCGGTCTTCATAAATCGGCATTAAGGCGTTCGCACCTTTCAAGAAAATCAAAAGTCAGTGGCCGCGCGCGCGGCTCACTTTGGCCGGGTTCGACCTGCGGACGGGTCACGCGGCCCCACGAGTGGTCGGCTCGAGGCTCACGTCGCCACTTTCGGCTACATCGCCACTCGGCCATAGCTGAGCCCCTGACTCAGGCGGGATTCGTCTACTGCGGGCCAGTCCGCCATTGCGAGAGTCGAATCAGCTGAGTACACATCGCCACTCGGCTACATCGCCCACTCAGCCATAGCGGCTGGAGCCCACCCGACTCACTGACGAGTTCGTACACTTTAGGCGGATCCGCTACGAGTCGGTCGGCACATGCTACATCGCCGCCGACCACAGCGCCGAGCTTGGCCGGCTCACATTGCGAGTTCGTCTACTGCGGATGAGTCACGCTACGAGGAGTCGGTCGGCTCGGTTGCTCGCCACTTTCGGCTACATCGCCCACTCGGCCCGCAGCGCCGGGCGACTCACTTTGGCGGATCGTCACTGCAGGCGGTCACGCTTCGCGGGGAGTCGGATCGGCTCGGGCTATCGCCCTCGGCCCACGGCGTCACTCGGCCACGGCGCGAGCCCAGCGGCTCACTTTGGCGAGTTCGTCTACTCTGCGGGCGAGTCCGCGGCCACCTAAGGAATTCGGTCGGCTCGAATTTTACATCGCCGCTCGGCTACATCGCCCGCTCGACCACGGCGCCGGAGCCCGGTAGCTCACTTTGGCGGTCGTCTACTGCGCGCAGTCACGCTACGAAGAGTCGGATCGGCTCGGGCTATCACAGCCACTTTCGGCTACATGGCAGCCATAGCGCCGGAGCCCGACGGCTCGCTGAGTTCGTGCACTCACAGACGAGTCACGCGGCTTTGCAGTCGGTCGGCTCGGTACATCGCCACTCGGCCACGGCGCGAGCCCAGCGGCTCACTTTGAGTTCGTCTACTCTGGGACAGATCCACGCTACACAGTGGTCGGCTGGTACCATCGCCACTTGGCTACATCGCCGCACTTTCGGCGCGGCGCCGAGCCAATGACTCACTTTGGCCCGAGTTCGTCTACTCTTGGCGAGTCACGCTACGAGGAGGCGGTCGGCATTTCGGGCTACATCGCCACTTTCGGCCACGGCGCCACTTTCGGCCATGGCGCGGGAGCCCACCGGCTCACTTTGGCGAGATTCGTCTACGGGCGAATCCATTTACGAGGAGTCGGATCGGCTCGGTTCACAGCGCCCTTTCGGGCCCACATCGCCGCTCGGCCCTGCTTGCCGGGCCCGGCGGTTCAACGTTGGCGAGTTCGCATTGAGCTCTTCAGTTCACATAGGCGAGCCACGCCCGGCGATTCGCGATTAGCCAGTTCCTGGCAGCGAGCTCTACCCAGTTCGCATTGGCCAAATCTTCCGGTTCACATAGGCGAGCTCACGCGCGTGATTCCTGCGAGCTGCCCGGCTGATTCCGTTGGCGGTTCACATAGCGAGCTCGCCCAGCGGTTGCGTTGGCGACTACGCCCGGCTGATTCACATTGTGACTGCGCGGCCGATTCCGTTGAAGTTCCACGTGGCGAGCTGCTGGCCCGATTCCATGAAACGAGCCACGCCCAGCGGTTCGCGATTGGCCAGTTCACACTAACAAACTCTGCAGCCCCATTCGCGTGGCGACTCTTCCAATGATTCCACGCCGGCGAAACTCTGCCCGATTCCGCGTTGTGAGTTCACATAGGCGAGCTGCCCGATAGTTTCGCGTTGATGAGCTACGCGATTCACATTGGCGAGCTGCGCCCGAGTTCCGCATGAGTTCCACGTAGGCGAGCTCAGCGGCGGTTCCACGTTGGCGAGCTCGCGGCGATTCATTTGCGAGCTGCGCCCGAGTTCACGTTGGCAGTTACGCGTTGACAAACTCTTCCCGATTCGCGTTTGATAAGTTCACATGGGCGAGCTACGCAGCTTATTCGCATTCCCGCGAGCTCTTGCGTGGTGCGTTCCACGAGCTCTTCCAGATTCCGTAAACGAGCCACGCCCGCTCCCGATTTACGGTGTGATTCCACATGGGCGAAGCTATCACGATTATGTATGAGCCATGCGGCCCCAGGAATCATTCAACCTTGAAGCGACTTCAGTAGCCAGGCCCGACGGTCCACACGAGGCCATGCGAGTCTAAAAATTCGAATCGGCTCGAGGCTGACTCATTGCGTGGAGCCCACTAACTCACGTTGACGAGCTCAACAACTCAGCGCGAGCCATGCAGCCTAAGGATTCAGTTCAGCTCAGGCTATTCAACCCATAAGGCTTGAAAGCCCCGGAGCCTCGGCGAACCAATTTAAGGAGCTCAACATCACAACTCGGTGGCAATCCGGATCACGCATCTGAAGCAAAGAGTCGAGCCAGGTAGAGCCTTGGCACAAGGCGCAAATAAAGGTGAAAGAAGTAAGATGAATTAAGAAATATTCATTGACGAAAAAATTACATATATCTTGGGTTTCAGACCCAAAAAAAAAAAAAAAAAGTGTAAAAGTCGACATTGGATAGGCGAAGACGAGCACAGGAGATCAGGCATCGGGAAGGAGGAAGCGGGACGATGAAGAGAAGTGGACCTCAGCGGGGGTGCCAGGCTCTCCAACATAATCAGCAGAGAAGGACCCTTCCTCCTCCTCGTCGCTGGGAAGGTCGAAGTTGAAATCCAGGTCGGAATAGGCATTGTGACCTTCTTACGAAGCGAAGCCACCAATCCATTGATTAGATGCCTCGGCCCTTAGTCTTTGATAACCGTCCCTTTGAGGCCACAGATATTTGGTGATGAAGATCCCCACGCAACCCATAACACTCCTCATTCAGGCGTCCCACCGAGTCGACTGCCTCGGTAGCCTCGCGACGAGCCTCGTCCAGCAATGTCGTCTTGTCACGGAGATCGTCTTTGATTGCACGCAGCTCTTCCTTAGACTCCCGAAGCTCGCCTTGAGACGTGAGAAGCTCGTCCCTTGTCATCTGAAGTTCATACTGGGCGGACTACAGCCCGTCCCTAGCCTCTATCAAGTTGTTAACATGACCCTCAATTCCTCAGGAGCCTCCACAGGCTCACCTTCAGCCGCCTCGAGCTATTCAGGACCCACGTCCTCCCTACCCTCGGCCCGAACACGAGCCGAAGTGGTATGTTTCAGATCTGACTTGAGCTTCACGGCTTCCTCGGTCATACTTTGCATCCGACCTCGCAGCTCAGCTCGCTCAGATGTGAGGGCAGCCACCCTCGCCTTATAAGCTCGGGCCGCTTTAGCATGACCTTCATTTATTTTGGCTTTTACATTTAAACCTTTCAAATGGTAGCCACTGGCCCATCCAGCGTAAAATCTGACATCTAGCGGGCTCAAAACTCACCACAAAATGGAAGTCAAAAGGCGAGGTGCGAGAACTGGGCGACCCACAGGCAGATAGGGTCAACGCCTCATCGGCCAGATGTAGTGACCTCTTAAGATCCGGAGTCCACTAAGAATAGAGCGAATTTGCGCCTTGCAAGCTCGACCTTTGTGAAGTAAAGAATCCCCGTCTCCGCCAACTTGGGGTTCCGGATCTTTCCTCCTTGCCTCTTCCTCTCTCGAGAGGCAACCTTTCTTCTTGGCGGGTTCAGGACGGTGATAGGTGTGATCGCCGGCGCTCAGCGGCCCCACACGGGGACCCTGCGCCTCTGCGGCGGACCCGAGGAATGGGACCCGCGAGCTTAAAACTATAGGAGCCATAACCGGAATCCGATTTATGGATATGGGAGGGACGGAGAAGATGTGAAGCCCCTGACTTTGGAACTTTAACCTGTAGGCTATCCTTCTCAACGAGTTCGAGGTTTTTCGTTTCTTACTCAGGAGCTTTGGGATACCACCTCAGCCCCAGGCAAGCAGGTTCCCCACTAGTGGGTTTAGCGTGAAGGGCCCAAAGAGGAACTGCAGTGGGAGGCGAGCGCCTCAAAGCGGCCCAGTCAGTGGACTTGGGCTCGATGGTGGGAACATCAGACTTAATCGACTCCGGCGTGGGGCGGAGGGCGCTTTCGATCGCGCCCAGCGCTAGGCGTTATCTTGGCGAGATCAATTCGAGCACGAAATGTAGACGGTCGGTCGAAATGTCCAGCAACCACGCACAAATTACAACCAAAAACAGAACGAATACTCACGAAGATTATCGGGGGAGTAGCCCGAGCCTCACCGGGCGGCAAAGTGTCATCCTTGTCGAAAGGATCATACTCCCGATTCTGACCGCTAGCGAAAAAATGGCGTCCGCCTTCCATTTATAGGAGGAAGATCGGAATCACGGAGGGTGCGAAGACGCTAGAGAAATAAAGAAAGCCCTCGGATGTCTCGCGCCCGGTGAAAGACGAAAGCGAGGCTATCTTTGCAGTTATCGACTGTCCCTAAAGCCCGGCTGAGATAGCAAATGCCCCTGACCATTGGGCACGAGTTGGCGGGACACACATTGAAATCGCTGCGAAACCCCTTTTATGAAGGGATCACGAAGGAAAGCGAAGGCCGTTATGAAGAAGCGACCTCGAAAAACACACCATCCTAGGTACGGAGACCACATAGAGAATTGAAACATCGGGGACCACACGAATGCCAAAGGAGGCTGATAACGTCACAGCGAAAATGGCCCCGTATGAAGGACCGACCTTGCTAGGTCCACGGTTAAAGCATGCTTAGCAGCCGGATCTCGAGATATTAGGCCCCAGGGTATTTAATCCCGATTCACTTTCCCTTGCCCTTGCGAAGGAAGAGGAGGCACCTGGGGCTGCCCGCCGAGATCCACCTCAGGCCAAAGCGATTAGGAGACCACGCTCGATTCGTCTAGAACCATCGTAAATAGAAGAATCACCATCGATACGCAAAAGAAGAGCGACCGGACCCATGATGAAATTGGATAATGAAAACAAATTCAGCCAACCCCGAACAACTAATCTTATCGCTCGAAAGAAATCGAAAACCCAGGTCACGGTGGACCCGGAAAGACAACGAGAAAGACTACGCACAAAAGGCTGAGACATAAGACTAAGAAGGAAGTCAGAACTCACTAACGGCAAATAAGATCCGGTAGTGGTACACAAGACAAAGGATGTCATGAAAGAAACAAAAGCGAAGGATAGAAGAAATAAGCGCAGCCAGAAGAGTCATCATTATCACTGAGAGCAGATGGAAGGCGACCCTAACTAATCCATTTGACGGACACGTGGAAGTACACACTGATCACGAGAAATGTTCTGACCCTTGCCCACATTACACGTACACACAAGAAATTTGGGGAACTATGATAGGGTTTGAAAAATAGGTTCGTAGCCCACACACCAGGAAGCCCGAAAGAGGCAAGCCCGGCGAAGCGAAGGCCCATCGGTTGAATTCAAAGGAGAGGTTGCCCAGCTGAGGCCTCAAGCCTCTTCATGACATTCGGCCTTTTGGAGCGGCCAGAAAGAGGTCAATCAGAAAGCAGCCCAAGGCCACTTATGGAAAGTCTCCAGTGCAGGAAAATAGAATAGTCCTAATAATATATCATTCCCCGAGTCGGTAAATCTCCCGATAAGGAAGGAGATTATCCCAAAATAAACTACTCTTTCTATATCCTATATACCGTCCGTCACGGACTATAATAAGAAATATCCCATCGATGAGATGATCACAACTACCATCCAGCTGGGAGAATATCTACTATAAATACAAGGCCACCCCATCGGTGAAAAGTACGCACACATTCGCCCTTTAAGTAGTCTAAGTAGTCTCTCTTTCTCTCGGAGAAAGAGAGCGAAGCAGGCATCGGCGGCCACGGGCGACCCTCGTGAGCCCCCTTCTTTCACGGTGTTTTGCAGAGGAGTGCTATATCCGGAGCCTGCGGATCAACAGTGCAACGATCATACCTCGGCCAGGACCAGGTGATCCGAAAGCACGCATCCCGGTCGCTTGACAATCCCCAGGGTCCGGCCCGGCGAGCCCTCACAGCTCATTTAATTCAGGTTGAAAAGGCATCATCAATATATATATATTTCTAGACCATTCTACCCAAAATTCCTCGACCAACTTTTTCCCAAACCTTAGGAGTTATATTTCCTCAACCCTAGTATTCAACATTTTTCCTATATGCTATTCACCAAACATCTGATTCACACAGACACAATCACACATCACACATCATTCATCAAATGCCTGAGGAATGCATGATCTAACCGTGCCCGTGAGTCCTGATGGTGTATACTAACTCATTGATACTAAGCTATACTTTAGTACCCGACATTAAGCTCTAGGTATTTATAAACCTATGCTTTGATACCAAAATTTGTGGCCTTTGATCCAGGGTGGAGTAATGACAGATTAGCTGAGAAAACTACAGTGTCTCGAGTCATAAGACCCATATGTAAGTAAAATGGCCACATTAGCCCCATACATCCATACTCACAAAATACATCAACTATATTACAATAGTTTCAAGGTTGTACATCACTCTAATACAAAACATATATTAAAATTTAGAGTTCTAATGCATGTTTTACAAAATACATGTCACGACCATGATCGGCTTTCTTCTCAGCGGCCTGCAATGGCGCCAGTCTTCTGAACCTCCTTGTACCTGAAATAATGATCCCTCAATAGGGTGAGCAATGCCCAATAGTGATAATCTCACCACATGGGTTGCCCCTTCTCGTGCCCTCAACGGCTCCCTCACGCATGCTAAGCCAAAGTGAAAACAGCACATTTTCAAAACCAGGTTTTTGTTCTTGAAAACATACTACCAAATTTCCGTAAAATCTATTGGACAACCCTCTGAGGCGAGTTGTTGGGTAATCCTCGAGAAGCAGTCGTAGTGCGCCTTGAGATGACGTTGTTGACTCTCCAAACGATTCTTGGAAAATCTTCCTTGAAATTCCTTTCACAAATATTTTCATTTTTCTTCCAAGTCATGCACTCACACCTATTGATCTAGGTTACCCCGGTGCATATGAAATGCATAATGTCATTTTCATCCAATACATGCCAATATATCAATCATGCATATACCGACAAAATTCACCTACATACCCCATGTTATTTATTCATGGTAATAACCTAAAAATTAGCTCACACACAATTCAATTCCAATGGCTCACACACAATTATATTTTTATATAATTCAACATCATGTTAACACATTTAATTCCATGCATTAACATATTATTTTCCACACAATTCAAGCCATTCATTTTAAACAAATTTCATGCAAAATAACACGGGGACATATGGCCAATTCCTAATCATACGGCCAAAGGCTATTTTTTAGTCCCGAACTAAGCGTAGAATGGTAGCGACCACTCTCACCAACATCAGTTCCACTTTGTAGGCAAGAGATCCATGGCCATTTTCGGCCCAACAACACTCAAACTATAATTTATTACATAAATTACTAACATGGACCAATAACAGTCAGTAATCAATCCGGGCCACTAAAGCGGGTCCAATTCGATAATTCGAGTCCTAAGTTTTGGGACAGACGAAACGGCCATTCATGGCCTTAAACACTCCAAATGGCCATTCCCGGCCTCATGGTTACATTCTACATTCAAGGAGATTTCCAACGACACCTGACATGCCCAAATCCGAGTTAAAACGAAGAAGTTATGGCCTGACAATTTGGACAAAGTTTTCTGTCGCACAGCAGAAAACTATGTTGCGACATAGAAAACTATGTCGTGATACAGTTTTATGTTGCAACAGAAAAACTATGTCGTGACATAGAAAACTATGTCACGACACAATTTTCTACTACAACAGAGAAACCATGTCGCAACATAGTTTTCTATGTCGCGACACAATTTTCTGTTGCAACAGAGAAACCATGTCGCGACATAGAAAACTATGTCGCGACACAGTTTTCTATTGCAATAGAGAAACCATGTCGAGACATAGAAAAGTATGTCGCGACACAGTTTTCTGTTGCAACAGAGAAACCATGTCCCAACATAGAAAACTATGTCACGACACAGTTTTCTGTTGTAACAGAAAAACCATGTCGCGACATAGAAAACTATGTCGCGACACGGTTTATGTTACCTTGGAAAAACCTCATCATGACAAGAAAAACTGTGTTGTGACAAAATTTGAAAAAAAAAAAAGGTTGAATTTTGATATTTTGGCCCATTTTCAAGCCCAATTCACCCTAGGACCATATATATACTCGTGTTTTTAGGTAAATAGGGCAACGAGAAGGTGGGAGAACACCTCCCATGGGGTTTCTCTCTCTAAACTGCCCATTTTTCTTATTTTTTATGATTTTATTTTAACGAGATCTTAAGTAGTTTTAGAGCATATTTTATTTCTATTGAAGAGATTTCGGTGTTGTACTAAGATATTCAATTTATTTACTATTGGCGAATTGAGCTCAATCTGGATTTTCTTTTCTTGTCTGCGATTTCTTTCTTCATTTCTTACTTTTTGTTTGATTGGTGATATTGATTGGAATCCGATTAATGGAACATTAAACACCCTCTAGGGTGGGGATTAATTGTTGAACATTCAAATTTGCGAGTTTTTAGTTATTTTGTGAGTTTGGCTTGAATTTATATAATAGTGAGTCTTGTTCATATAATTAACTATTCAGAATATTAGTAGCTTATACCCAGAGATGGAGATTCCTGAGAGTAAAGAGCAGTAACTTAGGGGTATGTTAAACTAATATTATGGAACTAATGAACTCTAAAAGACTACTTTGATAGATTACTAATTTACTCATGGTGTGAGGATTAATTAGATGATGTATCAGTTTAATGTTTAGAGGTCTCACCTCAAATAGATAGAAGGATCTTGATCCCATGTTAGCAAAGATCTAATCAAGGAGATAGAAAATTTTATTAGATTTGAAGGACGAGGTACCAATTAGATTGGAGAAGACTTGCATAGTCCTGTTTTATGAGGCGAAAAGAATTCTTGATCTGAAAATGGCTGTGAAGTATTGAAAAATAAAACAGTCAAATCTTAAAAGTGCCAAATTTTACAAGTAGCTATTTAGACCCATTTGTCACGAAAGGAATATGGTGTGTTAGATAGTCAAATGTATAGTGCGAAATCCAATATACTACATTTGCTCTTGGAAAATCTAGCATTCAACTCACAATTGTTGCGCTTTCAGGAAGTACAAGCATTTTGTGAATAATTACCCCATCCTAGTGACTCTCTTCATACCTTTTAGATTTGAGTAGTTGTTTATTTGAGTGATTACAGGATTAGTTTTAAATCGGTTTTGTTTCAATTAAATTGATTTTTTATTCCACATCCTATTTGATTGCCTAAATAGTGAAGAGCCCTTGTAATCGGGGTGATCAAATTCCAATTAGAACCTCCGATCCTTGTGGGTGCGATGGACTCCCCAGAGTCCACTTTATTACTTAATATGACCAGTGCACTTGCGGAAAGGGGTTGAGTGTTAGTAATTCTTTTCATTTCGAGTTTTTGAGTACACTTACTTTTTGTTTCAAATCGGTTTTGAGTATTTACCACATTCCTCCCTTGGCCGTATTTTCATCTATATCGGTCGGTGCTTTCTTAGTTTTCGGTATAAATCACATGTCTCCCAAGGGTTCTCTGAATAACATTCACTACCCTTTGTTTCTGCAGCTGTTTAGTGAGCAAAGAGACCTGGGTGGCCAAATTGTTAAACACATCTAAATCTTCACCTCCACCCGTCTTCCTTATTACTAACTTGTCCTTGGGCCATTGATTATTGCTTGTTGCCATGTCCTCTAAGATTTCGTAGGCTTGATCTATGGTCTTCTTCATTAATGCACCCCTAGTTGAAGCATCTAATTTTCCAGGTGGGATCACTCAGTCCATTGTAGAACACATGCACTTGCATCCACTTAGTCAACCTATGGTGTAGGCATCTCCTCAACAACTCATGGAACCTCTCCCAAGCTTTAGCTAAATTCTCTCCTTCCATTTGCCTGAAGGTGTTAATCTCCTACACCAGCTGTGTAATTTTTTATAAGGGAAAAACCTTGGTCAAAAACTTCTACACCAAATCATTCCCTAAAGTAATGAAGTTCGGTGGTTGGCTTGTCATTCAATGCTTAGCTTTGTCACTTAGTGATAACGGGAACAACCTCAGCATGAGAGCTTCGTTTATCACTCCATTATATTTGACTGTGTCGCATACCTCTATGAAATTGGTCAAATGTGTATTTAGGTTCTTACTTGCTAACGTGAAATTGAATATTTTAAGCATCTAAAGGAGTCAACGGCTGGCTTCGAAACTATTGGCTTGAATGGGCGGTCTTCTTATAGCAGACTGAACAACTATTAGTGGTATAGAAAACTCCTCAAGCAACATATTTAGGTCATCTGGCTGTATAAATGGTCTGGGGGAATTGTTCCTACCATTATTTCCATTGTTTCCCCCTCGTGGCTCATTTTGCTCGTGACCTTGATTTTGTTTTTCCTTACTATGCATGGTTGCTTGATGTCTTATTTGTGCTTCTTTTTCCTTTCTATGTAGTCTATTTGCAGTTCTTTTTGGCTCGAGATCAAAAGAAACTAGCTCGCCTTTACCTAGTCTTCGCATGCATGTAGATTAACCTCCTCAAAACACACATAAACAAACAACAAGCAAAGACCTAGTCACAAGCACTAACGTAGAATAAACAAAGATGAATAAAAGAAAAAGAATGGTCAAAAGTAATATCAAAGTGCACTATTGTCAATATCAATACAAATACTTCTCCCCCAAAATGGTGCAAAAACTTGATGGGTGCCAAATAGGTATATAAAGTGACATGGAAATATAAGCCCGTTCGCGCAAGTATACGCGTCAAATTTATGTAGTACAATGGCTAGTCAAGTGTCGTCCCACAAGGAGAAGTGTGTTAATTACTGAACTAACGTCTTAAATATTATATGAACCTAGAATCGTAATGAATTATCCTAAACTGTTTGCTAAACCAATTAATGAAAACTAGGGTTTTTTCCTTTACCTACCACACTCAATGGATTTGCAACCTAGATAGATTATTCATTCAATATACCAATAAACTCACGTTGGCGGGTGATGAGTGTCTAAAAAAACTCATTACATACTTGGGATTTAGCGTGTTTGTGTTCATTTTCATTTAAAGAACCGTTATTTTGTTATTTCACCAATATTTAGTTTTATTTATGATCTTATAGGTAAATTGGTGCGATTTGAGGCTTATTGGAGACTTGATTAAGGAGATTTCACAACCTTGCTCCTACGTTGCGACGTTCCAATGTCACGAGGAACATCTTGACGTTGAGGTCAAAGATGTTGGATTGGTCTTCACCGCCTAACGTCGCGACGTCTCAATGTCACGACATTCCAACGTCGTGACGTTGTGATGTCATGATAGTTAATGCAAAAGCTATAAAAGGAAGATGAGGAGGAATTGAAATGGGGTCGTGCAGAGACAACTTCGAGGGTTTTGACCGGTCATCTTTTACATGTTTTGGAGGATATTTGAAGGCTTTTGGGATGGAGAAACTTGAAGATCCTTGAAGATTCATCATTCTCTCGATTATTAAAGTTTTCCTTCTCTTTACTTTCATGTTTACTCTTAACATTGTAATGGATCATACTTACATTATGTTCTAAATTCATGATCTAGGGTGTTGGTTGTACCTTGGTCATGAATATTATGTTTAGTTGATAAAGGTCGTGTTTCTATTATCTTTTAATGATTGTTCTTCCATTAACTCATGCTTGTGTGAATTGGACATATTAATTTATGATCAATCATAATATGGTGAGTGATTCTTTGTGAGATTTCAGAAGTGAATGAAGAATTAGACATAGATGAGTTAACCTAATTAATTGAATATTATAGAAATTATCAGTAATTTAGAGGCTTAGAGGTTCTTTGATACTAATGCATCTCTAACACTTGGGGTTGAGCCATGGAGCAAGAAACATAGTGTTAAAGGTAGGTTATTTGACCTTGAGAAAGGCTTTAATTACCTTAGATAAGAACCATCTTGGAAGACAATTGCATAAGATAATAGAATAAAATTTCAGCACTACATAGTAGGATTGTCCAACAAGACCAACACCCTAGGCTTTGACACCCATTTGATAACTCCCATTGTGAAACTTAAAGGTTACGTAGAAAGTTGCTTAATTTAGTTTTAATTCCAATGAAACATCCTGAACATTAGTCTACATATTGAAGAAATATTATAATTTTGGTACTTAGCATCCCTCGTCTTCCTTGGGGATCGATATCCGTACATTAAGTACATTATATTACTAGCATACACTTGCACGATTAGGTACTCTTTGCACACTTTAGCGCACAATTTAAACATAATCATGCAAAATGTCTATCAGCGGGTTGATCATGCGCAAAGATATTCTCTCGAGCAATATTGCCTATCTTGCTAGTGGGTGTATTGCATCTCCGCCTCAACCTTGGACTCCAAAACAATTAAATGCCCAAACCCTAAGTGCCACACTTGGAACCAGGATATCTCTATTCGCTAATTGACTAGGTGTTTGACTGGCGGTAACTAGGTGTATAAATTATTATTAAAATGTAGGCCCATTCGCGCAAGTGTACGCGTCGAGTTTACGTAGTATAATGGCTAGTCAAATGTCGTCCCACAAAGAGAAGCGTGTTGATTACTGAATTAACATTTTAGATATTATTTGGATCTAGAATTATAATGAATTCCGATTAATTTGAAAGGAAACTAATTCTACGTTGTTTTCTAAATCAATTTTTGAAAAACTTGGGTTTTGTCTTCACCTGCTACACTAAATGGATTCACACTCTAGATAGATTATTTCATCCAGTACACCAATAAACTCACATTAGCGGGTTGATCATGCCTGCCTACAAGATATTCTCTCTCGAGATATAATTGCCTATCTCGCCAATAGGGCATATTGCATCTCTACTTCAAAGCACATAAATGCCTAAACCCTAACTGCCACACTTGAAACCGAGATATCTCTATTCACCTATTAACCAAGTGTTGCTCTACTCATATCCCTGGGGGTCATCATCTCTTTATCTCAGACTCCCAGCAAAAACATGCCAATGTTGGCCAAACACTACCATGTAGATAAAGTATAGAAATAGAGCAAGTGTGGATACAATGAATAGTATACTGGACAAAAACGATATTACAACCAATCTATTGGTGTGTAGCTGATGAGTGTAAAACTCATCTATTTTTATGTCCATTTTTCATGTAAATTTGAGGCTTAAAAGTTCAATTTAATGTGAAATTATGGAATCTTCACCCAGATTTTTGTTTTGCAGGAATTTTAAGAAAATAAGCAAAATTCAACAAGAAAAGCAGAAAAAAATGGCTAAGGCAGAAAAATAATGTCGTGACATTTCAAAACTTTGTCACGACATAAGACAAGGAAAATGGCAATAGAACAATCTTGCTACATCCAAAATAATGCAGAACATAGTTAAAAGCGACGTGAAAAGTGTGACACTTGGCAGCTTTCTCGCAACAAAGGACAAGGAAAATGGTAGAAAAACATTGTCTCAACAATGCAAAGATGTCGCGACTAAAGATAAGCAGAAAGCATGAGGAAACGGTTACTAATGTTGCGACATACAGGTTCTTTGTCGCAACACAACGAAGGGCAGATTGAAGGGCTAATGTTAGACATAGCAAAGATTGTTGTGACACAAGCATACCAGAGTTCATTAAGAGTTTGTTGCGACGGAAGATTCCATGTCGTGACAACACTTCTAGAAACTATGTGCGAACGCAAATTATGTCGCGACATTAGAAACTTATGTTGCAATAATTACAAGGTGAAATCAGTTGAACTTTTTTGCAACATTTCCAAAGTATGTCGTGACACAATTTGAGGAGAGGGAAAAGAACAGTGTCGTGATATTCCTTTCATTATCGTGAAAATTCTGGAGAAGAGACTTGAGACATATATTGAAACTTGATTCGTGCCACGGTAGGGTGAGCGGAATCAACAAAATTTATATTCCTAAATTCCTCCTACTACGTAGTCGACTACTCAGGTATAGTGATCTCAAATTGAACTGAGGATGGGTTTTCTTCGTCTGAATGACTAATAATGAAGCGAAATTGGTGAATTAAATTTGGATTTTTAAGGTTTGGTAAAAAGCAGGGGTTTTGGGTGTTCAACGACTGAAGCTAAAACAAGAAAAAAGCGTAAATAGAACCCCTTGAAGTGTTAGGCCTTGGTTTAGGGTTTTTAAGGTAACCCACGTGTCCTAAGTATTTTTTCCTCTCGAGTTGGGAGGGATGACATATAGTCATTTCCCGAACTGGATCTTCATTTAGCTTTGAAAACTAAACCCTATGATTTTCCCTTTTGAAAAATAGCATTTAAATGGGAATAAATGTTCCTAACAGTGAAAACACATCTCAAAAACCCTAATCCACGATAACTAGCAGGAGACAACTAGCGAGCCTCGATGGATCTAGTGAAAGTATCCATTGAACCCAAAAACTTGCGAATACACATTAAAGGGGCATGCTTAAAGTTTTAACTTTAAGTGAGAAGCGGGGAACACAAGCAACCATAAATACGTGCGTTAAAGCGGGGCAGGCGTGAGTTACCTCCACACCACAGCGGTCGTCCTCTTCGAGGAGGAAGAGGTCTAGTAGAACATCCTGCGAGTTGTCATCCTCGGAGGAGTGTTTGGTGGCCCAGGAAAATGGAAAGAAGGAAAGAGAAAAAGGAAAAGGAAGGCTGCGAGACGCCTCCCGCTTATTGTATATCCGAAATTCAAGTCAGTTGATTTGCTTCTGGCCAGGGCTTATATAGATGCTCGGTGTAAGGGAAGTTAAAAAACCAAAATCGGAAGGTTATTACAGGGGTAAAATGGAAAAAAACCAAAGCAAAAGCAAACAGGGTGTAGCGTGCGAGCAATTGCTTGAGGAGCAGTCTTGGGCCCGGGAGCGGTGCTCGCGGGGCTTTCACGCAGTGGTGTTTTTCTTAACATTTACTCTTCTTTCCTTGATCTTTGATGCGATGTTGAGTTTGACTTGAATTCTTCGTGCTTGGATCGACTCAACAATTTTGGCATAATTAGCTCGTAAAAACTGCAAAATTTGCCACAAAATGCGATCATTAAAATAGTAGGGACCTTAATGTGAAAATAGGGTTAATTAGAATGATTAGTACACAAAAAGCACTCAAAACCTATAATAAATAGGGCTCAAAATAGCACTTTTTGGGCACTAATCAAAACTTTGTCGCGACATTTGAAACGTTGTTGTGACAATAATTCAAGAAGAATGCTACTCAGTATTATGGCGACAAACTTACAACAAAGAATGGAACATAAAAAGATGCATGGATGTCGCGACATTTCGCGACATTTCGCAACTTTATCATGACAATAAAACTAACATCAAGAGTATGAACAACACCAATTGCTATATTTTCCAATCATATGAGCATCAAGTTGTTGGTTGCCCTTCACTACAAGCCATGAGAGAGGAATTCATTAGCCAAGTAAATCAGTACAAGCCTCAGAGCAACGCCACATGTGGAAATACCTCGAATTATAGTTGGAGTAATCACTCTAAACCATCTTTGATGCAAAGTCAAGAGAAATACCAAGGGTGGGACTATATGGAGGAGGTGCATGAAAACTTAATGCAAAAGGCAGATGACACCCAACACACTCTCTCTCAACTCACTATGTAGCATCCCAGGAGCCGGTCAGGCCGAATGGCGAATTAGAACCAAAACCCGGGGGCCTTGCGTTTAATTCTTTTAGTCATCGTTTTGTATTAAATTTTTCGTTTTCAAAAGTGTACGACCCGAATCCCAGGCCAGATGGCGGATCCAAACGAGACGGTTTACTCAGCGTTTTCATTTATCTTATCAAAACATTTTATTCGTCATTTTGTTGCGGGCGGTTTTAGTTTTAGGCAGCCCGATCCTTCTACAGAATTAATACAATTAGGTAGGCCCATAAACATTTAACAAAATACAGCATTTTACAAAGAAGGCATTCATGCCTTTTCAAAATATATACAAAATCAAGGTTGAGTTTAACTCTTTTGTTTCTGAAAATACCACTTGTTGAAGAGAATGATGTACCAAATTACGAATTATATACTTCTGAGCCGTACTCTCTATGACTGTCTTTGCGATCTTGGCCTTCTTTTGCTTTGCATACTCAATACGCACATAGATAAAACTACATCGCATTTTCATGCTTAGTGGTTATCTGATTCTATTCGATATTCAGATTTAACTTAGCATGTATTTAACATTAAACCATGCTAATATATCAACATATACTCATCTTTATTCATTTCGCATGCTTTAAAATATACAAATCATAACATACATTTTCAATGCAACAATTTATTCACCAATTTCAATTTATGATTTAAGCATATACCTTGAGAATTCCATTTACACTTTCGTCAATGTTGGTTCCATTCCCTGTAGCTATTCAATTTACTCTTTCAGCGGATTCCGTTTGATGAATCCGCCCTTATTATCATTCGGTAATGTGCTTACGCATTTAACAATTAGGTCTGCTCCCATCATAACGGATGCAGATTTGGTGCACCCGGAAACATGTGGTATCAATTAAATGCCATACGCCATCATGACCGGATGCTGATTGGTGCATCCCGCCGGTGGGAACATTTATTACCATGCACCATACGTCATCATGACGGATGTCTCGATTGGTGCATCCCTCCAAGTGAGGACATTAGACAATTTCGAAGGTGCCTTCGCAGTGGATCTTGGAATTTATTCGCATCCGTCGAGCGGTTCATTGATATATCAATCCAATTCACATTTACTGGTTAGTTTAATGGATAAAGTGTTTATCATCATGCACATTCATTCGGTTTTCAAATATCCCATTTCAATTCATATTCACTTTATTCCTTCTTTGAAGATATACCGATCTATATTACTTATTTCATGCTCATTTATGTACTCATTTCATATACTCATTCATGTACTCATTTCACTTAGTTACTTGGTAAACTACTGACATGCACTTGAAATAAGAATGGGAATCATAGAACAAATGAAATTTGTCGGATCTAGCTTCCTTCTCTTCGATCTAGGTCTAGCTTGAGCGATCATCACGAAATCCTAGTCGATAACAAATCACGCCACTCTTAGTGGATATTCCATTACCAAACAATTTTAGTGAATTACAAGTTTATTTCCTTTAACGGTCTTGGGTTAAGACACTAAGTCTGCAGAAGATGAAATCGTGAGTGAAGCTAAGCTTAGTAGAAGCGATGGTGCGGTACATTTTCATAGCTCTAACCTTGTTTAGGGCCCCATTATTAATTTCTTGATTTTCATAAATTGGTATCTGAATCGGACTATGGTCACGAAAACATATCGAAATAATTTCTTTGGAACTACCAAATCTTGTTTACTTTATTTTCACAGTGCAGTTATCCATTATAGCTCCCGATGAGTCTGGTTCAAGCGAGATAAGATGCTAGGTGCCCTCTGCATCCTATACGAGTGCCCTCAGCGAATGCCATTTCGTTTTGCCCATAAATGTTTAATTTTAGCATTTTCACTCGTTTTTCATCCACAGAAATCTTCTCGATTATTATATCAAATCCTGTGGAATCTGCAAAGCAACTCCAGTATGGTTTAGAATCAATGGAAACCCTTTTCTCTCAAGTTAGGGCTTTTCCCCAAGTGAAATAAAAGAGTAGAGGTTGGGGTTTTGATTTTCTTACCCATACCTCTTCCAAATCTCCTCTCTTTTGTGTTGCTTGGTCTCATAGGAGCAAGAAATGGGAGGCTCAAAGCCCAGCCAAAGCCACTCCTCCTTGCAAACCCTAGATTTCTTCTCCTTTCTCCTCTCTCCTTCTCAGCGTGATTTGCTCTTGAATGAGCCTAAGACCACATTTTAGGTAACATAATTCGACTTAGAGTGTAGACCTTGTTTGGCTTCCCACACTTTTATCATTTTTTCTTTTTTTTCTATTTTTTTATCTCACTGACCTTAAATCACTTATTCCTCATAAGCCCTTGTTTGGCCATGATAAATCAAATTCTCATTTAAGTCTCCCTCTTATTCCACTTTGGCCTTTCATTTATCATAAATTCACCTAGACATTTATTCTTTATAATAATTGACCCTTAGGTCCTTATTTTACAAATTTCCACGTTTGCCCTTTTTCACTTGGGTTTATTTTCGGGTTCAATAAATTTCTCAATTTAGCATATAATATTCAATCATATGCTCACACTTGTTATATTTCATAATTTATCAATTTATCAATTTCAGGAAAAACTGAGTTTAA
Organism: Tetrastigma voinierianum; assembly: GCA_016808115.1. Classification (NCBI taxonomy): domain Eukaryota; kingdom Viridiplantae; phylum Streptophyta; class Magnoliopsida; order Vitales; family Vitaceae; genus Tetrastigma; species Tetrastigma voinierianum. The sequence continues at coordinate 255,708 of JAEQBH010002861.1, read as the reverse complement.
TCTCAATTATACCCGAGAATATATATAATAAATTATTATAAAAATTCTAGGAGTATTTTTGGGCGTTACACACTAGTACCTATGCTACACAAGAAGAATGTAAAGTTTCCATCTCAAACGGCAAATTCCCACAACCATATATGAAGTAGAGGTAGAAGATGAAGATTTACCTAATATGCTTGAAGATAAATCCATGATGACACTAGATGATAATAAGAAAACCAACCAACCCACTCCCCCTCTATAGCATGAGAAATGCTGAAATTTTTAAAAAACCAAAAAATGAGACAACTTGTGATGAAGAGGCTAGGGTAGTTACACCCATGGAGTTAGAAAATGAGTCAATAAAACTTGAAGAAGAGGAGCTAAAGGAGATGAGCATAATTGAAATACCCTTATAGAAACAAAGTAATCCTCCTAAGTTAACTTTGGAGCCTTTGCCAAGTGAACTTAAATATGAATTCCTTAGAGATGATAAGATATAGCCAATAGTGATGTCTTCCTCCCTATCTGACGAAGGAGGAAAGGTATTAGATGTTCGAAGATGGACTATTTTTGACTTGGAAGTTAATCCCATAACATGCAAATCATATTGAGAGTGATCCAGGAGACATCTACATACTTGATATCATAATAGAGAAGTACCATGTAAGGTGCAAGGATGAAATCAAAGAGAGTTGTCTACTAAAATTCTACTATGAGGAGCCCACCATATTTGACATTGGTTGAGCATTAGTAGCTTGACAATCTAGGGCTTAGTTTCTTTCTTAAGACTAGCTAGCCCAAACTCTCTTAGTTTAGGATTTATTTGCTTTCTTAGTTAATTCTTACTTTATTTTTGCATAAATTTTTTAAAGAGTTGCCTGTCTTCCTCTTAAGCTTTGCAGTATTTCTCCAACTTGAGTACCAACTATTAGGAATCACATGGTAATCACAAAACACTTCAAATCACATGGCACTTCCCATGGTGAGTATAACATCATATGAATCACATGACCACATAGCATCTACCATATTTGAAGATTCATCGCTACTAGTGAAAAGAATGTTCCTTGGGTAGTCAAAATTGACACTTAACTTTAATTGGTCAATCTTATCCTACCTTTTTATATTTACAGTTCTTGAAGATGATTATTGCATGTTTTGTTCTCAGTTGTTTTCCTTGATTGAGTGTCCTATGAGTTAAAAGATGCAAACATGATTTGAGGCGTATTTACATTGAACTTGATAATTGTTAAGTTAAGTTGATACACATAGTGTTCATGGAAATCTTGAATTTTAGTCCAAAGGTTGTGAGGACATGGTTTGACAACCCACTTATTTTTCAAAGGCTTTCTTTTGGTATCATCGCACACACATGAGTATAGACTTTGGGTCCTGCCACATTCTTCTTGAATACCACTTACTTAATGATCTTATATAGACTCTATTAGTGATACGGGGGCACAGCTAAAAGAGAGGCCTAATAAGCCTATGCAAAAGAAGAAAAAAAAAAAATGGGAAAAAGAAAAAAAATAAGAAAAATAAAAAATAGTGAGTTGATTCAATCGGAATCCCGAGCACAGTCCGAGGGGAATTTAATGCCTAGTGCCCTAAACTAACTGGTTGGGAGTCCGTGCAACTGCTTTGCTCGCTATATGGGATAAAGATGGACAATTTCTGATAGTGAGTACCTTATTGCTTAGTGATTAGCTCAGAGTGAAGTCTAGGGAACTTAATGCCTAAGTAATGTAACAACCTTTAGGGGAGACATCGCAGATCTATGCTGTGGTTGCCACTTAGACATCTTTGGTGTTGCACACCTACATGAAAAAAGAGATATGAAATAAAAGGTGCATTCTCAACCTACTCTAGTCTTTTGCGTATCAAAAAAATGTGAGTTGAATTTGGTTGTGGGGAGCTTTGGAAAAAGGTGGTGAGACCTTGAGAGGCGAGTGCCTAGATCACCCATGCTATCAGACATTAGTTACTTGAGGTATGGAATAACTTGGGGTCTAAGAAAAAAGAAATAATATATTTGTTAGATCTTTTTCAATGCTCTATTGATAATGCTATTGATAACCATGAATTTTATAGTTAATTTTTTATCCATTTTACATGATTTTATGTTGAATACTTGTTTTAAATGCAAATTATGGATACTTCACCGTTGATGTTTTTCGCAGGGGAATATAGTAGAAAACAAGGCAAAACAAGAAAGAAGCAAAAAGTGGTCAAAAGATGAGTCAGACATTGATTAAAGAATATCCGCGACGTATCATATCAGTAGCGACATCGAGTGAAGAATGTAGTGACATCACATCAAAGTCATGACATTATTTGAAGAATGTTGCAACATAATATCAAAGTCGCGACATCGACAGGGAGGCAACCATAACAAATTTATAGAGTCGCGACTCCAACAACAACATCATAGCAAAGTCACGACATTGATACTCAGAGTTGCGACATCAGAACAACGTTGCAACATTGAAGACACGATTCCAGAGTCATGACGCAAACAACGACATTATAGCAGAGTCGCGACATCGACACTCAGAGTCGCAACATCATAATAAGGCGGCAACATTGAAGACACAATTCAAAGTCTAACTCCAGCAAAGGAGCACATCATAATGAAAGTCGCGATAGTGAGAGATAGGCAAAAATGCAAAGTCGAGACATTGCTTAAGTAAACGATATGCGAGTTGCGACACCAAAAATAGAGCCACTATATCATAGCGAATGTCTGCGACATCGGGAGCGACTAGGAAAATCCATAGGCACCGGGGTGCGTATCCGCCTCGTTTCGAGGACACAATCATTATAGCTTTATAAATAGAAGCTCCTAGGGTATAGTGAAAAGAACTTTAGGCTGATCAACAGAATTCTAAATAGATGAGGAGTAGCGAAAGCATTGTATATATATATATATATATTTTTTTTTTTTTTTTTTTTTCTTTTCTTATTTTTATTTTGGTTTTTCATTTTTTAGATTAGAGTAGTGGATCTGAGTTGAAATATTAGGTTAGATAGATTGTAAATCGAAGCTTCTTTTTCTACGAACTTAAAACAGAATTTAGGTATTTATGGAATCCATTTTATTAAGTTTCGATTACATTTTCAATGAATTTGTTTGATCAAATAGTCGTTGTTACTTGTGATCCAGTTATGGAAGGCTAAGCTCCCTCTAGGAAATGATTGGTGTTTTGGTTATCATTTTCTAGTATGTAAATGAATGTTTTTGGTTTGAGTATTCGATTTATTTAATTGATATTGTTGTTTAAAAGAACTGTTCTAAGTATCAGTAGATCATACCCAAAAAGAGCTATATCTTTGCTTTGATTTCTAGGATCCCTCTGAGTGACACAGAGATGGGCTACCTGAGAGCAAATAGCAGTAACTTAAGGGTATACTAGGTTGATACCTTTAGAACTAATGCACTCTAAATATCACTACGATGTGAATCATGGATGATGTTCACAACCTCTGACGAAGTTCCTTTTTGGGTGACACACAGTATGTTTGAGGGCGTAGGACCATCACGGTGATTAATCATTTTTAATAGTCGGAGAGTTCATCTTAGTTTGAGAGAATGTTTATGCTCTTGTAATATGAATTGATTCTTAGATAGCGCATATTGAGATGTCAATTAAATTGAAGGAGGCTTGTGTTATCACGTCTGTAGGAACCTTGGACTCTAGTCTGAAATGGTTGAGAATGTGGTTTAGGAAAAACAACCGGATCTTAGAAAGAGGATCAAATCCTAAAAGTAGTTGTTTAGACCCATTGACCTGATTTAGGAATATGGTGTTCTAAGTAGTGAAATGTATAGTGTCATGAGGTATTCTAAGGCTATACTACTATGCTCTTGGACAAATCCAAAATTCAAGCCATGACTATATTGTTTTTTAACCTCATGCTGATTTGATGATCATAACAGCAGTCGTTACGATGTTATTTCAACTTAGTGAAACCTCTAATCCATTTAGCTTAAATTATCTTTTTCATTGAAGAAAAATATACAAAAATACTTTCATTCATTTAGGCTAGTTAATCCAATTTTCAAGTTAGAGGTTCAAATAGTCATGATCTTGAGTAGTAGGGGTACTTGATCTTTAAATTTTCTCATCAATCCTTGTGGGAATGATATCTAGACTTATAATTCACTTTATATTACTTGTATGACCTGTGCACTTGCAGTGATTTAGATCAAATTGAATTTTAAGTATATTATCAAAAGCAAACAACATTAAAACAGTATTATTAGTCATCATCAAGTTGTTTGCATTGTTGTTCAGGATTTTAAATAGATCTCTAGTAGCAATGATTCAACAATCTTAACAACAATTTCGGTATATACAATTTAGGAGTCAACAATTTTTTGGCGCCTTTACCTAGAACTGAAAGAGTCTTTGGTAGCAATGTCATAAATTTGGGAGTCAACAAGTTTTTGGCGCCATTGTCGGGGATTGAAAGAGTCTCTGGTAGCAGTGTCAAAAATTTGGTAGTCAATAATTTTTCAAGGCTGCTGTCGTGTGGGATCAGAGGGAGTCTCAGCACAAGTGTCAAAATTTTTGGGAGTCAATACTTTTGGCACTGCTATCATGGACTAAAGTCTCTTGGTAGCAAAGGTTCGAAAAATTTAAGAGTCAACAAGTTTTTAGCGTTGTTGCTAGGGACTGAAAGAGTCTCTAGTAGCAGTGTTAGAAATTTAGGAGTCAACAAGTTTTTGGTGCCGTTGTCGGGGATTAAAGTAGAAGTTTTAAGATCAATACTCTAGCCAAAAGGAAAATTGCTAATTTGGACATTTTTTTTTTTTTATCAAATTTTTAGAAAAATTCAAAGAAAAAAGAAATTATAACTGAAGAAAGTGGATTTAGTGAATGTCTTTCTATTGAGCTAACCAGGTTATAATCATGTTTATCTAGTGGGACTTACTTTGCTTTCGGCAAATATGACTTCAGTGATTCTCTACATGCATGTAAGATCATGAGCCGATGATACCATTATACATTGAGCTAGAGAAGACAATTAGAAATCTAAAGGAAGAAAGAGCAGCTGGAGAAGCAGCAATGGAAGAACATCCAGAAGCTAACTAGAATGTTCCTATAGAAGTCCCTGATAGACCTCAAAAGAGGCAAAGAACAATGGAAGATTTTTGAAGACTAGTAATGAGGGAAGAGTACTCAATAGTGATGCAACCAACCATAGAGGCAAACAATTTTGAATTGAAGCCTGCCTTGATTACTATGGTGCATCAACATCACTACTAGGCATCCAAGGAAGATCCAAATGAACATTCGTACTCTAAGAATGAAGCAACACAGTTGAAGCCGAATTAGGTTAACTTAATGTGATCAAGCTACAAATTAAGTTTCTTTTCCTAAGGGATATAGCAACAACCTAGTTTAAGTCATTACCCTATAGCTTAGTGAACAACTCGATGAGCTAGCAAAGGCATATTTAATCAAAATTTTCCCTCATGCCTCACTCTCTGTATGAGAGGAGAAATCATCGCTTTCAAAAAGAAGATGAATCATCAGATAATGCCTCGAGATAGATAGAATGAATTTCTAAGAAGATGTCCAATGCATGGTATTGAGCATATGACTTAGACGGATATCTTCTACCATGCCAGGAATTACACTTCGAAAAGAAATGTGGATGCATCCTCTGGAGGTGCATTCAAAAGGAAAAGTAATGAGGAATCTACTCAACTTATTACAAAACTAGCTAAGAACAACTATAGAGCTCCACCTGAAGCTTTAGGGAGCATTAGCAGGCTGAGAGGAGGTGGAGTAATCGAAATAACAAATGTCAGCCATCAAGCTAAGCTAGACACAATCATGAACAAGATGACAACTACAAGAAAGAAGAGTTGAGGAACTGTGGAAGAAGCTGAGCATAAAAGTATAGCCGAACAAGGACTTTTCTCATGAAGGTCCATACAAGTTAAGGAAGTTCAGTATATTAATGGAAATAAAAGTTATAACTTCAAGCCAAACACAACCTCCAACCCTTCGACCGCAAAAGATAAAAGGTCAGGAGATTCTCAAAAAGCACGAGGCTATTGCTTAGCCAAGTAAGATCTAGCGGATCATCCCATCCATTTATATGCACAAATCCTCATGGAGGAGAATGCCAAGACTTCTATTGAACACCGTATATACCAACTAATAATAAAAGAGGTGCAAGCATGAGGTTCTCAAATGGCTGAATGTAGGCTTTTTATATGCAATATCAAACAAATTTCTAGTAAGCCCAAGTAATGGTTCTAAGAAGGAGATCGGCTATCATAAATGAAAGGAATGAGCTGATTCCTATAAGAACTGTGACTAGATTGAGGGTCTGCAAAGATTATAGAAAGTTGAATACTGCTACCAGAAAGGATCACTATCCTTTTCCATTAATTGATCAAATACTGGATAGATAAGTAGGGCATTCTCCTCATCAAGCTTCGTGATGGCTATCGAGATACAATCAAATAGCCATAGCTCTAGAGGACCAAGAAAAGACTAGTTTCACATGCCCATATGTCACCTTTTCTTTTAGAAGGATGTCATTTGGACTGTGTAATGCTCCTAAAACTTTTCAAAGATGTATAATGTCCATCTTCTTAGATTTAGTAGAAGAGGTTATGGAAATTTTTATGGATGATTTCTTTATATATGGGTCAAGCTTTGAGAGCTTCTTTAAGAATTTGGAAACTGTACTTCAAAGGTGCAAGGAAAAGAACCTACCATCCGGGATAACCGCACTTACGCGACCGGTTGCATAGTCTGGGGCATGTAAATTTTATAATGTGCTTCAGCAGATCAAGCTAAGATTTTCTTTCCTCGAGAAAACTCGATGCCAGCCAACTACAAAGGAAAGGTATCGTGGAGTTTTCTAGTGCATGCAAGATTTTGTAGAAGGTTCATCTAGAATTTCTAAAAAATTGCAAGACCATTGTGCAGACTACTTGAGAAGGATGCAAAGTTTGAATTTGATAAAGCATAAAACTTGTTCGCGCTTAATGTATAGATTAAACCACTAATTTTATCAATTTACTAGAGCCTACACCCCAGAAGGCACTAAAATTAAAGCTAGTTGTTCAAAATTAGAAAATGGTTTTATGTTATGGAAATTATAAAATGAGTTTAGTCTAAGACACTACAAGCCATTACAGGTCATACAAGTAGTAAAATCGATGCAAGTGCAAATATCATTCTCGAGATCGACAAGAATTTGAAATCAACTACCCTAACTACTCAAGATCCACACTATTTCAGACCTCCTCAGAATGGTTTGAACCGAATTTAAAAGACAAGCACAATCCTATATTATATTCCTAGCTAAAATAAAATTTGAATTAAAACAAATAAAATGAAACTGGATCGAACTTCCTCGCTAGAAATGAACATCGATATGAACCGCTAGAAGCAACCAATTTCGCATTATAACTATTGATTTTCAATCCCGATTTGATCCGATTTGTCAAAGATGTCGATTCGCGACAATAACAGTAAATTGAATCAACAATATTTGTAACCTAAATTTCCTACCGCCGTAGTAAAACTATCAAGCAGCATGGCTCTGTAATAACTCAGACGGGTTCTGACAAATGACTAACAAATGAAGGGCTTAAACCGGTGAATTTAATTGGATTTTGAGGTTTTGATAAAAATGTGGGGTGTACGGTTGGCAAACTGAAATTTAAATAAAATAAAATGTAAAAGAAGTCTCCTTAAAGTGTCAGGCTACTGGATTTAGGTTCTAAAGATCACTGAGAGGTTCTTGGGTCCATTTCCTCGCGTTGGGGAGGATAACCTATAGTCATCTCCCGAACCGAATCTTCATTTAGCAATAAAACCTAACCTAAAATAATTATCCTTTGAGCATGGTGTTTAATGAGCCGCAATGGTCACCAATGCTGAAGAAAATTCTCCCCGACTCACCTTATAATGATTAATGTGAGGGTAACTAATGAATCTCAAGGATCTAGCAATAAGTATCCATCAACCCTAAAAGATTACCAAATAAAGGTCATTCAAGGTGAATCTAGGGATTTAAACCTGTGAGTTCAAAGGAAAACACAACCGCCAAAGGCGCATCTGCGTGAAAATGTGGGAACCTTCACAGCCTCTTCAAATCTTGCACCCACACTTTCTCTCGTCAAGGAGGAAGGATTTAGTTTACCATCCTCCAAGTTGTCATCCTCGATGTGTTTGCGTAAAATGAGAGAAAAGCCGCGTAAAATGAAAACGCAGGAGAGTCGGAAGCTTCTCCCCAAAAAATTTATCATGGTATGATTTATCGTTACAAACCTCACTCTAGCTTATATACGACTTAACAAGGGAATTACAAAACAAACCAAAACAAAAGCTATTACAAGGGCAGTAGTGAGAAAAACAAAACTGGTCGCTTAAGAAAATTAAATTTTCGCTACAAGCGTAAAATTTCGCTATTAAGCATAGTTATACCTCGCACATAGCGAAATTTCTTCGGCTTATCAGAGCGAAAATTCGCTTATGCAGCGAATTTTCCAACCAGAGCGAATTTTCCTCCCTGCTCATCAATGGCCGGGCTAATGCTCCATCGCCCGCTACTATTCACGCTATTCAAGCTATTTTTGCTTTCTTTCCTTTTTCTCGATATTCTCTTCCGATTTTTGACTGGTAATGCTAAGTTCAACCACTTCATGCTTGAATGACATAACAATTTTGGCACGATTAGCTCGCAAAAATTGTAAAATTAGCCACAAAATGCGATCGCGAGAATAACCGACCTTAATGTGCAAATCTAAGACATGCCGATTAGTACATAAAATGCTCAAACCCGTAATAAATGTGGTTCAAAATAGCACTGAGTACTAATCGATGCCTAATAATGCAAAATTCTTGATTTCTCCCATAATTCCAATGAATTAGGAGGTCCCCGTTTCTCTCAAAGACATGGATCTAACCACATTTGTATTCAGAATAACACTCTTAATAAGATAAGGGGTATTTTTCTTCTGCGCTCATACCCATTTCTTAAGATCGCAGATTTCTTGCACCCCCAAGTCTCGCCACTGCAAACCTCTACAAATTGGTTGATGACACCTCTTTTAGATCTGATGGATTTTTCCTTTTCCTTGATTAGACCTCAGCTAACATAGGATCAAGATCTTTCCATCATATTAAGGTGAAATCTCTGATTATTTAATTTGATAAATAATCCCCTTCAACTTCAACTATGAGTGAATTGGAAATTTATCTAAGTGAACACTCAGAGCTCTTTAGTTCTTCAATAGGAGTCTAACATACCCACAAATTGAATGTTTCAAGCACTTAGGAATCTCCATCTCTCGTGTCACCTCAGTGGCCTCGAAATCGTAGGTAGATACAACTCGGAAGGGCATTCGATACTACTATCGGGAACAATCTCAGCTTCAAGAACACATCAATCAAATAAATCCTAAATCCAGAAAATCTTTCCAATTTATGCAAAAGACTCTAACTAACAACAAATCCATTTCCGAAGTCGGTTTCAAACACCGAATCACACCAATGGAGTATTGACTGGAATATCCACTCGTAGCTATAATAAACTTAAAGAACCGAATTTAGAAATTGTCTAGACTTCATTAATTCAAAAAGAATTTGAAAAGATCGAACGATTCGATCCAACTCTTCACACCAAAACAGACAAGGTTCAGATCCTAAAAAAATCAAAACGACTTAACTAATCTAATCTAAAAATATACAAGTGAGTCTTCTTCAATCCCCAAGGATCCGGGGTTCCTAAGAGTCAGTTTCCTCCCGACGCAAAGACACCTTATTTATACATTTCAAAGAATCGGGGCCTCGACTAAGGCTTCCAAGTGGATTCCCCCAAATTAAATGGCCCAGCTCACTGTTCAGGTCACGACTTAAAGGATCTTGTCGCGACCTTCTCGCTTTGTTTCGCAAGAGGGAATCGCGACCGCTGCCTCCTCGTCACAACATCGCTCTTTGCAAATTCTTCATTTAGTCGTCACACCCAGCTTCTTTGTCGCGACTTAAGCCGTTGTAATAATCCCTTGATTCTATTAGACTAAGTTGCCATGTATATAGGTTTTGCCTTAAGTTTCTTCTTCTCGTAATCTTTGTCGTGACATGAATATTGTCGTGTCATGCACAAGTTTAGTTGCCAAAAGAGTTACATTCTTAAGGCAACTTTAGTCTGTTATCAGGCCACACTCAACCAGACGTCATGCCACTGGGCTATCCTTCCCTTTATCGTAGTTCCGCTGCGGTCACGACCCACTCTTCACGCTCCAACACAATTTCTGTTGCCATCCACTTTGATTCTTAGTCACAGCTTCCTTTTTATGTTATATGATCATTTATTTGAGTTTTTCGTCGTATTCAAAGTTGTGACTCAAAATCGTTGATCCATTTTAGTTCCTCACGCGACTGTGTCAGATCTTCCTCGATGCACCTTTCGTCACAACCCAAAAGGTGTCGCGATCACTTATGACTTTTAACTCCCACCTCGTTTCGCAACCTCATTTCCACACAACCGTTTTATCAATCGGTCATCACGTGATCTAGTAAAGCAGGTCGCGACCATCGGTTACCCTTCTCACCTGCTATTAGCTTGCAACATGCTTTAACTATTCACCCTATTTACTTCGCGACATGAAATCAGTGTTGCGACCTCAATTGGTGTCTTCAGCTTGTATTTTGTCGCAACAACAAATTCCCTTATGGAGACCTTTCCAGTTCATTAAGCAACCATTCCTCGTCATGACCTCAATTATCTGTTGCGACCAGAGTTGTTTTCTTTCGATGTCGCGACATTAGCTAAAATGTCAATGACAAGATCTTTCTTTAAAAGCCCTTTTCAGTTCTCGCAAAGAATTTTTCTCTTTGCTACAACATTCTTTCGCTACTGTGACTTCTTTCTTACAGTGACCTAAAGCCTACCGCGACCTTCGAATAATATCTCCATCTTGTCATCATGTCGCACTTGAAAATCCTTTCATTTAGACTCTGCTAGTTTATGAAGCAATCATTCCTTATCGCGACATTGTTTTTCTGTCGCGACAAGAGTTGTCTTCTTTCAGCGTTGCGACATCCAGAACGATGTCACGACAAGATCCTTCTTTCAAGCTTTTTCTCTGTCTCTGCATCCGTCTCTCATGGCAACAAATCTTTTCTTTAACCCCAAGATCACTGTCAAGCACCTGATTCTCCTTCCACACACCTGAGGTCTTGCCTAATGTATTTGGCAAAGAACATGCTTACCCTACAGACTTCAAAACTCGTTGATATGAGGAACCCTGTCCCGACCTCACAAAAGTCCACTGGGACCTACGCTCGACCATATATATCTTTTCTTTTCCTCGAATTGCCAAGTCTAAGCATCAGAAACTCGCAAAATAGAAATTTGGTAAGGTTTCATATTTCCGGTCAAATTCAAGAATTATATCGTAGAATACGTGCCTAAAATGGATTTAAAAATCAATGAGTTTTCACTCACCAAATTTAAACTTAAAAATTGCTTGTCCCTGCCAAAGAAAATAAAGATCGTTCTATCCTCAAACAATTGAACTTCATTTAAGGACATTTTTTGTTCTATACCACAATCTTTCTAATTCCACCAATTGGACTTGAATTAAGGTAAGTTGTGTTTATTTCACAAACTCGCCAACTAAGAAAAAGGAATAGTTTCAACCTCTATTACAAATAAACTGATGAATTCTATGTACTATAAACAAATACCACTGATCTTGTTCTATGGGTGTGTGTTCGGTCTTCTTCCTTTTCTCCTTGTTGACAGTTGATCTTTCGGGATTCTCCTAGAAAATTAACAAAAGTCCCATATGCTTGTTTTTCATATTTATCTCCACTAATGTAGGAAAACTCAACCTTCAAGATCAATGAGGTCTTTTAGGCTTGTATTGTTAGGCTTGGGTAATTTTGGTCGATAATTGGAATATTTAAACTGTAAATTACCCAGATTCCACTCTTTCCATCTGCATAATTTCCTTTCTCTTTCATCCCTTTCCTTCCTACTAATGTAAACTTTAATAATTCCCCCAAACTTGGTTTCGTAAGCATCTTCTTGCATATTATGGTCTCTTTAATTGCCACTTTCGTATTTATCAGTCTAGCCTCTTTAATTGGAACCTTTTGTCTCTCTTTTTTTTTTTTGATAAAGGTTTAGGAATAGTGCAATGTTTTGTCTTTGTAGGCTTTCTATCACTCTTAGAGAACTTTGGGTTAGCACCTCCCATACCAATTGGAATTAGGGTACTAGGTGTTGAAACACCCCTAAGAACTTAATTGTTCAAGAGAGATAGGCCACAAGACAAAACTTATCCCCTTTTTGACTTCTTTTCTTCATCTCTAGTCTTTCAATTGATTTCTCCTCATCATTCTTTGCAATCCAAAAGATATATATTCCCCCAAACTTGTTCCCTTCTGCATATTACAGTTCTTGTCTTGAAAACTGGGTAATTTAGGGTTCTTTGCTGTAGGATTAGCTTAAAGGAGGGGATCTTGGTTTCTAATTGTTGTGTATTGAAGAAATTAGGCATTTTGGCTAAAAGCTTGGAACTAGAGTGTATGCATTTGCATATAATAAGGGTAGGCTTGAAAAGGTTCAAACTTCCAAAGATTGCCTCTATCATTTCTTGTTAGTTGTTTTTGCCTAGGATTTTGCCTCAACTAATAATCTAACAAGTTCTAGGACTTTGTATTATTGACTGTGAATTACCCCAAAAGATGTCCCTAATCTTTTCTAAATCATAAGGACTTACTTGACCATGTGTATTGTTTTCCAATATTTACTAACTTAACCTGCTTACACACATATTCAAGATCTGATTGTTCTTTCAATTGTGTACTTCTTCCCACTCCCAATTTCAACTTAATTCAAACTAAAACTACAACTTCTTATTTCAGTTCAATGAATCCTACTCTCATTTTTGTAACAATATTCTTTATATTTAATCAGTGGTTGTTGTGCCATTCACCTTTAAAAGCTTTAATACAATGATCATTCCTTTCAGACAAACAAAGAATGACACAAGCAACCTAGTTCACTTAATCAGATCAATGCACCCAAAAAATTCACATTTCATCAAACTCATTCAACCACCCAATCCCAATTAAGCAATTCAACAACATATATGTTATAATTTCAACATTATTGAGAGTAACAAAACCAAATTATCATATCAGGAGAACAAATCACAAGACACTTTCAATGAACTATACTGGGCTTCTATTAATGGTGAAGAAAGAATACAATTAGAGAAGGGAAAAGAGAAGAATTTGTGAGAATTCACTTTCTTCTCTTATAGGATTTGGTAGTCATGATATTAGGAGGATCAATGTTAAAGCTTGCCAAACAGGGAGAGAATTTTGAGAAAGTGATGTCTGGTCTTTTCTTGTTAGTGGGCTCTTCTTTTCCAGTGGTGCATAGATCATTGGTGAACTCCACAAGAGTGATCAAATGATCTTGGTTTTGGCCCACTTTATTCACTGTGCTCTCTAACTCAGAAATACAACTTAACATACTGGCTGCAAATTAGCATTGATCATATCCAAATAATTACATGCTAAAATTTTCCTCAGAGGACATCATTGTCCTCCAACTCTTATCTCTTTCTTTCATCAGCCTACCAAACTCCGAATCGGCTTCTTTATATAGATACTTGAAGGTTTCTATCTTTTCAACATGTTGCCTTCTCATTTCCCCAGCTTCTCTTTCTTCAAAATTGTTAGTAATTGCTTGACTCGTTTGAATCGGACATAAGGCTTCAAAGTCGTGGGCCTTCATTTTTCTTGCGCTCTTTCTCCCTTATGCCCATCGCTTTTCCATTCTTATTCTTTTCGCTTCAAATTTTGCCCCATTATCGTTTTTCTTTTAAAATCAGCTTCTAAGAATTCTTCTCTCGATTTTCTCGTCGCTCTTCCTACTTCTTCTCTCTATCTTCCATTTCTTTCTTCATTGATATTAACATCTCCATTATTTCAACAGTTCCTTCATTTCTTCTAGATCATTCTACGGGATCAGGAAAATTTTCTCTCACATCAAGGTATGAATGACTTAGTGGGCTCATTCTACACTGCATTTCCTCCTCTTTTTCTACTGGAGGAGCTTTTTCTAGGAAATTTTCAATTTCAATGTTATCATTCTCCTCTGTAGGCTCTGCTTCCACCTATATTATTCCCTTATGCTTTTACTTTCGTCCTTTGTTACCCCACTGTAGGTTAAGGAGAGACTCTAGGGCATACTTTTCTTTCTTCCCATGATCCCTTCAATTCCAAAATTAAAATGCATAATCCGTGATGGTCAGCTGGGTGGGGAATTAGCCCTCTTTTTTTGCTCAGATGATAGCCCCTAATGGAGCCTTCGATCAGACTTCCATATTAATTTTATATCCCTTCAAGATTGCATATAAAATTATGGCTTCCTATTCCTTGAAAAAGCACAAATGTTTAGTTGGGATTACAACTAATGCAATGAAATAGAACCAAACCTTTGTCTTTCCCTCTCGCGAGATCCTCTCGTTTATGCCCGGTGGGTTCTTTTTCCTTGTCTCCCACTTTCCCCTCGTCCAGCCATTACAGTTGATAATCTTCTCATGGTCCGTTTTTCAACCAACTTCTTGAATTTCTTCGGGAGCCATGTTCGGAAGTTCCTTCACTGAATACTTATTAATTCTCTCAGGCTCGAAAGGAACCTATACCCCTCGTACATATACGAAACTCCTCCTTCATCTCCACCATGCTTGAGTAAAATTTTCTTGCTAGAGCAAATAAGCCAGCGCCTTTGTGCTTACGTAAGAAAATCCCAACCTTTCTTTTCTATTATCTCCGAAAAAGGGGAAATTAGGCTCAAACCCCTCGCTAATAAACCCTTATCGAAAAATAGTTTGTTCCATAAAGACAGCCTCGCAGACAAAGTCCTTGTCACCTTCTGGTTCCGCTTCTTCATTTTGCCTCACTGATCTCAAAGTTTCCTTCCTTCCTCAAATAAGCCCAAAATTTCAGTCGGGCTTTTGGTTCTTCAAGGATCGGCCCTGTGTCGAGGTTCCAGGTGAACCTCTTCCTCCCCATGAGCATATTCATTCGTCATCTCACTCAGATTGGGAACAAGGTTCTGGTTTTCTGCCATTAACGAGGTTTGCGAAGTTGGGTTTTTAGGACTCTGGACTCTAAGGTTTTGATATTCAAGAGAAAGAGAATGAAGATCGCGAGGACGCAATCGATCAAGTCTCGAAGACACCGCTATTCAACTTCAACCTTTTCTTATCACGGGCTCACGATATCATTGTTTTATGGAATGTCGTAACATTAATGTCTAAGTCACAACACTAATTGTTAACAATAAGTACCTCTTTTAATGTTGTGACGCCGCAGACAGAACATTTAAAACCTACAATTATTGTTATTTAAACAATCTTGGTCGCAACTTACTTAGGTTTGTCGTGACTACAAATGTGGTCTTGACAAATAAAATTGATGTCACGACAAACATTTCTCTTCTTCGCCATTCCCCGGTCGTGGATACTTCTACCGTCGCTTTAATATTCATGCCTTACACTACCATCAGTTCACACATGTCGCTATGAATTTAGGAATTTATGTTGCGACCTTAGTTTGTTTTTGACAATAAGGCTTGTGTTGTGACACGAAATTTTCTTAGTTCTCATTTTATCAGTTCAGAACCTTGTTGCGACCTCAAAAGTCTGTCATGACCTAGAAAATTTCCAAGTCTCTATAAACAATGTTTTGTCCCTATTTTCCTGCAACTTCTAGTCTCCTTTGATTGACTCAATTTACCCTATGCACACTTGTAAAAACATGTATAACATTCAAGAAACCCAGTTCAAACAAGGACAATTCATCATTCAAATGTTCAACAAATCAAACTTTCATCGCATAAGATTCAATTTGGAATTGAAAATCCAATCTCCCCAAAACTTCAATCATGCATTCAAAAAAAAATAAAAATAAAAATTAATCAGAGAAAGATAATACTTCCCCTTATGTTCAGTGGTGGCATACCGGAAGTAATATGAAGACTCCATGTCTATTGTATCCTCACTGATCTGCAAAAACACTCAAAAATTTTAAACAGTAGAACAACACTCAAGTCTAACTAAAAACTTAAAATCTTAAACACATTAATTGACTATAAAACATAAAATAAAACATTGTATGGATTACCTCCCATGAAGCTGCTTAGTTTTTAGTCCTTAGCTGGACTTGCTGCTATAATTCTCTTGTCTCAACAAAATTCTTCTTTAACTCAGAACCTGGAATTAGTCTTCAATTATCTTCCCTCCAAGGTAATGCTTTAATCTTTGACCATTCACTTTGAATTCTTCTCATTTACTGGTTTTCTACCGTCACTCGTCTCCAAAGGTCAGGATCACGACATCGTATAAGGACCACTCCATTTTCGATCTAAGCTTCGAAACGCTTTCGGGCCTCGAAGTTGAATAACCTGACCGATCTCCTACCCAAATTCCTCCTCAAAATTTTATGATCATGTCATTTCTTTTGTTTTATCTTTGTAAATTCCCGCATTATCATAAGCTTCATTTCTCAACTCTTCCAATCCATTCAGCTTGAAGTAATCTTTTCTTCCTTAGCAAACTTTAAAATCAAAACACCAATTTCTTGTTGGCCCATTATCAAGCCAGATTCCAATTCAAGAGGGAGTGTGATAGGGTTTACCAAAGACAATTTCGTATGGGGACATCTCGAACGGGAGTTTTATATGCAGTTCTATAAGCCCACAATGAATCATCAAGCTTTAGAGACCAATCTCTTCTGCTGGAACTTTTAGTCTTTTCAAGAATCTTCGATTCCCTATCGAAATTTCAGCTTGCCCATTTGTTTGAGGATGATAAGCTAGACTCATTATGTGTTTGATTCCATACCTGCTCATGAGTTTCTCAAACACCTTGTTTGCAAAATGGCTCCCTCCATTGCTTATGATAGTTCTGGGTGCCCCAAATCTACTCAAAATATTTCTCTGTAAGAATCCCACAACTGTATTAGCATCATTTTTGGACAAGTTGTTGTTTCCACCCATTTGGATACATAGTCCACAGCTAGGAGTATGTACAGATTCCCAAATGAAGATGGAAAAGGTCCCATGAAATCTATTCCCCACACATCAAAAAGCTGCACCACCAAGATACCTTGTAAGGGCATTTCATGTCTTTTGCTGATATTTCCCATTCTCTGGCATTGATCACAAAGTTTAACCCACTCAAAACAATCTTTGAAAATGGTAGGCCAATAAAAACCTTATTGGATAATTTTATGGGTTGTTTGTCTCCCCCGAAAATGTCCTCCTATATGGCGATGTACGACACCATATAAAATTTTGCCTTGTTCACTTTTTGTCACACACCTCCTGATTATCATATCAGCTTCTCTTTTGAATAACAGTGGGTCATCCCATATATAGAATCTGTTGTCAGTCCTTAACTTCTTTCTCTACTAGTAACTGAATTATGGTGGCATAACTCCACAAGCTATAAAATTTACAATGTCAGTTGTTGACTGGATCAGAGTATGTACACAAGTGTATAACATCATCACCTAAGGACTATTATCTAACTCTCTAAGCAAATAATACCATAAGACTCGTTAAGACTACATCAATAAATTGTTATGGATCAAAACATCTGTCTAAATTTAGACGTGATACCTGCTGACCATCAGCCTAATCCTCGCAAATAAACCATTAAACTGAGTGTGAGTTTCATATCACTTGATTAAAAGATATTTTTATAAGAATAAACTACGTGTGGTTTGATCCAAGATATCGCAAGTGCAATGTGCCGACAAGTAATAAAATGGATTTAAGTCCAGATATCGATCCCACAGAGATCTCAAGAATTTTTCAATCAACTACCCCAACTCACTTAAGCTCCATACTATTTGACGATAATACGATAGTGAGATTTTTGCTTGAAAGCTTGAAGAATGATAAGAAAATGGATGAACAATAAAATGAATTGAATATTGAAATACTAAAATAACAAATTTAGATTTAACAAATATCTCTAAAGAAAACATTGAATAATCAGCCTATCAGGAAGAATCAATTCCTACAGTCGAGATCACATTCTTTGCTTTCCAACTCACAGATCTTTAAAACTAGTCCAAGGATTAATATAGTGTGACTGGATCTCTCCATACCACACAGTTCATCATCTCACCTTAACTGCTTCTCTCAACACAAAATAAATAAGAGCACCCATTTAAAATTAATGCCTTGCTCGGGGTATTTTTCTTCTCAATACTTCATACCCACAACATGGACTACAGACCTGAGCTCCTTCAAGTGAGTCATTGCTGAGGTTGCACTATACTGGTTCCTCACCCTCAAAATTAGAATAGCTTACTCTTTCCTTGATTAGATCCCTTCGCAACACCCGGATCGAATTCACTATTCGACCGAGGTGAACTCTCTGTCATTTCTAAATTTATAACTCACTCAACTCATTCTCGCTACAAATGTGGTAAGAGGATGTATTGATTTAAATATACGTAGCGCATTAGGATCAGCAATATCGTTCAAATATTCCTTCCCGAACAGTTTTCTTACTCTCAGAATGCCTTCTCTCGTGTCACCCGCAGGGCCTCCCCAAATCGTGAGCTGAAACAACCTGTTAATGGTACATGAGACTGAAATCGGATCAATTCCAAGAACACGCAAAACCAAAGAAGTCGATTTAACATCCAAGTTCAATGTATTATGAATGAAATACTGCAGGAAAGATTATTTCTAACAATAACGTCAATTCAATGGAAGCTGGGTTTCTAAATTACTGATTATACCATACAATGGCTTGCTAATCAAGAAAACATCAGAATCGGAAACTAGGTGTTCGAATCCCGTGACCTGTCCGAATTCTAACAACCGCATGCAGACTTCATAGCATCTACGATTCAGCCTTTAATCCTTCACAAATTAACGCTCAAACTAAATTAGAACGAATACACACTAATCTAATTTAAAATAAAATGGAAAGAAACGAAACAAAAGAAAGAAAAGCAAAGAAAAGAAAAGAAAAATAAAAATGCAGAGCCTTTCAAAGAACCACCCTTTCATCGCCAAGAGCTAGTTTCTTCGTTGGTAGCAGCTTTCAGATTTTGCGGTGGTTCTCAAGTCGGGCCCTAATTCCAATGCGCCTTTGTGATTTCCAATGGATCCGCCTATGTTATCTCGAAGTCGCGACCTCAAAGCCCTTGTCGCACATCGCTTAGTTTCAAGCAATTTGTTAAAAGATTTATCGTTAAGTCATGATATTCCTTTGTTTTCTTGCAAGCACCTTATGTCGCGACAAGGAATCAATGTCTTCGCAGTCCTTCAACTGATGATTTCTGATGTCGCGACATCAATCTTATTCTCTGCAACCTTTAAATGATGGTTTTCGATGCCGCGATGAACAATCTTTCACGCCATTCATCACTCTATGGCTCCACAGTTTTAACTGCCGCTTCCCGATGTCGCATCGATCTTCTTTGTCGCGGACATCGCCATGTCTTCGCAGCCCTTCAACTGATGATTACGTCGCACATCAATCTCTTGTCGCGACATCACTTCATGGCTCGCAGCTTTGAATTGAGTCATCCCTAGTGTCTGCATTATCGATCTCTTGTCGCGACATCGCCTTGAGTCTCTCGCAGCCTTGAATCCTGTGTTTTATGTCGCGACATCGATCTCTTTGTCGCGACATCAACTTTAGCCTTCCTGAGGTTTAACCGGTGTTCCCGGATGTCGCACTCAATCCCTTTGTCGACAAAGAACTAATGTTTTTGAAGCTTTCCATCGATAGCTCTCCTCGATGTCGACATCAATCTCTCGTCGACATCAACTTTAGAACCTGTAATCGTGAATCGGTATTCTTCTTATGTCGCCACATCGATTCACGCAACATCGCCTTAAGTCTCTCGCGTTCTCTCAACCGATGAGTTTCGATCGCGACATCAATCCCTTGTCGCGACATCACTCTATGGAATTGCAGCCTTTCAACCGAAAGCAAGTCTCATGTCGCGACTCGATCTCTTATCGCGACATCGATATGCCTGCAATTTTAAACCTGGCCGCTGCGTCGCGACTGGGCGCCTAAATCACACGCTTCATCTTTTCAAACCTCGGGCCGCATACAATAAGGTGCTTCCTTGTCACGACCTCCATCCCTTGTCGCCGACATCGGGATCTTCGCCGCGACATCAATGATGTTGGTCACATCATTTAAGTCTCGGGTTAGTCTGGCCGCTTCATTGTAATGCCCGTCGCGACCCGCACTGCTCTTCGACCCTTCGATGTCGCGACCGCATAACCTGACAATGCAAGCCCAAAACCGGCAACATTAGTTAACAAATGGCCATTTCGTCACGATTTTCTCGTATTTTTACTCCAATCGATTGTCGTGATTTTCACCGCTTTTCTTCTTCTTTCTTTCACACTCCTCGCTAATAACAATTGGTGAGTTTCTTCATAATTCTCGCATATTAATTATTCCTTTTCTGATGAAAATCAAACAGAAAATGGATTAAAAAATGTAGATGACTTTAAGCTCATCAAACTTAAAGTTTTGCTTGTCCTCAAGCAAAGGAAAGAAAGAATTGTTCTCGTCTCTCAAACAAAAGGACATTTTTCTGTTCTCGTCTTGCAAGAAGGCCAATTTTGGTTGAAATACAAGAATGCATCAAGTTTTCCTCGTACATCTAACTTCAAGTCCAGCCTAAGGTTAGTTTTTAACTCTTATAGTATACAAAATCAAACTTGAAATTGTTTTACAAACCACATAATCACTAGATCCCGCTGAATAATAGATTATTTTCTCATCTTCATACCGAGTCACTTAACTCCCTAAAGTCCTTCACGCTTTGCATTGTTTCCATATTTCCAAATTCCATGTGCTTTTTTCATATTGATCTCCAATTAATGTAGGTGATTTCACTTCTTCAAGATCAATCAGTCTTTTTTGGGCTTATATTGTTAGGCTTGGGTACGGGGTGGATGGAAGGAATTTTAGGTTAAGATTACCTCGAACCTTTTCTCTCCTCTTCGCCCCTTTCTTTCTTGTAGTTTCTCTAATAAACTCCTAAACTTCATGTTTGGGACATTTCTTGATTCTTTAATTCAGAATCGTATGCCCCTATTTCTCACTTGTAATTCAACCGAGAAATTTCCTTGTTTGTCATAATTCGTGTGGATAGTGCAATGTGTTTTAACCTTTTAGGCTTTCTAACACTCTTAGCGAACTTTCAAGCAAGAGTCCCATGCCCGTATGGCATTAGGTACAGTGTGTTGAAACACCCTAAGAACTTAATTGTTCATAGTTAGCCACAAGATAAAAACTTATCCCTATAAGCTTTCTTTCTATTGCATTTTCTCAGTTTTGCCTTTTCTTTCATTTCCCTTATTTCTTTTTTATTTTCCTCCTCAGTTCCTCAAAACCTATACTCCCCAAACTTCATTTCTTTCTTCCTCCTTGAACTCCCGGTGCAATCATAGGTTCTTAATGAAGGATTGATTTCAGATGGGTTGGGGTTTCTATTGGTTTATTTTTGAAAATAAGCTTGTTGGCTCACCGGGAACTAAGGTGTATACATCAAAGATATGAATGGGGATGGCTAGGAATGGCTCAAACTATCCAAGAATGGCCCGCATCATTCACATCAGGACACCTAGAATTTCGCCCCTCAATCAATAATCTAACAAATTCTAGAATTTGGATTGAACAAGCCAGACTAACCATAAGGATTGTATCACTCATTTTTGTTGATGAGTACAAATTACTTGATATTCAATGTGTTCCTGGACTTACTGCTCGTACCTCACAAACTCAAAAAATATGTCCCTTGCTCCTTCTATCAGACACTCCTTCCTCTATTCCGACTTATCAGTTAGACTTAAATCACTTTTGCACTTTGTGTTTCAATCAAACTGTATTCATTTGGCCCTTATTCTACATTTCGCCTATTTTAATCTAACTGCTTTCATTCAATTCATCTCATTACATCTCGCAGCTTTTTATTCTGAACTAATTCCTACTTTTATTTTCCCTAACTATGCAACCACAAAGCAACACAAAATTTAACAAACCAAAATAACACAACAATTCATTTCAAATTTATCATTTTATTTTTGATTCAATTGCAAATGTCGATACACAAGTGGATGGGTTTCTTCTTTGGAAGGTAAAAGGAGGTCAGTTTGGGAAGAAGTCTATCTCTTTCTTTTGGAAGAGGCAAAGAAAGATATTGTGGGGATCCGTGTCTAGGTATTCAAATGAGCTGAATGAGGGAATTCCCTCATTTCTCTCTTCCTTCTCTTCTTAGTTTCCCTCTTTCTCAATCATCTTCAATGAAGATATCATTGAGCAGACAACCTTCTTGTTTAGCTCATCTTGTCTCTTCCCAAGCCATTCATTGTGTTTTCCATTTCAAATATTATTTCCAAAAATTTGGAAAGATTGCTGTTAATCAAATCCAAATTTTCTAGCCATTCTCTCACCCGTAGGGATTCAAAGATTCTTGCTTCTTGTCTCTATCATCCAGCTTATTCTCAAAATTCGTAGACTTGTATAAAAATTTAACCTTTATTTGCTCTCCCAATTTGGCTTCCCCGTTTCGCTCTCTTTCTTCATGATGGTTAGAGCCGAGAATCACGCTCAAACCGATTGTTATAAAAGCATCCATGACTCACTTTGAGTTTCGTAGAAGACGCGATCTCTTTCCTTCATTTCTTTCAAGTCCTCTTTCACAGTCAAGAACCCTTTCATCCTGCTTCTTTCTTCTTTTCGCTTCTTCTTCCCATTGCCGATCTTCTTTAACTCTTTTTCATAAACTCTCCCCGAATTCTTGTTGCACATTCCACTCTTTTTCCCTCGTCTTCCATCTTCTTCCTGGACGGCACTTGCAGGGCCTCCATTATCGACACTATTCTTGTGCACACCTTGAGCTTTCTCCCCGCTTCTCTCAAATGCTCTGCTTTTGCACAGAGGAGAACTAGCTAAGGGGGATGAGAAATCTAAGGGGCTTCTTTTCTTCATCCCGCCCCTTCACTGCCCGCAAATGTGGAAGTATTTTCAGGGAGGATTTTCTGATTCTTCTTCTCGGCCAAGAACCCCCAAAGTCTCCTTCGCTCAGCACCAAGAGTCTTCTGTTTTAATCAACACCCCTTTTTCTTTGGTTTCGGGGTCCCTTGCTCACTCCTCGCAAGAAGAGTGGTGATGTCATATAGGACCTCTTCTTCTTTCTTCCTGCACTCCCTTCACCCCAACCTTAAACATAAAATGCTTATTGTTGTCAAAGTAGGCACAAATTTCTTGTTTCCTTCATGGTCCCTCAGTATAGAATTTTCAATTATTACTCCTACATTGAGCTTGTAATTTTCAAAATAGCATACAAAGATAATTGCTTTCCCTCTTCCTCTCACTCCGTGCACAAATGCTTAGTTGGGACCAAAACAGAGGCCAAGAAATATAACCATACCCCAAATTTTTCGCAAGGCTTTCCCCGTTCGTAGCTTCGTCTCTCCTTCACCTTGTCCCAGTTGTGCTTTTCCGTCAGTGAGCCTTTTGGCAATCTTCAAAATTTGGGTTTTCCAAGAGCTTTTTGAACTTGGACCCATGCTTCAGGTTCCCGTTCATTCCATATGCTTCGTTAATGGCTTTCTGCTCCATATGGTACCCACACTTCTCTAACGCAATCACGCAGCTATCTTCCCGCCTACCGATTGGAGTAAAATTCTTTCACCACACTCCGCCGTAGCCCGACTTTTGATGAGCCAGAAGTTTCCCCAACCTCTTTGTTCAATCATCTCCTTGAAAGGGGTATAGGTTTCAATCTTCTTCGATACGAACTTGTTGGCATAGTGCTTCTTCCAGCTTGGAATAAGCTTCCTCTAATATAAAATCTTCTACTTCTTTCTTCTCTACTCTGTTCTTTTTCCCTCGTCTGCTCTTTCTTCGTAAACCGCGTACTCCTCTCGGTGCTTCAGGGCATCTTTCCAACTGGCTCTTCCCGTTGGATTTCTTCTTCGGTCGCACATATTCCTCCATGATCTCTCCTGTGTTGGGTGGACAAGGCTCGAGGTTCTCCCATTTGAAACTAAGGAAAGTTTTCTGGAGAGTCCGAGAGCTAGGGTTTTAAGGAATTGAGAATCGAAGGAAGGAGGACGAACGCTTCGAGTGGAGCTAAGTGGGAAGAAGTTCTCCAACGCTGCAATTCAATCAAGTTTGCTGGCTACTTATTTGCTTTTATTAAATTAGCATGTCACGACTTCAATGCAAAGTTGAAATTATATGTCAGTTAAAATTGTAAGTAAAATTTAAACCGCCTAACTCGGCAATTTCCAATGATATCGCGACATAAATTTCTTGTCACGACATAATCAACTTTGTGGGACAAGTCAGCCCGCTACGACAAAGAATTATTTCCTCTATGTATGATGATGTCGCGACAACTCCCCAGAGGAATTGCTCTTGTCGCGACTTCTGTCTTTTTCTTCCTTCAATACTGACTGAGTCACAACATCAATCTTCGTCGCGAACTAATCAGTATTTGCCTTTATATTTAATGAACAGAGGGTTTTTCATTCTTATCAACTCTCAAATCCTCGCATCAAATAAATCAATTTCACAATGCCAGCTCATACATGTATTCAATTAAATTTTCACAAATTTGTATAAGTGAAAGAATGCTTCCCTTCCTCGTGATCTCCTTCCCGTGGACATCGGAGTCGTTCCCGACCAAGTCTTCTCTCATTTCCTCGCATTTTTGCACAAGCACTCGCAACATTTACTTTAGTAAAGGATTTGGTTACACCTTAATTACTTCTAGATTTCCAAATACTATATAAAAATAAAACTTTTAGAGTGAAAAAATCAAAGTGAATTCTAAATAAAATTCAAATTAAATTGGAGTCTTTTCGTTGCCTCCCATCACCGCCGGGCCTCAGTCCTTAGCCGATCTCCCACGCTTGGTCTTTCTTTCTAGATAACCTGCTGGAGCTCTTCCATTCCTTCCTCCCTGCTTAGATAGTGCTTCAGTCTTTGTCCATTGACTTTGAATTCTTCTCCAAGACGCTCCTTAATGTTACCAAGCCTCCAAATGTATTGCTTGACACCACCGTATGGCCCACTCCATTTGATTTTCAACTTTCCTAGAAACAATTTCGCCTAGAATTAAACAAGAGAACCCGTTCCCCTCAAGCCTCAACTCTCTTTCCTCGTGGATCCTTTGATCATGCCATTTCTTTGTCTTATCCTTGTAGATTCTAGCATTATCATAGGCCTTTCATTTCTCAATTCTTCCTAAATCTGCATGCTTGAACAATCTCTCTCTCTTCCTCAGCTTTAAAATCAAAGTTCAACTTCGATGGCCCACATCGCTTGTATTCCAATTCTAGAGGTAGGTGACATGGTTTGCTAAAACAATTTCGTATGGGGACATTCCAATGGAGTTTTATGCAAACCAGAAGCCCAAAGTGCATCATCAAGCTTCAGAAGACCAACTTTCCCTCGCTTCGAGCTCACAAATTTTTCTGCTAAGTATTCTTTAATCTCCCCTCGTTGAAATTTCTGCTTGTCCATTGGTCTGGGGATGATAAGCTAGACTCATTACATGCTTGATCCCATACCTGCTCATGAGTTTTGCAAATATTTTGTTTGCAAAATGACTTCCCCCATCACGAATGATAGTTATGGGTGTTCCAAATCTACTCAAAATATTTTTTTGCAAGAAGCTCACTACTGTATTAGCATCATTCCTTGACAACTACAGCTTTCCACCCATTTGAAACATAATCAACTCGGCTAGCAAGATGTACAGTTCCCAAATGATGGTGGGGAATGGTCCCATAAAAATCTATTCCCATACATCAAAGATTTGCACCACCATTATAAATTTTAGGGGCATTTACTGGGCCGCTGATATTTCCAATCTTTTCGCATCTATCACAATACTCTCACCCACTCAGCAATAATCAAGATAGTGGGCCAATAAAACCCGCATTGGAGTATCTTATGAGTCGTTTTTCCCCAAAAATGACCCCCATATGATGATGCATGGCATTCATTCGTAATTTTGAATTGTTCATTTTCCGCACACATTTTCTTATTATCATGTCAAGACCTCTTTTAAATAACAAAGTGGATCATCCCAAATATAATACCCGTCGTCGCCCAGTTTTCTTTGCTGGTAGTCGACCTCCTCAAGGAATATCCACAAGCTAAATAGTTCACAATATCGCATACCATGGAAGTTGGAAGGAAACTTTAAATACCGTCATCCGGGAAGTTCTATCGCATTACTTTCTCTTTCAAGAAGGTTTTTCTTCTACTCTACATATATCACCATCACATTGTCACACCCCTTTTATCCTTGACTTCAAGTCAAACTCTTATACAACAAAAGACCCACCCATCAATCTTGGCTTAGCCTCCTTCTTTGACATCAATTACTTGATCGCCGCATGATCGTATGAATGATAACATGGGATCCCAAATGTATGGCCTCATTTTTCGCTGCCAAATAGTATGGCTAGCATCTCCTTTTCAGTTGTTATAATTTTCTTTGTGCTTCATTGAAGGTTCTAATTAGCATAGTATATGGTCCTCGAATATTTCTCCTTTCTTTGCCCTAGATACCCCATTGCAAAATCACCTGCAGATCACACATTATTTCAAATCCTCGATCCCATTTCGTGCAGCCATTATAGGTGCTTGAACCAATTTGATCTTGATCTCTTCAAAAGCAACCTTGCAGGAGTTATCAAATTAAAACCTTGTATCCTTCACCGTATAGTAATCGTTACTTTTGAGGAAGTCCTCGATGAATCTCCTATAAAAATCCAAGACGCCCCAAGAAGCTTCTGACTCCTTTTACTGTGTTAGGGTGTGCAAGAGTTTTGATAATGGATACCTTGGATTGTCTACTTCAAATTAAGAGCGTAAATTTTATGCCCAAGAACAATTTTGTTACCATAAAATGGCATTTTTCCCAATTCAAGCAGCAATGCTTGTTTCACAGATCTTTGAAGCACCTGCTTCATGTTCTTCAAACACGATCAAAACTGATCCAGCACAGTGAATATAAAAATTTCCATAACTTCCTTTCCAACTAAGTCCGAGAATATTGACATCATACACCTTTGGAATGTAGCGGTATATCACACAAACTCTAAACGGCATCCTTCCTAAGGCAAAGGTACCATAGGGGCATGAAGGTGGTCTTCTTGGTCCTCAGGTAAATAGAGTAATTTGGATTGTATCCTAAATACCCATCCAAAAAAACAAAAATGAGGGTGTCCCGCTAATCCGCTCCAACATTTGATCAACAGCAAGCAAAGGAAATGATCTTTCCCGGTGGTCAGGTTCACTGCATCAATGCATACCCTCCATCCCTACACGTTCTTGTTGAATCCAACATTCATTTTTCTCATTGCGGATCACAGTAAACCCACCCTTCTTTGGAACCATGGACCGGTCACCTAAGGACTATCTAAATTGTGCCGTATAAAACCAAAGATTCAAGCAATTTGAGCACCTCCTTCCCGACTACTTCCTCTTCATCATCGGATTCACTTCTTGATGTCTCTACAGATGGCTTTGGAAGTTTCTTCCAGCAGAATTTTGTGCATGCAAATTGTTGGACTGATACCCTTCACCTCACTGCACTAAGCCAGACTCTTTATGCTTCTTAAGATTTCAGAGCAACCTCTCGTTCCTCATCATCACCAAGCCCAGCGTAGATAATCACTGCTCCTTCTCTTGGTGATTCTAAGTACATACTCAATAAATGACTTGGCAATTCTTCTTCAACACTATTCCTCTTCACTGGTTTCATGAATTTCCCTTTTCATTTATGTTTTGCTTCAGCTCACCGATGTTTTAGAATGAAAACTTATATGGACAATCGTATAGCCATTTCACATACTCGGGAATTCATCTTTTTTCAGCTGATAAAAATTCTGAGCACAACTTCATTGTGAACATCGTGGTTGTAGGTATAGACATCATCACTACATTGCAATTTTCTGTTTAAGGTCTATATTCGCATGCTTTTGATCGTTGGTGCAAGCACTTTCCTCTCCAACCTCATGTGAGAGAACTCCCGTATGTCGATTGGGGGCAGCTCCGAGGGGCTAGGAATGGTCTCCCCAAAGAGCAAGTACAGAATCTTCTTCCATGTCCACGACTTAAGTCTCATCGGAAAAACAAATTTCCCCAACAAAGGATCAAGACATCTTCCAAGACCCTTCAAAGTTTCCCATCGATCTGCCTTCCATTTGAAGAGTACAGTGGTGGGAATAACCTCCCCAAACTTAATTGCTCGCAAATGTAAAGAGGCATCAAGTTTATACTAGCCTCCCGAGTCAATGTAGAGCTTCTGAATGAACCCTAATGATGCAAGGGAATGGTAAAACTCCCCGGATCCTTCACTTTTTCCGCAATTCTTTCTTTATCACAGCACTGCAAGTAGCAGTTAGATTCACAATCCCTTCTTCTACTATCTTCTTTCTTGCCTGTATCCTTCGTGAATTACATAGTGGCAACCAGTTACCACTTCAGAAGGGCATACCGATCTCTACTTCTAAAGGTTTTCAAAACCTTGCAAACCGCTCTCCTATCCTTGATTTCTCGTGAGTCTCAGGGAAATGACCGCAGTGCCCAGAGCCTTTGATGTCCTTCTTGTCCACTCCTTCTTTCTTTTCTCCAAGGCTTCTTCCTTTCCCTGGTTTTCTTCTTTGCCGGGCTATTTTTCTTTTCATCTTTCTAACTCCTTCCCACTTCTAAGCCGTGAACAGTACTCCTTGGATTCTTCTTTGTGTCACTTGGGAAGATCTTTCCTCCGTTTAGCAGGTTGTGGCCACATTCCTACTTGTGTCTCTGTGTTCTTCAGATGCATCAGGGTGCTCCTGAAAATTTGAGAATTGGTAGCAGTTGCTTCCAATTCTGCAAACTTTTGTTCATGGAGGTTCAACAGCTTCTTATTATCCCCCATGAAATGCAAAGATCTGCTCTTTCCAAAGTTTGGGCCTCCTCCGAATTTCGATATTCATTTCTGTGGTTCATTTCATTTAATGTACCATTGAACCTTGGTGCTGCTGATAACCCCGGGCTGAGGGTCTCCTCCGGCCCATGCCTCGGGCCTCGTGGAAGCCCCTCCACCATATGAGAAGTTCCTCTATGGTTCCTCAGCTGTTGGGTGATATATCAAGGTGTTAGTATGGGTTTGAAACAAATTTCGACTCCCAAGATACTTAACCTCTTCAAAGATCATAGAATTGTTCTTCGTATTCTCTCAAAGTTACTTCAATAACCCTTCAACCCGCTTCCATCCATAAGCAGGGCTTCCTTCTTGGCTTGTCCAGCCTGTGCATAATGGCATCCAACTCATCTTCCATGGTCATCTCGTCTCACCTCCATGATCCCTTCCTCTCATTGTTTCCTCGAAAACCTGCAAGGAGCTTATATCGCATTTAGCCAGTCTCTCTCAATCAAATTTCCTCTGCTCCTTCAAGACTTTTCAGCCAATGCCCACAAATACAGCCATCAATGATCTTTGATATATCATTCAAGGCATGATATACACTGTCCATCTAGCCTCAGATCTATCCCATGCATCGGACATCTTCTCAAGAACCCGCTTGAATCTTTCCCAAGCTATACAAGCTTTCATCTTCCCCCGTTGAACACAATGGATTTCCCTCCTTCTCTCCGAGGTGAGAGCCGGGGAAAGAATCTACCTAAGTAGTTCTACTAACTCCTCCTAAGCATCAACACAGAGCTATACGGTGTAGATTCATACCATGTAGTCATGTACTTCTTAGAGAGAAGGAATAGATGCGCTGGTACTTGACTTTCGTCTCACCTCATTCAACTTCACTCAGACAGCTATCCTAAGAAATCTTCCTGTGTGCTCAGCTTTGGGTCTTCGTGGGACACGACCGTGAACCGATGTCGCCGGACCATGGTAATTGGGTGCCTGGTTTAAGTTCAAAATTGTTCAGATCAATAGCCGGGTCAGTTCTACTGCAGAGTGGCCTATCTTAACACCCGCTCTTAAATCCTCCATAGTATCAAAGATTGAGGCCTTCTAGCTGCTTCTATGCTTCATTCGACCCCGTCTTCGTCCCGTCATGGTTGAGTTTTCTCGCCTCTTATCTTTCCTAAGCTTCGAGTGTTCTAATTCGTGTCTCGCTAGAATAAGATCGTTGTTCTGCTTCTTATGCATTAAAATTTTACCCTCGAAATCAAATTGACACTTACATTAATAGGATGAGTCCTGGGTCAACAATTATTTTCAATATGGTTTGTTAAAGGAAGGTGGCTGTATTAATCATCAAGCCAAAAGCTATTTGTTCTTTCTTCAAAATGTCCAAATTAGCATTTCCTTCTTTCGCCCTCGAATATCGATGATTAAATTCTTTTCGATCACTTAAGTAATTGCCATAAAACTTATTGACTGGATCAGTGAGTATGTACACAGTGTATAACATCACCTAAGGACCTGTTATCTAATCCCTATAACAATACCATAAGACTCAAGTAAGACTACATCAATAAATTGTTATGGATCAAAACACCTATTCAAATTTGAGACTTATTACCCAAGGACTATCATTTAACTTCTCAAAAGAAATAAACCATTAAACTTGGAGTGTGAGTTTCTTGGCATCACTTGATTAAAAGATATTTTTATAAGAATAAACCATTTTCGTGTGGTTTCGACTCAAAGATAACAAGGCAATGTGCTCTAATAAGTAATAAATGGATTTAAGTCCGTATATCGATCCTACGTAGATCTCGCAAGGAATTTTCAATCAACTACCCGCAACTACTTAAGTCTACTATTTTGGACGATAATACGATATAGTAGATTTTGCTTTGAAAGTTTGAAATGAATAGATGTAAGAAAAATGATGAACAATAAATGAATTGAATATTGAAATATCAAAATAACAAATTTAGATTTTAACAGCTTATCTCTAAAGAAAACATTGAATAATCGCCTATTGTGAAGAATCACCCTATACCGCATCGTGATCTTTGGTTTTCTCAACGCGATCTTTAAAACTAGTCCAAGGATTAATATGTGACTGATTCCCTCCATACCACACGCTTCATCATCTCACCTTTTAACCGTTTTCTCCTTTAACACAGGGGGTGAAATAACTACTTTCTTTAAAACTAGTTGCCTTGTTCTCGGTATTTTTCTTTCTCAATACTTCATACCCACAACATGGACTCCGTGCACCCGAGCTCCTTCAAGTTTAGCCATTGCCGAGGCTCACTATACTGGTCTCACCTCAAATTAGAATAGATTACTCTTCTCTTGATTAGATCCTTCGCTAACACTGATCGAATCTACTATTCGAATTGAGGGTGAACTTCCTTGGCTCACTTAAATTTATAACTCACTCAACTCATTCCTCAGCCATGCTTAAGAGGATGTATTGATTTAAATATACGAGCGCATTAGATGAGCAATATCAAAGTTCAATACCTTCCTCGAAATTGTTTTTACCTCGTGAATGCCTTCTCCGTGTGTCACCCGTAGGCCTCCTGAAATCGTAGCTGAAACAATCCTCTCAAGTATGGGTACAAGAGGATCAAATTGGGATCAATTCCAAGAACACGCAAAACCAAGAAGTCGATTAACATCCTCAAGTTCAGCTACAGAATGAACATCAGAAAGATTATTTCGATAATAACGCTAATTCAATGGAAAGTCGGGTTTCTAAATTATCGATTATACCATACAATGGCTTGCTAATCAAGAAATCCACTGTGAATTGGAAACTAGTGTTCAAATCCTGCACTGTCTGAATTCGAACAAACCCAGATGCACTTTAAGAAATAAACATCTGCATTCAGCTCAATCCTTCACAGCCTAACGCTCGTAAATCCAAATTAGTTCACACACACTAATCTAATCTAAAATAAAATGGAAAGAAAAACGAAACAAAAGAAAGAAAAGAAAAGAAAAGAAAAAAAAAAATACAGGAGCCTTCAGCAACCCAAATCTCTCTTTCAAGTCGCCAAGAGCTGCTTTTCTGTTGGTAGCAACTTCGTATTTATAGGGTTCTGAAGTTGGGCCCTAATTCCAATGCGTTCCTTTGTGGATTTCCTAAATGGATCGCCCATGTTATCGCTCGTCGCGACCTCAAAGCCCTTGCCGCGACATCGCTTAGTTTGGCACTCGTTGCGCATTTAATGCTAGTCATGATATTCCTTTGTTTTCTTTGCAAGCACCTTATGTCGCTGGCTAAGGAATCAATGTCTTCAAGTAGCCCTTCAATCGATGATTTCCGGCTGTTTACATCAATCTTATTCTCGCAACCTTTAAATGATGAGCTTCGGCGTCGCGACATCAATCTTTGTCGCGACATCACTCTCGCCGCCCTACGTGTTTAATCTGCTCGCTCGGAGCGTCGCGACATCGCATCTCTTGTCGCGGACATCAGCTTCGCGTCTTCGCAGTTCTTCAATCGGATGATATTCTCGGCGTCGCGACATCAATCTCTTGTCGCGACATCACTTCATGGCTTTGCAGCCTTGAACTTGTCGTTCCTAGTGTCGCGACTTCGATCTCTTGTCGCGACATCACCAGTCTCCGCAGTCTTGAACTTGTAGCCAAACGTTTTATGTCGCGACATCGATCTCTTGTCGCGACATCAACTTAGTCTCTCGGAGGTTTAATCGGGTGTTCCCGATGTCGCGCACTTCAATCCTTGTCTGTGACAGCAAATCGCAATGTTTTAAGCCTAATCGATGGGAAGTCCCCGATGTCGCGACATCAACTTCGCCGCGACATCAACTCTTAGAACTGTAACTTTGAACTGGTATCTTCTTATGTCGCAACATAGATCTCTTGTCGCGAAGACACGGTAAGTCTCGCGCAAATTCTTCAATCGAGGAAGGTTTCATGTCGCGACATCAATCCTCATTGGTCGCATCACTTTATGGAATTGTTTTCTTAATCGAGCAAGTCCTCGGCGTCGCGACCTTCGATCTCTCGTCGACATCGACATGCCTTGCGCCTTAAACCGGGTTACTTTTAGTGTCGCGACGCGCTCCTCCGTCGCGACTACGCCTTAAATCACTGGCCACCTTTTCAAACCCGGTCATAGCTGCCAAGGCGCTTCTCAGCACGACCTCCATCCCTTTGTCGCGACATCGATCTTCGCCGCTGACATCACGATGTTGTCGTGACATCATTTCTTAAGTCCTGCTAGCCTTCGCTTGTCTTACATCAGAATGCCCGTCGCACTGCACTTCAAGCTCCCTTCCAAATTTTCCTGAAGGTCACACTGCGATAACTGACAATGCAAGCCCAAAACTCCGCAACATTAGCTACTACCGCTTTCATCTCGGCCTACATTTTCTCAGATTTTTACTCCACCGATTGTCGATTTTCTATCGCTTTTTCTTCTTTCTTTCACTCCCCGCATTAAATAAATTGGTGAGTTTCTTCATAATTCTGCATATTAATTATTCCTTTTCGGATGAAAATCAAACAGAAAAATGGATTAAAAATAGATGACTTTTAAGCTCATCATACCAGGGTGGTTGGATTGACAACTGGAATAATTGCTCATCTGGAAAGTTTTCTGCTAATTCTGTTCCCTCTTCTTTTATAGTAGTCTTTTCAATTATTGACAAGTGATCAACTATCACATTATCACAACCCTTCCTGTCCTTGATCTCTAGATCACTCTTGCAACAATACCATCCATCACTGCTTAGTTTTCTTTGCCATCAAATATTTAATGGCAACATTATCAGTATGGATGATGACATGGGATCCCAATATATAGGGCCTGAATTTTTCACATGCAAATACCATAGCCAACATCTCTTTTTCAGTAGTTGAGTAGTTCTCTTGAGCTTCATTGAAGGTTTTACTAGCATAATATATGGCCTTAAATATCTCGCGCTTTTCTCGTCCCATTACAAATTCCCATTTCAAAATCACTAGCATCACACATAATCTCAAATTCATTATTCCATTTTGGTATGGCCATGATGGGAGCTTCAACTAATCTGGATTTGACCTCTTCAAATGAAGATTGGCAAGATTCATCAAAATTAAACTTTGTATCCTTTTCCAATAGTCTACACAATGGTCTTGCAATTTTTGAGAAGTCTCTAACAAATCTTCTATAAAAACCAGCATGTCCTGAGAAACTTCTTATTCCCTTGACTATTGTAGGTGGCAAAAGAGTCTTTATGATGGAAACTTTGGCTTGGTCCACTTCCAGCCTTGCTGTAGAAATTCTATGCCTAAGGACAATGCCTTCTGTTACCATAAAATGACATTTTTCCCAATTCAAGGCTAAATTCTTGTCTTGGCACCTATGAAGTACTGTCCCCACATTTTGTAGGCAATGTTCAAAGCTGGATTCATAAACTATAAAGTCATCCATGTATATCTCCATAACCTCCTCTGCCAAATCTGAGAACATAGACATCATGCATCTTTGAAATGTAGCAGAAGCATTGCATAACCCAAATGGCATTCTTCTAAAAGAAAAAGTACCATAAGGGCATGTGAAAGTAGTTTTCTCCTAGTCCTCAAGTGCAATAACAATTTGATTATATCCAGAATATCCATCAAGAAAGCAGAAGTGAGGGTGTCCTTCCAATCTATCCAACATCTGATCAATGAAGGGTAGGGGAAAATGATCCTTCCTGGAAGGCGCATTCAATTTTCGTGAATCTATGCACACCTCCATCCAAGATAGCCTTTAGGAATTAGTTCATTCCTTTCATTCCCTGACACAAAGGAATCCACCCTTCTTGGGAACTTTCACATGAAATGGGCTCACCCAAAGGTCATTCCTGGAGCACGTATAAATAAACCTGCATTTAACCATTTCCGCACTTCCTTCCTTACAACATCCTTCATTACTGGATTCAACCTCTTTTGGTGTTCAATTGAAGTCTTGGCCTTAAATTCTAGCATAATTTTGTGCATGCAAATAGAAGGACTGATACCTTTGAGATCTTCAATTGACCAAGCAATTGCTTCCTTGTATTTCCTTAGAATCTTTAACAACTTCTGTTCTTCATTTCATCAACGAGCTGATATAATCACTAGTTTTGCCTTTTCTGGCTCTAAGAAAGAATATTTCAGATGACTAGGCAATTCTTTCAATATTAACCCTTCTGTACTAGTTTCTTGCTCAGTTGCTTTCTTTTCCTTACTGCATGAATTCTCTTTACTATTTTCATTCAAAATCAAGACTATTTCTGTATATTGCAAACTGAAATGCAGTAATTCATAATCAACACTCTTAAGATACTAGAAATTCATCTCATTTTCATTGATAGAATGCTGAATGTTACAATCGTATTCAAATTCAAAAATTGATGGGACTAATTTTATCTTACAAATATACAATTTTCTTCATCAACATCGTATTTGTGTTAAGCTTTGTCGAGGTTGAAGTGCAATCGCTTCATTTCCACTCCTGTATTAGCTTACCCTTATATACATCAATCAGAGCAGCTCCAGTTGCTAAGAAGGGTCTTCCTAACAACAGAGGAACATGTGTGTCCTCTTCCATTTTCATGACAACAAAATCCATAGGGAAGATGAATTTCCTACCTCGACTTAGTGAGCATCCTCAAGGACTCTTTCTCGGTCGCGGCTACGAATCTATTAGCCATTTGGTAAAGTGTAATTGTTGTTGGAGTAAGTTCCCCAAACTCAACCTTGTACCACTGATATGCATCAAGCTGATGTCAAACTGAATCACAAAGCTTTCTTGAAATCATATATTTCCCACCAGTGTGAATGGTAAACTGCCGTGGTCTTTCATCTTAGCCGGTAAGTTTCCATCGAATAACCGCATTTGTATGTTGCGCCAGCTCATACCACTCCTTTCCATCAGCAATTTTCTTCTTTTTGCTCAAAAGATATCCTTGAGGAATCTTGGCATAGTTTGGCATTTTGAGTGATAGCATCTCGTAAAGGGAATGTTAATTTCTATCTTCTCTTGAAAATCCCAAGAATTTAGAAAATCGTTCCTCCTTCTTTGGCCTCTCTAAGTCTTTGTGGATAGGAACCGGTAGGTGTGTAGGCTTGAACCTCTCTTCGTCTGCTCCAATTTTCCCTGCCCACCAGCCAGCACCTGCCTCCGCCTCGAGTCAACTCCGAACCGTACTTTATTCTTTTCTCTTCCGCTTGCCGCGAATTCCTCGCTTACTCCTCATGAAGTCCCTTGAGTTCTTCTGGGTGTCACTAGGGAAAGCATCCTTGGTCTTGTTCTGCAAGGTTAAGGCCAACTGCCCAACCTGTGTTTCCAAGTTCTTGAGTGAAGCATTAGTGTTTTCTTGAAAAATTTGTGTGTTGGATTTAAAAGTGTCCAACTCAATAAATTTTTGTTCATGGAGGTTTAGCAACTTTTTGTTGTCCCCCATGAACTGCAGCATTTGCTCCTCAAAGGACTGAGTCCTCTTCTAACCTTACATTCATTTCTATTTTCTCCCTGTTGCTGCTGCTATTGGAACCTTGCGGATTATATCCTTGCTAAAAACCTTGCCCATGTCTTCAGCCCTGATGTTCTCTACTCATATGAGAAGTTCTCATGCGGCCCTCAATGCCGGTGTGTAGGTGTAGGCAAGTTGGGGTTAGCTTAAATGGTAGCTTCTCTGTTCATTCAAATAATTTGCCTCCTCAACTTGGATAGGATCCTCATCAATTTGTCCTCAAAGACTTCTTCTGATTCCATATCTTCCCACTACCTAATTTCACGAGCATAAGCAGAGATTCTTTCTCGTGATTCCCCAACTTGTACATTATCGAGATCAAGTTTTAAGCCTCCATATGCTCATTTTGTATTGAGCCCAATGACCCTAATTCCCTTTGTTCATTGTTGCTCCGAAGATCTCGTATGGAGCTTCATGTTGCATTTGGTCGTGCTCTATCACCGAAGGCTATTCTCCGCACTTCTCATTAATGCCCCATTAAAGAGTCATCTACATACCCTTTAAAGGTATCATTCAGAGGGTAGACACATCCCTTTAGGGTCTTCAGTCTATGACATGCATAGGACACCCTTCAACAACCTTTGTACCTTTCAAAGGTATAAGCTTTCATCCTCCCCGTTTCAACACAATGATCTCCTTCTTCGTAGAGGATGAGAGGAAAAATCTCACAGAAGCCTCCACCATCTCTTCCCATGTATTAACTGAGCCATATGGTAATGATTTATACCATGTGGCTGCAATATCTCTTAAGGAAAAGGGAAAGAGATGTAGTTTGATCACCTCTGGTCTCACATCGTTTAGTTTGAATCGTGCTCGCTTATCCCAGGAATCGCCTATGTGCCTCATTAGGATCTTCTAGAGGCTCAGAATGATTCTGCTGCACTACCTGCACTTCAGTGCCGGTTTTAACTCAAAATTGTGCTAGCCTCATAAGAGGGTCAGTTTAACCGTCGACAATCTTCGATAACTGCCTCCAGAATCCTCCATTATATCTCGTGACGGAGGCCTTTCGTCAGCCAAGCTTCTTTGTTCAACCTGCCTAACCCATCTTTTCATCTCGCTATAATTGTTGTTTCACTGACCTTTCCTAAGTTCCTCAATGTTCTTTCCAATTCAAGATCTATGAAACATATCCTCGCATTCTAAATTTCCTATGCATGTAATAACTTCCTAAAATGGAAACATATTGAGATTAATCGAAACAAAGTGGTGGTTAAAACTATATATCCTTAAGCTCTAAAAGATCGCAGCTTATGCGTACCATCATTGCCAAAAACTATTTTTGTGAAATTTTTTTATGAAATAAAGAAAAATGTACAAATTAGCATTTCTCTCTTTTTTCATAATATTGATTTATTCAAATCCTTTCAATCCCCTAAATCCGCTTATGAAAACTATTTGCCACGCTTAATGTATAGACTAAACCACTCAATTTTATCACCTCTACTGGAGCCTTACAATTCCCCTGCAGTGGGACCAAAATTGAAGCTAGTTGTTTGAAAATTAGAAAATGGTTTTATGTTCTGGAAATTATAAAATGAGTTTAGTTTAAGACACTGCAAGTGCACAGGTCATACAAGTAGTAAAAATTGGATGCAAGTCCAAATATCATTCCCTCAGAGATTGACAAGAATTTTGAAATCAACTACCCTAACTACTCAAGATCCACACTATTTTCACCTCCTTGTAATGGTTTGAAAACTAGAATTTAAAAGACAAGACAATCCTATATTATATTCCTCTAGTTAAAATAAAATTCGAATTAAAACAAATAAATAAACTGACTCGAATCGCCTTCGCTAGAAATGAACACCGATATGAACTACTGCGGAATAGCCAATTTTTGCATTATAATCCATCGATTTTTCAATCCCGATTTCGATCCTGATTCATCAAAGATGCCTAATAATGCACTGATTTCCTCTTACAATTCACTAATTGGGAGGAACCTGCTTCCTTTCAAAGACACAGGATCTAACCATTTACTTGTATTCGTAACACTCTTAACAAGATATGGGTATTTTTCTTCTCAATACTTCATACCCATTTCTTAAGACTCGCAGATTTCACACCAAGTCCGCCATCAGAAACCTATACAATTTGGTTGATAGACATTCACTTTTGTAGATTTGATGGATTTTTCCTTTCCTCGATTAGACCCTCGCCTCAACATAGGATCAAGATCTTTCCATCATATTAAGGTGAAATCTCTGATTATTTAATTTGATAAATAATCCCCTTCAACTTTAACTATGAGTGAATTGGAAATTTATCTAAGTGAACACTCAGAGCTCTTTAATTCTTCAATGGTAGTCTAACATACCCACAAATTGAATGTTTCCAAGCTCGCACCCCCATCTCTGCCACTGTGAGAGCCTTCGAAATCGTAGCAGATACAATCCTTGAAAGGGTATTCGACACTACTATCGGGAACACCCAATTCCTAAGAAATCACTTGATCAATCAAATAAATCTCAAATCCGTGAAATTAATTTATGCAGACAAACTATAACTAACAACAAATCCATTTCAAGGAAGTCAGGCTTTCAAATACCGAATCGCAATCAACAATGGAGTATTGATGAAGAACGTCCAATCGTAATGTTAATAAACCGAAAGAACTTAATTCCGTAAATCGCCTAGACTTCATTACTTCTGCCAAAGTAATTGAAAAAGATATTAAACGATTTGATCCAAATTCTTCCCAATTCAAAACAGATCACGTTGAAATCCATAAAAAAATTCAAAAGATTCTAACTAACGACCTAAAATATACAGGTGAGTCTTCTTCAATCCCCCAAGGATCTGGGTTCCGAAAGAGCTGCTTCCTCCTGACGCAAAGACACCTATTTACATTTCCAATCGTCTCATTCGAAGGATTCAAGTGGAGTTTCCCAAATTAAATGGTTTGTTATTAATCGTCTCGTGTCACTTACTTAGTGAGCTTTTTTGTTACACCTCTTTGTTTTGTTTTTATAAAGAGGGAATCGCTGACCGATGTCTTCTGTCGCAACATCTCTCTTTGCACTCTTCATTTAGTTGTCACACCCGCCTTTGTCGCTACTTAAGTCAAGGTTCATCCTCGATTCTTATCATGACTAAGTTTTCCAGTTATGACATAAGTTTTGCCTAGTTTCTTCTTTCTATGTAATCTTGTCGCGACATGAATTGTCGCGGTCGTGACCAAGCTTAGTCAGCCTGCAGTTGCGATTCTTGTCATGACAACTTTTCCGGTCTCCAAGACTCAGGTCGTGACCTCAATTCCATGTCGCGACTCAGCTGTCCTTCCCTTTATCGAAGTTCCTGTGGTCACGGCCGGCTCACAGTCGTGAACACACCTCTGCGCGCCCACTTCGATTCTTGACACAGCCTTCCTTTTATGTTACGACATCATTTATTTGTCTTTTTGCCTTTATTCAGTTGCGACTAAAACCGGCCGATCCGCTTTTAGTTCCTCGTCACGGCATGCGATTTTAGGTCGTGGACTGTGTTGTATCTTTCTTGTCGCACTTTCTATCAGAACCTAAAAGGTGTCACGACTTTATTTATGCATTTTAAATCCCACCTTATTTCGCAATCCTCATTTCTCGCTACAACTGCTTTACTCAATTCAAATTTTCTATTTCTCGTCGCGACTCCAGAAAGTATGTCAATCGAATGGTCGCTCTTCACCTTGCTTTTGTTGCAATTGCTCAAACTTAGTCAAGAACATGCTTTAATTGTTCAAATTTATTTTCACGTCGCGACCTCAACTCGGTGTCTTCGGCCAGATTTTTCGCAACATCAAATTCCCTATGGGTGACCTTTCCAGCCTCATTACAACCATTCCTCACTGCGGACTCTCCATCTCTCTATTGTCTCATAGTTGTTTTCTTTCCGTGTTACGACATACGCACGTTGTCACACAAGATCTTTCTTGAAACCCCTTTTATGTCTCACACTCTTCTTTGTCGTGTCAAATTCTTCGCTTCGTCTTAAACTTCTTCAAAACAACCTCAAGCCTGCCGCAACTCCTCGAATAATATCTCCATCTTGTCATCATGTCGCAACTTGAAAATCCTTTGTCGAGACTTGGTTAGTTTATGAAGCAATCATTCCTTGTCGCGACATCATTTTTCTATCGTGACAAGAGTTGTCTTTTCAAATGGCCGCGACATCCGTAACTTACGTCACGACAAGATCCTTCTTCTTTCAAGCTTTTCTCCTGTTCCCTACATCCTCGCTTCCTCGTCAGCAAATGCCTTCTCGCCCCAGTATAACTTCTTGTCATGACCTTGATTCTCTATCACGACCTGAGGTCTTTGTCTAACACATAAATGAACACAGTTTACCGTCATGACTTAAAAATCGATGATCTCGAGGAACTTTGTCTCGACCTCACAAGTCCTGTCAGACCCAGTTTCCTTTGACCATATATATCTTTTCTAGTTGGAATTACCAAGTCCGTCAGAAACCTACAAAATATAAATTTGGTAAGATTTTGCTATTTCTTACATAAAATCAAGAATTATATCAGAACATTGTGTCAAAAAAATGGATTTAAAAATCAATGATTTTTTGACTCATCAAGCATGTAGGTCTGCATTTGAGGAGATCAAAGCTAAATTAGTCATAGCTCCCATCATGGCTACACCGGACTGGAGCAAAGAATTTGAAATTATGTGTGATCTAGTGACTATAATGGGAGGTTGGGGATGAAAACATAAGATATTTAGAGCCATCTATTATGCCAGTAAGACCTTTCAATGAAGCTCAAGAAAATTACTCTACAACTAAGAAAGAAGTGCTGGAAATGGTCTTTGCTTGTGAGAAGTTCAGGCCATACATATTGGGATCTCATGTTATCATACACATAGATCATGCAGCAATCAAGTACCTAATGGTAAAGAAAGATGTCAAACCAAGGTTAATCAGATGGTTCTTATTGTTGCAAGAATTTAACATAAAGATCGGGGATAAAAAGGGTAGTGATAATGTGATAGTTGATCACTTATCCATAACAGATAAGCTTACTAAAGATGAAAAATGGACTAAAATAGAAGAAAATTTCC
Source organism: Tetrastigma voinierianum (assembly GCA_016808115.1). Lineage (NCBI taxonomy): Eukaryota > Viridiplantae > Streptophyta > Magnoliopsida > Vitales > Vitaceae > Tetrastigma > Tetrastigma voinierianum. The sequence goes on along the minus strand of JAEQBH010002861.1, from coordinate 214,170 downwards.
CTAATGAACGGCTATTCCAATTAACAATTCAAGTACCCTAGTATGACGATCCGTAATACGAAGCCAGGAATCATGCCACGAACTCTTACTAAGAGAAAAGGAAGTTGAGAATATATGCGCAGAGTCTATATATGGGATGATCCACCGTTTAGAAAAGGAGCATATCAAATTATCGTAGATGTGTACTGTAACTAACAGATCGAGATATTGCACAAATGTCATGTATCATCATATGGAGGAAACTTTGTAAGGATAGACAACTCACAAATTCTCCAATCGTGATTCTATTGGCCAACCTCTATTTAGAGACAAGGCTTAAGTGGTCAAGAATCAGGATAGATGTCAAAGAATTGGCAATATAAATAAAAGAAATGAGATGCCTCTACAAGGGATCCTAGTGGTGCAAATATTTGATGTGTGGGGCATAGACTTCATGGGACCCTTCCCACCTTCATATGCAAATCTATACATTCTCCTAGTTGTGGATTATGTATCCAAATGGGTAGAAACAATAGCTTGTCTTAGAAATGATGCCAACATAGTTGTTGGGTTTATTCAAAGAAACATATTGAGCATATTTGGAGCCCCAAAGACCATCATCAGTGATGAGGGAAGCCATTTTGCAACAAATTATTTGGTAAACTTTGTTGATATGAAGTAAGACATGCTATGGGATTAGCTTATCACCCTCAATCAAATGGGCAAGCAGAGATATCCAATAGGGAGATCAAGAAGATAATAGAGAAAACAAAGGAACACAAGGCAGTTAATTAGTCAAGAAAGCTACGATGTATCAGGAGCTTATAGGACTACTTATAAGACTCCTATTGGAATGTCCCTATACAGGATTGTATTGGAAAAGCCTTGTCATCTCCCTCTTGAGCTTGAATATAAAGCAATGTGGGCAATCAAGAAGTTTAACTATGATTTCCAAGATTCTAAGGAGAAGAGATTACTTCGGTTGAATGAACTGAAAGAGCTGAGAAATGAAGCATATGACAATGTTAGGATCTACAAGGATAAGACAAAAAGGTAGCATGATCAGAGAATTCTGAGGAAAGAGTTCAAAGTAGAGAGCTTTAGTCCTATTTGCATAAACTCGAGGCTCAAACTATTCCCAAAGAAGGTCAAGGTGGAGTGGTCCATACGCACTGCAATTACAACTTTAAGAGCAAAGGACACTAAGAACAAATTCAGAATGAGTTTAAAGTGAATGCCCCAGACTAAACATTATCTAGAGGAATTTTAAACAAGAACGCCTTAGAGCGTAATCGTTAAAGAATTTTCTGAAAATATTACATAACAACAATGTCCAGCTAAGGACATTAAACTTAGCAACCAAGTGAGGAACTAAGGATATCATCATTTAATGCATTAATGATATTCTTCAATATGAGGAAATGCTAGTCAAAGAACGATGAATTTAAATTGAGCTTCAATGAAATCTTTGTGAGAATTTTCCAATTTCTTTCTTCTTTTAAATTTTACTTATTGTTATTTCTTTTCATGTCAAGTTTATTTTTGTGTTTTTGAATTTTGTTTGATTGATTGAAGTTCCTTTGATTTTTCTTAGTTTAGTTTAGTTAGATTTAATCAATTGAATCAAGCAAATTTCAGATAATAATCTTTACAATGATATCTTTGATAGTGATTGACTAAAATTTCATGAACTGAGTATGCTTGAATGAATAAGATTGAGGAAAACAAGTAGGAATCAAGAAGATGAAAATGCCATCTCAAAGTCGCGACATCATCTCCAAAATGTTCTCCAAAGTCGCGACACCGGGATTAGAGTGGCGACATTCTTTTCGAAGTCATGACATTGCAATTTCAATGTCGTGACATTCTTTTTGGAGTAGCAACATCGCATGTACAATGTCGTGACATTCTCTCAAAGTCGTGACATCGCATCTACAATGTAGCGACATTCTCTCAGAGTCACAACATCGCTTCTACAATGTCGTGTCATTAGGCCAAGTCACTTAAAAGAAATTTTTTTAAAGTCACGACATTTGTCTCATTCTAGAGCATCCTCCTTATAAAAGATAACACTTAGTGAGAAGTTTCAAATTCAAACCAATTTCCTCAAACATCTGAGCCCTAATTCCTCAACCAATTTCGAAACTCCAAAAGCAATGTCTAGCCCTAGCTTTCCTACTCTAGACGAAGTAATAGAGAAAATTATGGAGAATGTGCAAGGAGAGAGGGTTGAACAACTCGAAAACCAGGAAACTACTCTTGCGGAGGGAGTAAGAGAAGAAGCCGAGGAGATGGAAGGTGATGCAGGAGGAGTGAGGGTGCCCCCGATTGACGGGGTAGAAATTAGTGATGACTTCTCACCATATAAGATTACTGGTGAAAGGTTTAAGGAGATGTTGATGCCCTTTAAGGAAGAAATTGAAAGAAGAGGCTGGAAGATGCTTTGCAAACGCCCATAACTAGGCAGAAGAATTCTCGTTAAAGAGTTCTATGCAAACCTAGGAGACAAGAAGAACTTGACATGCTATGTCAGGGGGAGATGCGTGCCTTTTAGAGAAAGGGCCCCTCTCAACTGTTCAAGCTCAAAGAAAGAGGAGACTGCTCAAAATTTGAGAAGCTCAAGAAGAATCCTCACTTTAAGGAGATTGCAAAGGAGCTCACTGTTGGGCAAGGAGAGGGCAAAGCACACGTACTATCTCCCATGCCTACATCAACAAAGGAGACCTCACAGAGATAGGTAAAGTATGGTTTTACTTTATCAATTATGTGTTTAGGCCCTCTATGCATGTCTCAACTATGAGAAAAGACCGCATAATACTCTTGTATGCGTTGGTCAAGGGCTATGAGGTTAATGTGGGGAGAATTGTTGAAGACTCAATTTTGGAATTTATGAAGGGGAATTTCACTGTAAATATCCCCTACCCTTCCTTTATCACACTCTTGTGCATCAAGGGGGGTGTGAAGTTTAATGAGGAGGAAGAGAAAAGATGCCCTAAGATCTCACCTCTCACTCTTACTGGAGTCCTCAAAGCTCCAATGGAGAGTGAGGAGAGAGAGATGAGAGTGAAGCCCACAAAGAAGAGAAAGAGTGAGGAGACTGAAGCAAAACAGAGGGACTAAGCCCTTGCAGCTGTTTCTGATGAGGGGGATAGCAATGAAGAAAGGAGGTTTTGGAGCAAATTTAAAGCAACTAGTGCTCTCCCTTATTGCAGACCAGGGAGTACTAGCTCAGACTAGAGTTAAGGAGAGAATAGAAAAGAATGACAATGAGAGAAGCTCCTGTGTAAAACAGTTGTTTACACTAAAGCAAAGGAATAAAGGAAAATGAGAGCCACAATTATAGACAGCAGCAACTCTAAATTGCTAGCTATGCTTAAAGACTTGAAGGAAGAGCTCAAGGAGAGGGATGAGAAAATCAGAGAAGAGTTGAGGTGGAGAGACAACTATTTTGCACTGACAAAGAAAAAGAGACAACACCTAGAGTGCTCTCGCGCAGAGACGAGGAATGGAAGAAGAGCTATGGTAGACACAAGACTCAAGACTGAATGTAAAGAGTTTTTATTAATGAATAGATAAAGAGGGATCAGGATTTACTGAAAATGTTAAAAGAGATGGAGAAGGAGATTGAGAAAAACCTGCTGCAGAAAGCTGATACTTTTTACCTGTACAAGGCACATCAAAAAGAAATCAGGGATACCATCAAGCAAAGATATGAGGAGATGGAAGCCTCCCAGAATTATAGGGAGAAACTGTGGACTGAGAGTATAGATCTTTTCAACTCCAACTTGAGGAACATGTACAATGCTTAAGGAGAGTTTGAGGGTACACTCAACTCCCTTAGGGAAAGATAGAATGAGCTAATTAGGAGTAATGCAAGGATGCTGGAATGGGCTACAAACAAGCTCCTAGAAGATAAAACAACTGAAAAACCCTAGGCTTCCATCCCTGATTATATTCCTTCTCAATCTGGTTACAAATTTGGGCAAGTTAACCTCAAACCCTCCAAATCCCATCCTAAGAAAAAGAAATGAACTTTATGTTTCTCTTTATTTCCTTGTAATTTTGTGCCTTGTAAATGAAGTTATAAATGAAAATCAATTTATGAAATTTGTGCATAATTGGGTCCTTTTTATTTCGTTCTTATTTCCTATGCATTTTCCTTTCTGTGATATGTAAGGCATACTTAATTCATAATGTATTGATTGCTGAAATAAATGATTGAGAATTCAACTACATTGAATGTAAATTTCGAATTGCCGAAATAAAATAAAAACGATGTAATGTCAACACTCAGGTGTGAACCATTTAAACGTAAAAATGGGAACTCGAAAAATAAGGCAACCGAGTTTAAGGAATCTGAAACAAGTAGAACAATAACAACATAATTATAGATCAATTAAAACTTAGGGGTATTCCATACTGCTAATACAGATTAGTTCTTAGTATCTTGAATCATACACATGGTTTGTGTCTTAGAACTGAAATGCTAATTAGGGAAACATTATGAGATCAACAATATCTTCCATTCCACAAGTCCCATAACTTGTTAGAAGATTGTCTAAGATGCAATCCTAAGCTGCACAGCCATCAAGAAATGATTTAAGCCATCCTTGGAATGTTTGAGCCTATTCAGCCACCTAATGTTGATATGCATTTGCATATCTCCTTAGTACGTCATTTTGGGCCATTGAAGCCATATTTTCTTTCTTGAAACCAAATCACACACATTTAACCACTCTCACATCAATAACTTTCAGTAAAGAACCCAACTTACCCAAAATATGCTAGAAAAGAATAAATTAACTGAAAATGGATGAGGAAAATCTAGAATGTTAAATGCAAATAAGCTAGAAGTAAACAACAGACAAGAAATTTCTTAATGCAACAATGGTTGAATACTTAAGAGCAATGTGAGAAAGAGCAAAGTTGAGTAAGTCAAGCCTCAGAAATTCTCCTACTGTTATTAAGTCCTTAGGAGGTGTTTCAACATTTATACCCTAATGCCAACTGCAATGGAGCATAACCCAAAGCTTGCTATTAGTGGTATTATGGAAAGCTTAATAAGTGCTGACACGATTACTCACTTGAGCTCTATGGAAAGTTAATGAGAAACAAGTTATGGTTTTGTAGTTAATTTTCATAAATTGTGCATTGAAATTTAGTTAATATAACAAGAAGATGTACCAAACAAGTTTTGGGGGAAGTATATTTTAGATAAAGATAAGAAAATGAAAATAAAGGATGAAAAACGCAATTATAGGTATAAAAGAAAGAATGTGTGGCACTGGTGTCTAAGTTTAAAATCTATTCAACTACCCTTACCAGCTTCCATTACAAGCTTTAAAGACCATTATATCAAGGTTGTGTCATGTCATTAGTGGAGTATTAATTGATCAACAGTCAGTGGGACTTGAAATCATATCGGGAATATCCATGACCATCTCTAGATCTCATAAAAACACCAACTTGCTAATATTTTCAGTTGGGCAACCAGCAATACACTCAACTATTCAAGAACTGGGTGGAACAAGTCAGAGCAAATGTGAGAGCTATCTATCTGTGCTTAAACTGAAATACAAGCTTGTAACACCCCAAATTATAACCCTAGTAGTTTATTACATGTTTAGGGTATAAGAAAAGTAAAATTTGCATTTTTCGGAAATTAAGTGTAAAGTACAAAAAAAGGTTTAATTGGTAAATTGTAAAATGAGGACCCAAGGGTCATAACACAAGAAGATGATATGTTATTGTAAATTTTAGATAAGTTGATGTGTAACTAGAATGAAATAGAAGGACTAAAATGTATAAGGAAATTGTCCAATTGAGATAAGTTTAAATAATAAAATTATAGAAGATATTTCCATTCGCTTAGAGAAACTTATGGCATTTACTAGTCAGAGGAGGAGCAAGAAGTTTGGGGTTAAGTTCTCCATTTCTTAGTGTTCCTTGTTTAAGTCGGAAGAAAAGAAGAAGTTTGGTTCAAATCTTTGAAGTCAAGGTATGCAAACTATAAGTATGGAACTTTTGTGTGGAATACTTGTATGGAAATCCCTCCTTGTCTTGGTTTGGGTAGGAAGAATCTTAATCAAAGTGTTTTTTTTTTGGGTTGTTTGAAGTTTGTTTTGAGGTTCGTTTGTTTTTGGTTGAATGATTTTTGGTGAAAATGGCCAAAACTAGCCCATTTTTTGTTTCAGCACGACACCCCTACGCCTAAGCGTAGGAATGCACGCCTAGGTAGATCCAAGACCCCTCCCGAGAATTTTATGCTATGCCTGTTTAACCCTCTACGCCAGCGTAAAGACTGCTACGCCAGGCCAAGCTGCGCTCTAGTTTTGTTCTTTCTTCTAAGCACTTATAACTGCTACTCTTTTGCTCGGGACTCTCATTTGAGCTAATTAGGCATAAAATCGATTAATGAGGATCCTAATAAGTGAATGAAAGGGTCCGCATAAGCATAAAGTTATATGAAAATGCTCAGACTCGCCGCCAAGGCAAGATTGCTCTGATTTGTTAATGGATTAAGAAATAATATAACAAGCTTTCCGCACATATAGCAATTGTACGTCCGTTGCAGAACTGATATGAATAAAAGAATGTCCATTCAACTACCGCACACTCCCGCATCGCTACAACACCCTCCTCACATGCAGGCACGTCTCTGCTCAAGGCGACGATACTTTGCTGCTACCGCCACTTCGCTATGGGCATGCACGTCTCTCATTAAGTGCAATCCATTACCCTACATCAGGCTACCACACCCCGCACGTGCAGTTCACGCTCTTTGTTCAATACTGTATCGTACCTTCGAGTACCTATTGTGTTGTGTCCCTCTCATTCATTATTTTCGGTCTATATAGGCAAACATTTATATGATAAGAATCTGAATAATGAACAATAAGAAAGCATAAGGAATCAATTATGTTCTATAATGTACCTATGGGTACCTTTTGTACAAGATCTCTGTTCTGAACTCCTATCGGGAGATATGAAAACCCCGTTATAAGAATTATGTTATATGAAAACTCTGTTATAGATTTCTGTTATACGTAAACTCTGATAAATCCATTTTGTTATATGTATGTAAACCACCCCAAGTGGTCATATCTGTTATCTATTTCCCTCTGGGTTATAAGCTGGGCACCTGTGAGCCAACCTGCAGGTACTAAAGAGGAGATTCGGCATTCGTGATACAACAAAAATAACACAAAGAATCAAGTCCACCATATGTAGTTTTTTACTCTATTTGTAATGTAAATGTAATATTTTTGTAATAGTGGAATTTGTTTATGTACAAGTAAATGGGACTCATGTATTATGACAATTTAAACACTAATGGTAGGTAGTTTTACAAGTTATATTATGATATTCGATTTATATTGAAATTAGCCCACCAATGCTCGAAAATCGCTAAAGGAGTCCCAATTGCCACGCCGGCCGGATCCCTAGCCCGACCGACGCGGATCCGAACCGGAACCTGGGCGATAATTATCTATCTATACTATCTATGTCTTTTTTATAACTATATACTATACTATACCGACTTCCTATCGACCTGCTCTTCATCACGGTACTGCATTTGTAGTATACAAACAATTTCTGTAATAACAAAAATCATTTACATATACTAAAAGAACTACCACCGAAGTGGTGTCCATAAAAGTCTATACACATATACAGGGTCCCATTTACTTATACATGTACAATTTCTATTACAAAAACATCGTAGATTTGCGGAAGCAATGTCAGGAGCACCTATCTCTCGAGACGGCCCGCCCGCCGATGTGGAACGTCATGTCCTCTAGCCCTCTTCTGCACTCCACACCTGACAACACCGCATAAGCTTCGCTTAGTGGGAATGAGATAAGCAATGACAACCACCAATGAAGGATCACATGTTTATACATATGAGCCATCTATCTATATACATATTCATATAACTTTAATTACTTAGCATCTTTACTTTCCTATTTCATGTCAATCTCTTTCGGTACATGTTCTATGTCTTTGGCATATCTTTTATCTATACTTTTACTGTATTCCTGTTTCTATACTTTACATATCCCTATACTTCTCATCTTTCATATCTCCCATAGGAGTATAAGACTTATACTTTTACTATCATATCATATACTATCATATGTTTTCACATATGTTTTCATGTATTATACTATACTTCTCATATACCTTTTCTTTTATCTACTTTTCAGACTTTACTTGTTCATATCCTTTATCTTCGTACTATACTCGTACTTTCTATATAATCGTATCTACATACGCTCATGTACTATTTTCATATAATACTCCATATTCATGTACCGTTCATTTCATATCCCGTTTTCTCGTTATACCTTCATATGGCTTTCTCTATGTACTTGCATATGTTGTCATATATCTTATCCTCCATCTTATACTGTCATATACTATTCTTTCCATATGATATCTATATATCGTACTTTTCATATGCTTTTCATACTTTATCTCTGTCATATACATTTCGTGTCATTGCCACTTATTTCTGTACTTCTGTACTTTGTCATATACTTTTCTTTCATATACCGTACTATTCATATACTCTTCATGTAATTGTGACTTTTCTTGGTATACGTCATCTTGTACATTACTTGTTCTTGTAACTCCGTCTTATACTTCACCGCATAGCAGTGCTATGCTTCTCATATCATGTCATATATTCTGTATACATGTCATTTCCTTTTTAGGTTTCATGTCCTAAATACCTTAGAAGAGATACTGAAATAACTATAATGCACTGAAGGTATGTCACCGCACGAGACGCTGATCTCTATTTGTATGTACCGAAGGTACTATCACCGCACGAGATAGTGATTCTATCTCATATACCCGAAGGTATCATCACTGCATTCCAGACAAATGATTCTATGCCATGTACTATGTAGTGACCCTTTCGGGGCCACCGTGATCCAAACAAGATCAATGTCATCGACCCAAACGGGGCCTCGATATCTGTATCTGAATCTGTATGTTGCAGCAACTGTATCCCTATAGGCATGCCTATCTATCCCTCTACTAGGTTCTAAGCAGACAATCATCTTTATTACGCTTTCTGTACATATCTCATAAGCATGAATAACTATTGTTATCATAATTGCTTATGCAATATATACTATCATTACTTTAATCTGTATTTGTTCCTCATCCGTAGATTCATATTATGGTTCTCATATTTCTCTATAATACATATATTCATATCTTTGCTATCATTTAGCTATTCGTATCATATGTAATCCTATCATATATCATGAATGCATCTATGCACTCTTGCATTCATATAGTCATATATATATCTTTATCTATTCATATCCTTTTATCTCATGTTTGCATCATGTCCTTTATGCGTTTCTATCATGATTTAGCTATTCATGTACTTTCTATATTTCTCATCATATACATATGCTTACTCATTCATATATTCCTATCATGTTCCATCTTATTCATTTCTTATGTCTATCATATATTTCTCTCATATATTAGCATATAACATTTGCATATAACCTATCGAATCATATCTCTGGCATCTACTTGTAACATCTTATATCTTGTTAACTTATATCTTCATGTACTCTATTAGACTATCGTATCTTATGACATATACCTATCATATCTTTTGACATATACTTATCATATCTTATGACATATCCTTTATACATTTCTATAATACTCTCAGACGCTTTACTTACTTATAAGACTGGCCCTACTTTAGGAGTACGTAATGTAGACTTCTTGGATAAATTTAGGGTGCTTTTCTTATCTATGCTCCTTTACATATCAAATCTATATAATACTATTTCTGTTCATATCTATATCCTTTCTACCATGTATTCCATTTAACTTTAACTAAGCGATTAGTACACTTTGAAGGTCAATTCAGTTTTAGACAAGATATGGGCACCAAATTCCATTAAATAGCATGGTTAGATTCTAGACTCACAATGAGTTTGACAGTCCAAGAATTCATAATGAGTCCCAATCGAAGGAATTATGCAAGTTGCAAGCCGTGAAGAAAATCAGCAACTTGCAGCAGCAGCAGTAGCCACTGTCTTTTGTTATTTTCGGGGATCTTAACTTCATATTTGACACTAGGTCTTTTTACTCATTTAAAGCTAAGGTGCTAAGGGTTCATCTCCAATTGGAATCACCCAACTCGGAGCACCGAAACTCGAGTTATGTTCAAAACAACTCGGACTACTCTATGATCAAACTGATGCAGGAATTGGCTTGCATATAGCCCCACTTTGAGTGAATTTATGGGCCACTTAGAATCAGAATTTGATGATTTCTATATCGGGATGTTTGGTTCTCCTTGAAGTCTAGTTTAATTAGCCACTTGAATCACTCAAATCGGATAGGAAATGAGCAAGTTATGGCTAAAATACGAAAACTGGTCGAAATAGGAAAACAGAACATTACTTGCATTCCAAGATGTTCTCCGACCGCATCGGCACAGTGCTCGAATTTGCCTGTAATGGGCTTTTCTTCCATTTTTCCATATATTTTCACCCAAATCCACTCAATACTCAATATACACCTCAAAACCCCTTCATCCATCTGTAGTCTCAATTATACTAATTCATCTTTCAACACATATCTTTCTTCAAAATTCTTTCATGAATCACTCCCAAAACAACTCTATATCATAACTCCATTCACAAGTCAAATATGATGATTTCTCAGTTAGGCTTATTCTAAACCCCAACTCAATTGTTTCCTCACTAAACCATGAATCCAACTTAAAAAGAGGATTCTATAACTATCTTGTGTGTCTCTTTAGAGCTCTTACCAACCCTAATTTCAATACATCTTTGGTTAGGATGAAATCCTAACAAACCCTAGGTTTGGGCAAGATAATAACCATACAATTGCATGGAAAGCCATTCAAAACTTTAGAATTCCAATCTAGTTCTATACCTTTTTGGCTCCTCCATCTTCTTCCTCTTCTCTTCTTCTTCTCTTCCTCTTCCTCTTCCTCTTCCCCTCTCTCTCTACGGTTTGGTCTCTCAAAAATGAGACCAAATTTGCTCTTATTGTGTTTTTATATGCTTAAGAAATGTCATTGTATTTTTAATTTCTTTTCTCATTTTTTGCATCTTCATTCCTTCTTAATTAATCTCAATCTAACTTACACATATTATACTTTGGCATCCCATCTTTTCACAATTTCCATAATTGCATATCAACTTATTGATTTATGCTATTTATGTCCTCAAGTGTAAATTACATATTTACCCTTGGCTTTATTATTAATTCTAAAGTCTCTATTTTTATTTCCTAAAATTCATTTAGCTTATAATATACTTAAAACAAGTCCTAGAAAACTACTAGTGGTATATTTCTGGGTGTTACATTGCCCGCCACTCTCCTTCACCCAGGCGAGGGTAGGGGGCGTGACAAAGCTGATCCTATAATTGAAGTGTATGTTAGAAATTCTCTTCATAATTGATTAATGATTTAACTTATGTGCCATCATTTATGCAAACTACTGATGGAAATAATGAGCCATAAAATTCATTGATTTTGATCGATTGATCAGGACAATCAATTCCTTTTCTTTCATTGAGGACATGAGCTAACAGAGTTCATACACAATTTTATTACTCGTCCATTTTTAATGATTTTATGTTAATCACTTTAACATAAATTATGATATTCACAATCAATTTGTATTTTTATGAAATATAATTTAAACAAAATAAGCAGAATATAAAATAACAATCACTCAGTCATGACATTAGTTGAAGAAACCCACACATTCGCCACCGAAACGACATTACTTTAGAATGATCACACACATCAAAATCATATCACCAAAGAGTCGTGACATCGATACAGGAGGTAGCCACAACATATTTCCGCAGCCAGAACCCAACTCCAATATCATAGCTGGGCCACGACATTGACACTCAGAGTCGCGACATTAGAACAACGCTACAACATTGAAGACGCAATTCTAGAGTCGCAACTCTAACAACGACATCATAGCAAAGTCATGACATTGATACTCAAAGTCACGACATCGATACTCGGAGTCACGACATCAATACTCAGAGTCGCGACATCAAAACAAGGCGGCAACATTGAAGACACAATTCCAAAGTTGCGACTCTAACAACGACATCATAGCAAAGTCGCGACATTGATACTCAGAGTCACAACATGATCAAGATAGGCAAAAATGCACAGTTGCGACACCAAAACCAAAGTCGCGACATTGTAGAAATGAGCAACGTGCAGAGTCGCGACTCTAACCAAAATTAAAGGTGTGATATCACAATAGAAATGTCACGACATCAAGAGCGACTGTATGCATCCATAGGATTTCTTCAAGTTTCCATTATACACTGTTTTCAGGCTCCAATCATTGTGGCCTAAAATGTAAGCTCCTAGGATATAGTGCAAAGAACTTTTTGGGGGAATCAACTTCAGAATTTCTAAAAGAGATGAGGAGTAGTAGAAGCATTTGTATGTGTATATATATATATATATATATATATATATATATATATATATATATATATTCTCATTTTTATTTTGGTTTTTCATCTTTTAGATTGTAGTCAGGATCTCGAGCTGAAATATCGAGATGGATCAGTTGTAAATCAAGCTTCATTTTTTTCTCGAATCCTAAGTGAATCTAGAGTTGCTTTTTAGAATCCACTTATTAAGTTTTGATTACAGCCTACTAGAATTTGTCTGATCAACTAGTCATTGCTTCGTGATCCAATTATAGAAGGTTGCTTCCCTAGAAGGGATTGGTGTTTTGCTATCATTTTGTAGTATTTAAATGAATGATGTGGGTTTGAGTATTGATTAATTTAATTGATATTGTTCTTTAAAAAGAATCGTTTCTAAGTATCAAGAAATCATACCCAAAAGAGTTGTATCTTGCTCGACTTCTGTGGATCCCTGAGTGACACAAAGATGCTACCCGAGCGAATACAAGAACCCAGTGGGTATACTAAAGGATACCTTTAGGAACTAATGCACTCTAAATATAACTCATGATTGTCCATGCTCCATCCTCACTGTTCTTTCTATATGAGAAAATGCCCTTATACAAGACCATCCAAACATTAATCGTTTTAATATCTATATATTCACTGCTGCCAGAGAATGTTTGTAGATTTTCAGACATGGGGAGTGATTATTTAATACCTTCTCATTGACTGTAATCCTCAGCCACTAATCTTGCTTTATATCTCTCTACATGTCCCTTAGCATCGGGCTTAGTCTTGAACACTCATAGTATGTCTACAGTCATTTGTCCAATCTACCAAGCTCCACACTTTATTATGTGACATGGAAGTCATCTCACCTTTCATTGCATCGATCCAGAAGTTGGATTGAGGACTAACAATGGCTTCTTTGTAGGTAGTCGGATCTGATACATCACCCACATCACACTCATGCTCCTGCAAGTAGATAATGTAGTCATATGAAATTGAGGGCTTACGGCCTCTCTGACCTCCTCTAGGGTATATCCATGACTACATCTAGGACTACTAGATCCACATCCTCGATTGGTTCATCATCGGTAATGGCTACTAGATGTTGGTCAACAATAAGCACATGAATAAAAAAAACAGGTTGTTCTTTGAACACAATTTCTCTTGGCTCTTGGCTTGTATTAGTATCATCCTCAAAATAGATAACTCAATCTGACTCAATCACTCTAGTCATGTGTGATGGCTAATAAAACTTGGAACCTCTTGATCACACTCAATAACCAATAAAGTGCCCACTTATGTTTTTGGATCAAGTTTCTCATACTGTAGGTAGTACGGTCTCACTTCCACCTTGCAGCCCCAAACATGGAAGTGACGAAGAATAGGCTTCTTCATGATTTTGTATATTGAGCATTGTTAGGTGTGCATTAGGTTAGCTTTAATTAGTGCAAAATATAGTATAATTCATGATTTTGATGCTAACTAAGCATCCTTCTTACTAATTTTCATGTCTAACCCCCTATATTTGTGTATTTTGTAGAAATGAAGAAAACAAGATGAAAAGCAAGCAATTTGGGCAAGAATTGAAGAAGTTATGCAGTGAAGAAGTTGTGGTCACGACCATAGGATTTTATGGTCGCTACCACAACATAAATTCAAGAGGACTGCTCAGCTAACTCTCGGCGTGGTCGCAACTATAGAACATATTTTCAGCCAATGTTCATCATGACCACATGACGTCTTGGGCCCAAACTCTTTCCATTTTGGGCTCGCTTTGGCCCAGTTTTTTAGGTGTATTTAAGGACCTTTTTCACACTATTCTAGGGTTCAAACTTTGAGAGAGGGAGGCTCTCTCCTAGTGTTTTCCCTCTTCAAGTTTTTTTCCATTTTTAGATTAGGTTTTATGTAGATTTCTTAGATTTAGGTTTCATTTGTGAACAACTTAACTTGTAATTGATTATTGTTGGGAAGCTCGACCTAGTGGAGTGTGGATTTTACTGATCGTAGATTGAAGTCATTCAGAGTTTAAACCCCGGTTTGTATTTATCCTCCTCCTTATTCAATTTTTTGTAGTTTTCAGATTTGTTATTAACATAAATTTGTGGGTTTTGATGGCTGAAATGTTAGGCTAAACACTTCATAGAGGTTGGTTATTAGATTTGATGTTAGATTCATTTAATCTTTAGTCTGGTTGGATGATTTATGTTTGATTTGTTGTGTTTGGTGTTAAATCTTTGGAATACTATGATTTCAAGCACTGATGCACTGGTGGAGAAACGATCTTCGATCTTCTTACTAGGGTATCTGTGACACCCCAACTTGGCACTCTGTGTTAGGAAAGGGTGTCACGAATTTGAGAACTATAAACATGTTAACTTATACAATTCTAAACAATTATCTTGAAAATATAAAATTACAAAAATATTTTATATACATACACCGTAGCGGTATTTACAATGTCCTGTACATATATTCAGAGTCCCATTTACTTGTACTTTAAGGTTCACACTGTCTCCAAAATCTTACATTTACACTTACAAAATCGATTCAAACCTACCGCGATGGACTCCTATAGCTTGTGTCAGTCTCGTATGCAAAATATCACGGGACGCCCTCTTTCAAGACTCTACACGGATAAACACCCGTGCTAAGCTTTATACCATAGTGGGAATTCATAAATATGGATGACCACTATAACGATCGTTACAATACTTCATAACATTTTATTCATAATACATGTTACTTTTCATATCATTATAATTAAATTACATATTGCATTTCACATCATTTTCATGTTTCACGCCTTTTATAACATTCCAAAAATTTCATCTCATCTTATGTCATGCCTGCATATTCCAAAGAAGTAGATATAGGAAAGAACTATATGTACCCGAAGGAACTATCACTATACGAGATAGTGATCTATAAATTGTACTGACCCAAACGAGGCCACTATAATGATCCAAACGGGATCCATGTCATCGACCCAAATGGGGCAACTCTGTCTGTAAACTGTATGCTGCAGCATTGTTATCCCTATAGGCATGCCTATTTATCCAACTACCCAGTCATAAGCAGGCAATCAATTATATTATGTTTTCTTAAAAATCTTTTAAGTATCAGAAAAAGATATCTCATGTACATGAATAACTACTGATATCATGTATACTTATGAGATATTCATTATCAAATAATCTCTTATAAACATTTAACTGTACTTTGCATTTTTTCATATAAAAAAATTATACATGTATTCTCTTTAGCTTTCATAACACATGTTATCATGATCAACTTACTATGATGCATTATTTCATATAACAATACATTTATATAGCCTTTATACAATTCCAATTTCCATAACCAATTCTGCCTGAACAATTAGAGGCAGCTTCCAAGTTCATTTTCGACTACAATTTTGACCCTATAAACGGGATTGTTAGAGAAAGTGATCTTCTAACTCAATATACCCCTATGTCTTAAGTTTCTTATGGTTCAAAAATCATGTCATTTGGACTTTTAATTTGGGAGATATCGTTTAAACATTCAAATGCTCCTGACAGCTTAGAAGAGTAACTGAATTAAGGCCCCATATTTGAAAATTTTCTGGGAATGATAGAGTATTATTAATTTGACCATAAGTTTTTCATGAAAGTTATTCTCCCAAATGTCTAGTTTGTATGTAATTTGAATCACCTCATTCGACCACAAGATAACTCAAGTTAAGTGATTTTAAAACTTAATTACTCCAGCCTGTGTGGGATCACTGAGACATTCGTGGACATAATTGTTCTCTTACTTTGACAAATTTTCTGGGTCCAATGGGGTTTATAGCACCCCTTTCCCGGCCCAACCCATTTGGCGAGTCCGAACTGAGTCCGGGTTGCTCTAATGTCACTCAATCACCTTATCAAAATCATTTATCAAAAACACGTTGTAGCGTTACACTTCAGTTGGCATAAAATCCTTTCCAAATATGCGAAAGCGTTTTTAAAGGGGTAAGACCATTTCATTTCATTCATGTAAAAGTACAATTACTATAAAGGCATATCAAGCCTTTCAAAGACTTATAAAATAGATATTCAGTTGAAATTGTTTTACAAAACATCAATGCTCAAAAAGAAATACGGGTGAATGCATATGCTCCGAACATACCCGCAATTCTTTCTTTAAGGACTCGATGCTCCTCGATCTTGCTTTTCGCTCATATTCAATTCCAGACTACAAGATAGATTAACCACACACCTAAGCATTTTCATGCTTAGTAGTTCTATACAATCCCATTCTCGCTTCAGCTTAAATCAAATCATACAGCTAATAAACAAACTTCTTCAGATATTTTTAATGATCAATGTCAAATACAATACATATACTTATTTCATATACAATCATTTATGGTTCATTGACCAAATCCGAATATACACTTCCATATGCAATAAGTCATTGATAATCAAATCATGCATTTCACAATACTCTTTTCATTTCAATTCACAATCATGCTTTTCAATTCCAATTTGTCACACCTCAAATCAATTCAATTCTGTCACCCTTATTACATTTAATCTACTGCTGGAGAGCATAGTGATATCGACCACCAGATAGTCCCACTCGGGCTACAGCCAGAGGCAAATGGTTTTATAACACACGGTTCCTGGCCGCCAATTCTGCTATAAAAAAAAAATCAATTAGTGAACACTACCGATACAATCCCGCTGGCCGTTGATCGAGTGACATCATCACAATCGTCGCAAAGATTGCTTATTTTCGACCTCTATCGTATACCAATCTATCCTTCATACGAACTAAATCCAAGCAACATACACTAAGGGCTGCCTAAATATTTTATGCAACATACGCATAAATATGTACATTTGTATAAATGGTTCATTTTCAATACTCATGCAATTTTCATTCGCAAACATTTCACAATCAATTTCTTCAAATCAATTAAAACAATTTAATATGTTTTTCTTATGCATTTAGAACAAATAGTTCAAATCTTGAAACGAGAAATAGAGAAGATAGAACAAAACCAAAATCGCCGCTTGATTCCTACCTTCGAATCTCGACTTCAATGTGGGCTTTCCTCCTTGTCATCCCCTATTCAAATACAATGACAATCACATATTAGTAGGTTATTCTAGGAGTTTTTGGTCAAGGTTTATGTCTACCCGATACCTCTTCACTTGAAAATTTTTTCTGCACACATGAGCTCATAATCGCTCATGCTTCCTTCAAGAAAATTTTAGTTTCATTTAGCCTATTTTAAGAGTATTCGAATCATCTCATTCGATCACCCAAATTCCAAGTTACTGCATTTTAATGCCAAACCTGGTCGCATGCCCAACTCACCTTGCTACCTAATTGTTATTCCTAATTTCGTGGGTCTTAACTCATAATTTGGTAATGGTTCCTTCTACTCATTTAGCTGGTTCAAGGTTTCTTCTCCAATTAGAATCATCCAATTTTGGATCAACAAACTCAAGTTATTCTCATATGTCACATAAGGCCTTGTTTATCTTCTTTAAAATCCATTTTTGGGTTTAAGTTCTCCTAATTGCTAGCTTGTCCACTATTTGTCTCTATTTGCATTTAAATTCTTATTAATCACAATTAGACATTTCTTCTTTCTAAGTTATGACCATTAGGTCCTTATTTCACAATTTCCAATATTTTTTTTTACCCTTTTTCACTTGGGTTTATTTCCGGGTTCAATTAATTTCTCATTTTAGCATTTAATATTTGTGACTGATTTAGCCATATAATAATTTAATCAACATTCATTCAACAATTCCTAGAAAACATCATGTTATTCAATTTATAAATTTAATATAAAATAAAATTATAAAAAAAAAATCTAGGATATTTTTGGGGCGTTACAGGGTCCATATTTGGATACACTTATTTCAGGGAGATTTGTTTTCCTAGAAGTCTAGTTTATCCAAAAATTTGAATCACTCAATTTGGATGAGTGATGGCTAAGTTATGGCCAAGATAAAAACTTGGGTTTTGGAAAAATTTTAATAACATCTCCCCTACAACCCAACATTTTCTCTATACAAATATCTCCACCATTGAGGACCACAACCAACCCAAACAATTCTATACCAAAGTTCCAAACACATATTTTCAATACACAAATTCTATACATATAATTCATACTCCTATTCCATAGTTCTATTCCGTAGTCCTATTCCATACCTTGATTTTTTGCTTCTTCTTCTCTTCTTCCTTCTTTTCTTTTCTTTCTTCTTTTTTTCTCTTTCTTCTCCTTCTTTCTCTCTTCTTCACCGAGCTCGTCTCTAACCTCAAAGCCAAAATGAGATATTCAGAAGACCATGTTTGGTCTTATCAACTTTTGGTCAAAAAAGTCCATTTTTGCTATATATTTAGTCTTTCAACTCTTATTATTTGGTAAAATGAATCTTAGTCAAATTCCCACTTTTAAGATACAATCTTTATGACATTTAGGTCCTTAATTAGAAAATTACCAATTTAACCGTGGCTTGTGGATAATCTCTGATATCCTTTCATTTAGTACTTTAAATTTTTAAAAAATACAAATTTAACTTATATTATACCCTAAACATGTTATAAAATGACTAGGGCATAATTTGGGGTCTTACAACTCTCTCCCCCTTAAAAGAATTTTGTCCTCGAAAATATTACCCGAATCGAAGAGTCGAGGTATCAGGCCCTCATCAAGCCGATTTGCTCCCAAGTTGCTTCCTCCATACCGTGATGGTGCTGCCAAAGCACCTTTACCACAGAGGGACTTGCTTGTTCCTAAGAATTGCTTTTACTTCACACCGGAGAATATCTTTTGGCTCTTCATCAAAAGTGAAGTCTCGCTGCACTCAGATATCTCAGACCGCACATGTGTGATTCAACATAACCCAGATTTCAAGATAGACACATGCAACACATCATGCAACTTGGCTAATCTAGAAGGAGTGCCAACCGATACACCATCAGTCCGATTCTCTTAAAACCCTCATATGGGCCAATGAACTCCTGACTCAACTTCCCTTTCTTCCCAAATCTAAGCACCTTCCTCCATGGTGATACCTTTAGGCACACTTTATCACCCACTTCATATTCAATGTCCTTCCTTTCTTCAAATAGGCATATGATCTTTTTTGTCGATCACTCGGCACCCTTTTAACCTTGGGCTTCTAATAACTCGAACTTTTGCTTCAGATCTTTACTGATGTCCGGACCAATCACTTTATGCCTATATTCAATTATGTCCAACACAATGTGAGTTCCTTCTACATCTCCGGCCATACAAAGCCTCATATGGTGTCATGCCAATGCTTGATTGATAACTGTTGTTATAGGCAAATTTCATCAATGGAATATACCTATCCCAACTTCCAGTAAATTCCATTACACATCCTCGAAGCATATCTTCTAGCACTCAATAAACCTCTCTATCAGTTTCCATCCGTCTACTGGGTGGAATGTCAGACCGAAATTGCCGAATTCCTAAGGCTAATCGTAATTCCTAAAATCTGGGAAGGTAACCTGATTCTATCCGATGTCATTAGACAACAGCGCAACATGCAACGACAATCTCATCCACATATAGCTCCGCTTAATCGATCCATATAATACTAATCCCGAATGATATAAAATACCGATTTCAGAGCCTATCAACTATCACCCATACAAAAATCATGCTTCCTTTGTGTAAGAGGAAGACTAGAATCCATAATATTGTCCCTTCCCACTTGAGTAGGCGAGATAGGATTTGCGAATCGAATGGTATTTGATGTTCAGCTTTTACTTGTTGACACATCAAACATTTGGACACATACTCTGTCACATCCCATTTCATTCCTCTCCGCAATATCTTGTTTCAAAATCTGGCGGTACATCTTATTTACCTCGGGATGCATGGTAAATACCGAATTATGAGCTTCATATAGTAACTTTTTCTTCCAGCTCTACGTGTCGGTGGCACACATAATCTATTACGAATCTGAAACTTAATGCTTCTTTTCTTGAAAAATCAATCTTATCATATCTCGACCAATTGTACCTTTTGCATCTTCATCATTTTACGAGCATCTATAATCATTTTGCTTTAAGCGGTGAGCTTTTAATTGGGCTAATATAGCTCCTTCGGATACTATTCTTCATTCAGCTAGTTATATTAAGATGCCATTGCCTTTCTACTTAAGGCATACGCTTTGCAATAGCTTTTAAGGGTGTCTATTATGCAGTTATAATCTTTGAACAATTCCAACCACCTCCGTTGTCTCAAATTAAGCTCCTTCTACATTAACAAATATTTGAGACTTTTATGATCTGTATAAATTCTGCATTTTTCACCATATAAGTAGTGTCGCCATATCTTCAAACAAATACTACCGCGGTCAATTCCAAATCATGTGTAGGATAATTCTGTTCATGTGGGTTCAAGCAATACGGATGCACATGCCACCTTTACCATCTTGCATTAACACATAGTGGACAATTCTTGAAGCATCACTATCACAGTATATACTCTTTACTGGGTAAGGCTAACGTCAATCTTGGTGCTTCAGCAAACATTTCCTTGCTTGCTCAAAACTATCTTGACATTTTATCACATTACTCAACTTTGCACTCTTTCTGAGCGTTAGTGAGTGGAGAAGCTATGAAAAAGAATCCCTTCACAAATCTTCTATAATATCCTGCTAGGCCCAAGAAACTTCTCACTTCGGAAACACTTCAGCACGGTTTCATATTCACCATAGCTTCAATCTTAGTAGGGTCAACTCTTATACCCTCGGCCGAACCTGATATGGCTAGGAATGAAACTTCCTTTGGCCAAAATGCATTTACTAAGCTTATCAGCTAACTTCTTCCCTCCCTCGAAGTACGTAGAACTATTTCAAATGTTGCCCGTGTTTCTGCTCATCTACAGGAATATACCAATATATCATCGATAAAGACCACAACAAAGCAGCTAAATGAAGTTGAAACACCACATTCATGGAAAATCATGAATGTTCTTGGTCACATTAGTTAACCAAATGGCATTACCAAGAACTCATAATGGCCGTATCAAGTTCGAATCTTGTCTTGAGACATGAGCATCTTCACTCTAAGGCGATAGTACCACGATCGCAGTGCATCTTTGAGAAGACACACCAGCTCCTTTTAAGCGATCAAAAAAGATCTTCAATTCTCGGCAATGGGAGCATTTTCGCTTTCACCTTATTGATTTGCAGATAATCAATGCACATACGTAAGGGTGCCATGCACTCTTTCACGAACAAAGCAGGTGCGCAAGAGGAGAAGCAGATTCGGATAAACCCTTTATCGAAGCTCTTGTAGAATCTTTAGCTCTTTCTGGAGTTAGACGTCTTGTATGGTGCCTAGAAATAGGGTTGTTCCAGTAAATCTCATTAGATAAATCACTTCTCTTTCCGATGTAATACCAAGTAACTCTTCGGGAAGACATCAAAAATCTTTCACAACTGGGAATATTTTCCAATTCTATTTAACATCTTTAGAGTCGGGCACCAAAAGCGAAAAGGCCTCCACATCCTTTTCTCAACAATCGTCGGGCTTGCATAGCTAAAATCACATTGGACATTGGGCTAGAACGAACACCATGTACTATCACTTCAAACTGATCAGAACATCTAAGCACTACTGTCTTTTTATCACAATCAATTATAGACCAATATTTAAACAACCAATCCATTCCCAAAATCGAATCAAATTCACGAAATAGTAAAGCAATCAAATCAGCAAAAAATTCCCTATCATGAATAATTATAGGGAAATTCTTATACACTCTATTCACATTGACACTATGCCCTAAAGGATTGGTTACATGCATATCATATGATAGCTGCTCCACTGTTGTCATCTTATCGAACACATGCTCAATGCATACATATGAATGAGTAGATCCAGGGTCTATTAATGCATGCATTTCAATACCATAAAGAGAAATTATACCAGCAATTACTTCTGGTGCGTCTTAAACCCCACAGGCCTTCATATATGCTCGTGCTAGCGCTTCAAAGGCATGGGGATGATCTGCACAGTCTGATACTATGCCTCTTTGTCTCTATGCTGGCTCAGCCTCCGACACTCTACCTCTATCTCGAGTCGACGGTGGTGCCTTGAACTATCTCTGCTTGTTGCTGAGGTTCTGTGTCCCTTGACTCTTGGGACAATTTCCATAAATATTCGGTCTTCCACATCTGAAGCACCCTCCTATCAACAATTTGCAAACTCCCAAATGCCATCATTGGCGTAGGGCTCTAGGGGACTCTGTGGTCCCACACCGAAGAGAACCCTTTTACGGTACTTGGTATACGTATTTCACTTGTCTTCTTCCCTTGTGGCGGGGTATGTTTAGGTCGGTTGGGACTCTTTGGCTCTTTGCAGAGAAGGAAGAAGCTCTCTACTTCCTCTTGAAATCTTTCTCTCTTGCTTGCCACAGATTTCTTCACTTTCATTCTTTGTGACAATGATAGAGAATTACTTGTTGAATTGCTCTGGTGCGG
The DNA here is from genome assembly GCA_016808115.1 of Tetrastigma voinierianum. Classification (NCBI taxonomy): domain Eukaryota; kingdom Viridiplantae; phylum Streptophyta; class Magnoliopsida; order Vitales; family Vitaceae; genus Tetrastigma; species Tetrastigma voinierianum. The sequence goes on along the minus strand of JAEQBH010002861.1, from coordinate 191,201 downwards.
ATATCTTTTATGGACTCATTTAGTCCATCCTCAAGCTACCTACCGAAATGCCTTTGGTGAGGGCCAGTTAGTCGCGTGCTAGATGGCTGAATTCTTTCTCATATTCCGCCACTGATAAGTTCCTTTGCTTCAGATTCAGGAACTACTTCCATTTGGTCTCCCTATGCATATCATAGACATATTTGGCCTTGAACTCTTGGACGAAAAACTCCCATGGTATGGGATCTGGAAGCCTCGGACTCCTCAACACTAGCTTCCATAAATCATAAGCACTGCCTTGCAATAGAAGAAACTCCACATGTCCCTTTTGATCGGGAGGGCATCTCCTTCCTCAGTATTCTTTGTTTCCCAGTAGAAATCGGCTTTATCGGACTCTTCATGTTTGACCCGTGAATTCCTCATTATGTTTCTTATCATGATTATTGGGGTGTGGGGGCTATCAAATCTTTCAATACCCAGAGCCATGTCTGAGATAATCCTCACAGTGAGGCTTCATTTACAGCTCATTTGGGGGCAGCGACTCATCGGCCCAGTTCATAAGGATCGGCGGGTAACCGCTTGATCTCTGGGTTAACTTACTCATTTGCTTCTTGGAGTTGAATTGAAGGATGATCCATCTATACAAATCCTAAGGACATCCACATCGAGCTAACACATTACTAAGCACATGCTTTTCTATCATACTCCTAGAGCGCCTTAACCTTGGCTCTAATACCGCAGTTGTGGCGTGACATTTGTGTTGGGAAAGAGTGTCACAAATGCAGAACTATAAACCCTTTTAACTATATGTTCAAGCAATTATCTTGAAAATATAAACTTACAAAAAATATTTCGCCATACCTGCCGTAGTAGTATTCTGATTAATCGTGTACATATATTCTGAGTCTCATTTACTTGTACTTTTAGGTTCACACTATCTCGAACATCTTACATATACACTTACAAAATCGATTCAAACCTACTTGTGATGGACTCCTACAGTTGTGTTGGCCTTCCTGTATGTGGAATATCACGGACGTCTGCTGAGGTACCTACGAGATAAACACCATTACTAAGCTTTGCCAGCTTGGTGGGAATTCATAAATATGGACGACCACTATAACGATTGTCACAATACTTCATAACATTTTATTCATAATACATGTTACTTCTCATATCATTATAATTAAATTACATATTTCATTTCGCATCATTGTCATGTTTTATGCCTTTTATAACATTCCAAAAATTTCATCTTATCTTATGTCATACTGCGTATTCGAAGTGGATGGGAAAAGAAGCATGTACTGAAGGTCTTATCCGCATGCGAACCGATGATCTATAAGCTAATACTATATTGTATGATACTTGGGGTCATTGTAGAGATCAAAACGGGATCCCATGTCATCGACAAATGAGACATTTACGTTTGTGGCGTATGTTGGCTAGCATTGTTGTCCCTTTATAGGCATGTCTACTCACATCCAACTACCGGTCATAAATTGCTTGATCAATTTTATTATGTTTTCTGGCTGTCTTTTTGGTATCGAGAAAAGATATCTCATATGCGTGAATAAATGCATTATCATGTATGCCTGAGATATTCATTATCAAATAATCTTTTATAAACATTTAAGCTGTACTTTGCACTTTCATATAACGAAGTGCTCGTGTATTCTTTTTAACACTCATAACACATGTTATCATGATCAACTTACTATGATTGTTATTTCGCCTGTAATCTACATTCACCTGCCTTCTCTGTTCAATTTCCATAACCAATTACTTGCTGAACAATTTAAGCTGACTCAAAAATCCCGAGTTTATTACAATTTTGACTCATGCTTGAGTTGTTAGAGAGCATTGATCTTCTAACTCAATATACCCCTAATCTTAAGTTTTATGGTTGGAAATCATGTCATTTGGACTTTTAAATTTGGGATATATGGTCTAAACATTCGAAGCGCTCTTAGACAATTTCCAGAATAGAATCTAGAATTGTGTCCTACATTTGAAAATTTTCTGGGAATAATAGAGACATAATTTGACCATAATTTCTTCATGAAAGTTGTTCTATGAGATGTCTAGTTTGTACAGAAATTTGAATCATCGCATTTGGACCAATATAGCTCAAATTATGATTTAAACAACCAGGTTACTCGATTCGGGGACGTATGAGACAGAAATTTCGAGACGAGAATTGTTACTTTATTGGTATGGGTCCCAGTGGGTTGAAATTTGGATACATTTATTTCAGGGAGATTTTTTCTCCTAGAAGTTTAGTTTCTGAAAGGTGAATCGCTCAATTTGGATGAGTGGTGGCAAAGGTATTCTTACAGGAACAAAAGCGATGGGTTTGGAAAAATTTTGGCGTATACTAAGCCGACATTATACATACAAATATTTCCTCCATTGAGGGCCTTGTCGCCACGAACAATTCTATCTAAAGTTAAAACATATTTACATTACAAATTATATACATATAATCCATACTCCTATTCCATAGTCCTAATCCATACCTTGATTTTTTTTTCTTCTTTTTCTCTTCTTCCTTCTTCCTTCTTTCTTCTTCTTCTTCTCTTTTTTTCTCTTCTCTCTTTCCCCTTCTTCTCTTCTTCACCCAGTTTGCAACCTGGCAAAAATGAATGCTGCAGGCCATGTTGGTCTTATCACTTGCAATTGAGATCCATTTTTTTGCTATTTGGTCCTTCATCTCTCTGTATTTTGCAAATGAACTTATTCAAATTCCTACTGAACACAATCTTTTCATCTCAGGTTCTTCTTTGCCCTCGGGTGATCTATCCTCCCCGATCAGTCTTGATGATTGAATCAAAGCCAGTACCGGATCGATCATGAGAAGCCATTGCTTCGATGGTATGTTGGTAAGTCGTATCTCCACTCATGAGCTGGCTCCCCCTATGGAGAAAGTAACAGTTCCCGGGTTGGAGGGTGCTTTCGGAAGGTAATTGATCGATGGAGCCCTTCCAACCGAGGTGAATCTATTTGATCATTTGCGACCTATAACGATCTGCTGCGGTTCAGCCATTATTAGGCTGGGGTGGGGTGAAGAGTATATCTCGATCATTGCGGTACTAATGAAGATCTTCTGATTGTCAAAGATGGAATGCGGGTTTCTGATCATAATTTTGATCCCGATACGTGGCGGTAAGCTTAGACGCTTTTCTCCTTCTAGTATTATTTTATAATCATTGTCATATCACTAATATGTTTCTTCGCGACGTTGTTGCTATAGAGTGTATTGTGTGAAATTTGAACTTTTAGTGAGTGGATAAGCTCTGACTATATGCTCGATCGTTCACTCTAATAAAAGGCTGAGGTGATTCAATGGAGGAATTTGAGTCAAAATCGAGGCGGTAGGTTAAAGGCTGGGCTTGTTTGGGGAGAGGCATCTCGTGTTGAGGTGGAAAGAGATGTCGCTCGTCATGAAGTGGCGATGGCTAGTTCAGGAGATGATGAAGCGACGGCAGGCTAAATGGAATGAACTAACCAGGGTGAAACTTGCGCCATTTGCTTTAAAAAGATGCTGTGAAGATAGAGTCCCCGGGAGTTAGGCGTGGCGGCTGCTGGCTTCGCCGAAGGAAGCGCCCGGACGGCGGAGGGAGTGGTGGCGAAAAATGGCGGGTTTCTTTACTCGTGAGTTTAGAGTAACAAAGATGAGTTGTTTTCTCTTTCCACGCGAAATTTAAAGAAAAAAGGCGCCCAGGCGAAATGTGATCTTCGGCTTTGAAGCCGTCTTTGAGTACGAATGCGGGCTGCGCCTTTGCACGATATTTGTGGAGAGAGTAAGACTAGATTCCCGGACGGGATCTTTGGGCACGTCAGGTAACTCGGAGTTTGTGAACCCTCGTGCCCCCGATTCTTTGTTCTGTTGAAATTTTGCTTGCTCCGAAGGTGGGTGTTAGCGAAGGGGTTGAGCACTCCTAACCACCACAGACTAAGGTAGGTGATAACCACGATTCACTACGTCCGCCAGTAATGAGGGAAAGGGGCGCATTCGTGATAGGTAGGGCGACGATACGTGTGGTTTTTCTTGCCCGGCCAGGCTTTTGCCCCATTTGTGTCCAAACATTTTATATGATGCTTAGGGCTTCTTAACGAATTTCTGATTTTTACGAACACTTCTTTTTTAGAGGTAGCTTACTTTTGTTTAGCGAATGGGCGTGCGTGTAGTGGTGTGTAGTTGGGTTTGAGCAACTACTTTCGCCGGGTGCCTTGCGTACCATCAGAGCATCGAATAAATTGGTCTGGTGGGCTGCTGCCCTTTCGGACATTGGTCGAGATAGTGGCATCATCTATCTTTGGCTGGGACCAGCGCCACGGGACTTTATTAGGCGGTAGTGGGATGGGACAATAACGCCACGGACTTTTATTCTAACTTGATTGGACATTAGCCATGTTATGACATTAGCCATGTCAATAATAGTATAATAGCACCACCTGCACTTTTATTCTAATCGGGCATTAGATAAACGTCAATAAATAGTATAACAAGGCTAATCTTAATTTTTATTCTAAATTATCCATATTACTATGTCGGGCTCTGGATAGTAAGTAAATAAACACCCTGGACTTTTATTCTAAATACCTAGGCATTAGGCCAAATTGGCCGATAGTAAGTAATAAATAATATCCGAACTTTTTACATTAGGTTTTGACATGAAGATTCAAATTTAGAAAATAAATCATGTTTTTATTTTATAAGACTTCGAGGTGCATAGACCCACATTCTAGGGTATTAGGGGTTCCGCTTCTCCTAACTTGTCTAAAGCATGTGAACCAGACACTTTACTAGAGCAATATGCGCTCCTTCCCAATTGGTTTAAAATTTCCACATCGATTCAGCCATTTTCAAGACTTTCCTTACACTGCTTTCCGCCTAGAATACCAGGTTTTACTGGGCTTGTTATGCATAAATTTCTTCCAAATTCATTACGCAGGATGCTATCCGTGACGGTCATTGCTTTCACAATAGCTTCATCTACCGTGGTCTAATTCCTCGATTAGCAAATCTAATCTTAATCGTCGCATATCTGTCGAGCATAGGTGTCGCCCATTCCATGGGGATTATAAATTCTTCCATCCCAAAGGTAAGTGCTAAGATGATATACCAGCCGGGTCTTCTGGTCGCTCAGAAGCCCAAAGGACCCTAATAGTTCGTCTACCCATTTGCCTCAATGAGTCTAATCATTTCTTAAGGTCGCCAACAAGGTTTTATTAGAAGCTCGTCACCACGTTTGCGGGATACCTGGGGTGGAGTATAAATTTTATTTTCAATTCCCGACATAAGTTTCTATAGACCCAAATTTATCAAATCAGCCCATTGTCTCGATATGATTGTCCTAGGAATACCAACCCCAAGCAAACGATATTTTTCCGTATGAGTCGAAAGTGACATCTTGCCTTTTGATCGATGTGAAAGTCTCACTTCATCCATTTGTCAAGTAAATTAGTGGCTACTAAGAATAACTTTAAGCCGAGGCGGTGGGGAGGTACTACTATGTCAACGCTCCCATCGAGCAAAGCGGGCCACTAGCTCGAGATAGACCTTAGATCTTGAGCTAACGATCTTAAGATATTTCCGCTTCGCTGACAACGTCACATTTGCGCACGCACCCAGCGACGCTCGACTTCATGGTCAGCCAATAATACCCTGGAAAGGGTCCCAGGTGCTGCTGTTGCTCCCGCCACCGATGGTTACCACATATCCCCTCATGCAATTCAGCCAACACATACTGGCCATGTTCGATAGTTAAGCATTTCAGGTACGACCCATTCAAGGATTGCTTGAACAACTACTCATTAATTAAGGAAAATCTGACATATTGGACTTAGACCCTATGAGCCTTGTCCTTCTCGTTAAGGAGTTCTCCTATGTTGATATACTGGGATATGAGATCCATTGATTAGTACCCAAAAAGTGCTATTTTGAGTCCTATTTAAGATAGGTTTTGAGTGCTTTTTGCGTACTAATCATATTAATTGCCGATCGGGCATGCGCGTGTCCTGACAAGACTACCGATTTTGTTTCGAGGTTGTTTTTGCAATGGCAAAGCCTCGAACCTCCGCCATCATCAAGCTTCCGCATCGTAATCGTGATGTTTTGCGTCGAGTTCGTATGAATTCTCACGCATTCTACCGCCTGACGAAGAAATGTCAAGTCGAAAGGAAGAAATGCAGCCGATCGCGCAGGAAGCAATGCAGAGGATCGTGAATTTTCATATGGCATAGCGAAATTTTCGCAAGGATTGCGAAAATTTCGCAATGGTAGCGAAAATTTCGCAATCCTAGTGAAAATTTCGCAATCCTAGCGAAAATTTCGCTATGGCCAAATTTTCGCTATCATAGCGAAAATTCGCTATCATAGCGAAATATCATGCATAGCTTAAATTCTTGAATTTTCGCTTATGCCTCGATTTTTGCTATGATAGCTAAATTCACCGTGCATAATAAATGCTACTCCCTCTTTGTGATCCAAATGACCCTGCTTTGTACCTCGATTTTCGCCTCAATGTAATCATATTATTTTGGTTATTTTGGTATTTCACATCTCTTGTAAGGCTATATAAGCCACTTTATAACATTTTGTAACCCTAACTTTCAATCCACGCAGTTTTCACAACCCCTGTTTTAGGTTTACAGTTTTCTCTCTTCTCTCTCTTCTTTCTCTCATTTTCTCGGCTGCCAAACACACCCCTTTGAGGATGACAAAGGATGTCGCTAAGCCTCAAACCTCAAGAGGAGGCTGCGAGTCAAGTTGATGTTGGTTTGCGTGTGTTCCTCGCTTTTAATGAAGCGTAACGATTTTTGTGTTTCAAACTTTCCAAACTAGTGGTTTAATGCTGTCAACATTTCCTTTGGTCAATACTCTGCATGCTTCGTGGTTCAATGTATTCTTAATTTGTAGATACACTCGATTATCCACATGTCATTTAATACGAGCCACTCCAAAGTAGGTTAAATGCTTGGTTTTCAACCATGTAAACATTAAATGTCTCAAGAATGCTATGGTTCAACTAGAATGTTTTTAAGGGTTGGTTTCTAGTTAAACAAAGATCCTGGGCTTTTTAATTATGACTATGTCATTTCGTCTAATGCGAGGAAATAACCCATGACAATTTTTATAACCTCATTTTATCAAGCTAGTGACCCAAGACTTCAAGGTCTCCACACTCCAATTTAAACTCGCTCTCGCTTAACCTGAGTGATACAGCATTTTTTTTAGATCGAACTGAAACTCAAAACAGAAATACCTCCCATTTGCACGATATTAAATCATTTTGTAGCATGAAAACCCATCCCTCGTGTTCGACCCTAGAGCCATGATCGCAAAGAGTTTCATCACGTAGGAGGAAATGATACAACATCGTTTGATTCCGTATCACCCATCGTGGCACTAATCATCCATCCAAGAAGCGTGGGAGGTTTCAACACCCGGTTTACCCGATAATGGCTATCGAGAATCCGTTCGATAATATATGTGCATAAATAACATTAAGTATAGGTAGATATGAGGCTACTGCTGGCTAAGGCATCCTTTTCATTAGAGTCCCTGTAGAACATGTTCGAGCTTCTATGTTAAAACCACGGCAAGCTTAACTGTGAGCTACATACTACCATTCTAGATCCTTAGATTCATATTAAGGGTTTAACCCGCCCCACCACTAACTCTGGAATCACTCAATTATAAGCTTGTCTCCGATAATGCACTAGCAACTAACACCATCCAGATGGTTTCATATTCGATTCATTGCTCCGAGGCGTAAGCCCAGCGTACAGCTTACTCGATTTTGTCTCCACCCCTGATCAGAGTTATGTGCCAACCCCCTCGCTTGCCGAGATGCCCCGCCTACACCGAGGACCCCATTACCAATTTGAACCGGGTAGAGCTTGTTTAAAGCCGCGGGATTTGCTAGAAAGCCTGGCCAGACTCCGCCCTTCTTAAATAACCTTAGCTTATACGAGATACCATATTCACTTAGTTCGATCGTCCCACCCGGTCATTCTCCCGACGTATCGCCTCAGGCATTTGTTTCATGGAAGGTCGGGCCCACCATAATGGGTGTGCTGAAAGTACGTGGCAAAGCTGGCGCCATCCCGAGAGCTAAAAGCCATCGTCGAGGTGGGGTGTATCTAGTTTCTGCATCAACTAAGGACTTGCTAACAAAGAATACTAGTTCACAAGCCATCTCATAATCTTCGAACAAAGGAGGATCTTACTAAGACATCCGAATCGAAGTAAATATAGGAAGAGCGTCTTGCCTGGGCTTATTGAGTATGGGGTCCCACATGGGGCACTTTGATTGCTACCAAAGGCCCGATCACACTCTTCATTCTATCCTAATAGGCTGAATTTCCCTAAGGGTGTAAGGTGCAAAGAATGGTTTTAGAATCGAGATCAAGATACCACGTGATAGCCTCCACTTACCACCTTTTTTTAGTACCACCACCACATTAGCTAGCCATTCGGGATATTTAACTTCCCTGATGAATCCTGCATCCAGAAGGTTGTCTACCTCAGCCTAAATGATCTGACGGCGATTCGGGTGGAAATGCCTTACTGGCTCCAATCGGCCTGCAACCCAGGGCAACATTTAGTTTGGCTGAAGCATGCGCGGCCGATGCCTGGCCATGTCCGAGTGGGTCCAGGTAAATACTTCAATATTATCAAGCAAACCTCGCGCACCTGTTTTTCCTCTTCTCTCGACAAAGAGGGAGCCGACATACGTGTATCTATCCCATCCGCCAGTATTGATTCCAAGGGGTCCATAGCCGCACTCTGTTCCGTGGCTTCCATCTATGCTCAGTGCAGTTGAATCGTGATTGCAGCCTAGGGACCGTGACTCTAAGGGCTGTTGAGTCGAGGCTACAAATTTTCTCACTCCCGCATCGATAAATGATAAAGACTAGCGAAATGCTTAACTACCCGTCAGAGGTCAACTGCTCGCAAGACTAGTTAGTAACCGACCGCTTCGATGGTAGGCCGAGGCACCCGCTTTCATAGTGTGTACTCGTGCCCGACCAACACAAGATCGTACGGCCTCAAGTCCCTGGCCATTGAGAATAATACTTGGCCGAGTGACCGCCCCGCCTTGAAGGGAGAGCACATCACCGTCAACGAGGTCGCCCTATTGAACTGACAAAATTTCACACCAGCCAGTTTGTCAATGATTTGCATCTATCCAAGGCCGGAAGTCGCAACAAGTCAAGGCAACATTATCGGTAAACGAGCACTCCTCGTGTACATCAAAAAATTGTTAATGCATAAAGTAAAGATAAGTGCATATCGGCAGGTGGTGATAACCCCGAAGGGTTAATGAGGAAAGGATATGGGCGCTTAACCTGGGCCATATCGCTCGCTATTATCCGGTAATCACGGTGTTCTCCCTGAGCTTGAACTGCGGGTCGCCGCAACACCTTTTTCCTCTTATGACCGGATCGGTATCGTCTTCTACTGAGCCTCCCACATAATCTGATGGTGGGCAGCCTGATGGGAGTCTAAACGGGCCGCTATTCTCCCCGCCATCGCGCCCATCGTGACGAGAGGCGAATCCCTGACATATCCCCTCGTAGACCAACCAGGATTAGTTTTTCCACTAGGAATTTCGCAGTCCAACATCCGTTACCTCATGCCCGTGGTCCCTGTGGTAATCGCACCTTAGAGATCTATCGCGTCGCTCGAGATCCAACCTAATCGTGGGGCCGCATGTGTCGCAGGTGGTTCCGACAAGGGAGGAGTCTATTATGTGGGATATTCACTGAGTAAACTAGTGAGGTTCCCTCTTCCTTTTTGATTATTCCCGGGAACGCTTCTGGTCCTTAGTCGAGTTCCCTTTGCTCCACGCCCTGCTCGGCCGGCTTAGCTCGGGCCAGAATCATCACCGTCAGGAGGCCGCGCCAAATATTGTCTTCCAAATAAGTAGAGTACCAGCCCGTCGTCTATAAAGTTCCCCATCAAGGGGAGAGGCTGATCCAATGATACGTATCGAAGAAAGGGTAGTCATCCAAAAGCTTCATCGAAAGTTATGAAGGACCGCGTCCATGCTGTATGCATCATTTATCGACAAATTTCTTATCCGAATCTCCGGGTGAAGTCTCCGACACTCATCCCGCTTGCTGATGGTTCGCGCCGAGTCGACGCCTCCCTTTATCTGGACCGGCATAAGTATCGAAATGAAAAAGCACTCCCACAACTCGCCAACGAGCCTATGGATCCACTAGGGAGCTTTATGGAACCGTGCCGTGAGCTGTCCTTTCAGTCGGTCAGAAATACCTTGCACAGAAGATCATTCCCCCCCGCCGAATCATCGCCCCGTTAAAGTGCATCAGCGTGGTCGCACGAATGATGAGTCAAAACTCATCAATTTTTCAGCCCATTTTTCAGATTTTATTTGTAATGTAATTGCTTGTTTTATGTAAATATGTACTATTTACCAAATTTATATTTTATAGAAATGTAAAGCATAAATGAAAAGTCCAGCAAGAATCATAAGTGAAAACTTATCAATGGCCTAAAAGTAGGTCACAATTACTAAGTCATACTATAGTCGAATTAAAACTGCTGCAACAAAAGAGAAGTCATTGGCACGTTAAAAGGGCTTCAAGGAAGAATTTAATGTCGTGACATAAAAATAAGGTCGCGACACTGAAAGAAGACAATTATGGCTACAACAGATTCTTGAGGTCGCGATACGTAATGCAATGGACAACAAGATACCAAAGTTACGATAATGGAACCGAGGTCGCATACACTTATTAAAGGGTCGAAAGCGGGTCGCGGACGAAGATCAATATAGATGGCAACAGAAATGATACGCGATGATGGAATCTATGCGTCGCAATAATATATTCGCAAAGTAAAGAGTCAATGCAAACGCCAATGAATCAGAATCGATTAAAGAAACTACTTAGCCGCAACTTAATGACCATGTCATGATAAGAAAATAAACAAACCAACAAAGTTGAGTCGCGACCTACTTGAAGGCTCAAGACAACTGAAAGGTGTCAGAACCCCGAAAAGAAGCCGCGACCTCAATAGCTAAAAGAGGTCGACACGTAGTCGATGTCGTGACATCAAATCGAGGTCGCAAATACGTAAATGTAGTAGCGCAGAGAATCGTGTCGCGACATGGAATTGAAGTCGCGACACCAATTCCTGGAAACAAGAAAAAGGAGGTCGCAACTAGAGTTCTCACTGCTGATAACTAACATAGTCACGACAAAGAATTCATGTCGCGGCCACTAATCAAATTGTAACTGAAGAAACAAGTCACAATAGAAAACATCAGGTTGTAGCTCAACAATTGCAAGTACAAAGTGAAAGAAGTCGCGACCAGTTTCCTAAGGTCACGATCGACCGACAAAACCGTACCAGATTTTACGTCAGACAAGCTCTTTAGAGGTCGCGACCTAAAAATGTTGAGCTTGGCCATTGAATTTAGAGAAATCCACCTGGAGCCTTCGAATCATGCCCAATTTTTCTAAAGGTTATAAATAAAGGCATACGCTTTAGTAGCAAACTTCGCTTTATGAAACCCATTGTCTAGGAGGAGGAGGAGGAGGAAGACTCACTGTATATTTTAGAATAGATTTTTTTTTCTTTCTTTTCTTTTCTTTCCTTTTTCTGGATTTGAACCACACCGCTAGAACGTAGTAAGTCGGATTTAATTTTTATTCTCTTTTCTAATTACTACCGAATCAATGAAGTTCGCATAATTTTGGAATTCGCTTCTTCCGTGGAATTATAATTATAGTGGATGTTCGTGATCAACACTCCATCAGAGATTATGATTCTAATTAAGAAGCACAGCCACTAGATTGGATTTATTGTTACCACATACTTTTTTTGCATAAATTAGAGAGATACTAGATTGGAATTTATTTGGTCAGATGTGTTATCAATGGATTTGTTCCTAATAGTAGTATTGAATACTCCCTTCCAAAAGTATGTATCCCTCTCCGATTTTCAAGAGACCCTCCGAGTGACATGTAGACGAGATTCCGAGAGTCAGGGAACATTCAATTGTGGTGGGCATGTTAGACTACCATTGAAGAACTATCGAGCTCTCGAGTTCACTTCTAGATAAATTCCCGCAACCACTCATAATTGATGTCGGGAGGGGAATATTTATCAATTTAAATAATCAAATATTTCACCTTAATCTGTTGGAAGGCTCAATCTATAAGTTACCGAGATCTAATCATGGAACGGAACTATCCACTAGATTTTAATCTGATGAGTCATCAATCAAGTTGTAGAAATTTAGCAACAACCCTTACTGAAGCAAGAAATCACAGCCTCAAGAAATGGGTATGAAGTATTAAGAAAAAAAAAATACCCAGATCTTCTTAAGATTGTGCAAAGCATAAGTAACTGGTTAGACCCTTGTCTTCGAGAGAAGCAGGGACCTCTAGTTAGTGAACTATGGAGAAATCCAACCGCATTGTTAGGCATCTTGGACAATTCCAAATCCAGCACAAAACAGAGTAAGAATGCATGATGGTGCATAAATTGGCTGTTTCACAATACTTCTTTGATAGTGTTCATTTCTCACAAATAATTAATTCACCCAAGATATTTGTTTCGTTATTTGTTCTATTATCATAAAAATTCAACTTTCTTTACTTTTAGATGTATTCTCTAGAACAATTATTTTCTAGTTAATGATTGTCACATAGAGATCGAGATAGTATGGATCTTGGTAGTTAGGGTAGTTGATTTTGAGAATCCAAGTCAATCTCTGTGGGAATGATATCTGGACTTGCATCCAATTTTTACTACTTGTTTGACCTGTGCACTTGCAGTGTCATAGACTAAACCTATTCATAATTCCAGAACATTAAATTAGTTTTATTCAATTTTAAGAAAACTCCAGTCCAATTTGACATGGCTACAGGAAAATTGTAAAGTTCCTGTATAGGTGTTAAGTTGAGTGGTTTGGTCTATATCTTCCTGAGGACGAACAAGTTTTATGAAGATGTCGTTCTTTGAGGATTGAAAAGATTTGAATAAATCAATATTCGACAAAAGAGAGAGTGCTAATTTGGACATTTTCTTTATTTTATAAAGAAATGCACAAAAAACGGTTTGATAACGTGGTTGCATAAGCTACGATCTTTTAGAAAACTTAAAGGATATGATTTAGGCTATTGTTTCAATTGTATCTCAATATGTCTCCATTTCGGGAGGTTAATTGGCTATAGGAAGCCGAGGAATCGGTGCGCTCACGTAGATTGGTGGAAGAACAGAGGGAGATTGGGAAAGTCATCGGACGAAAAGTAACCATGGCGGATGAAGAATTGATCGAGACGGTTGAACAGAAGCAGCCTCGATTCAAGATACAATGGAGGATTTAAGGCCGAATCATCGAAGCAAAATACTTTCGTGATCGAGACAACCGTGAGGTACTGTTTTGAGCTAAAACCAGCCTTGATCATGTGGTTCAGCGGGTGGTTATTGGTCATCCGTGAAGATCTAATGAACACCTTGGCAAATTCCTCAAGATGGCAAACACAGTTAAGTTGAATGGTGTGAGACGAGAGGTGATAAAGCTACACCTCTTTCCCTTTTCCTTAAGAGATATTGCAGCCACATGGTGAAATCCGTACCATATGGCTCGGCAGTTGATACATAGGAAGAGTTGGGTGACATTCTAGGAAGATTTTTCCTCCATCCCTCACAACTGAAAGGAAATCATAGTGTTCCAACAAGGGGAGGATGAAAGCTTGTATCTAGCATGGGAAAAGTACAAAGAAATTCTTTGAAGAGATGTCACATGCATGGCATAGATAAAGAAGACATAAATGGATATTGTCTATCCTCTGCGAATGATACTTCTAAGGGTATCATAGATGCTTCTATTTGTGAGGCATTCAAGAGGAAAATGCGGAGGAGCAAAGGGTTTGATAGCGAGACCACAGCCAAATGCAACATGAAGCTCAATACGAATTTTCAGGAGCTCTGACAAAGCAGAGGGAGTGGAGTCATTGAAGTTAAAGAGATGATTTCCATGGAAGCAAGGATTGGAGTAACTGTGTGTGCACGAGGATGGATAAACAGGGATAAAAAAACTGCATTACGCCCATGAGATTGGAGCAATAGAGGGGTGGAATCGGGAGAAGTCTTGGTCGGTGATGAAGATCCTTATGCGGTTAGGAGGCGATTACCTTAATGAGCAGAGAAGCTATCGTTTGAGCCAGATCCCAACTTGCCTACAATCCAACACTGAGGAACCATGAGAACTTCTCATATGGTGGAGGAACATCACAAGGCTAAAGACGGGGCGAATTTCTGGGTTCAGCGACAACGACAAGGAAGCGAAGAGAAAGAAATGAATATCGAGTTAGAGAGGACTGGTTGTTTAAGGAGCAAATGTTGCAGTTCATGGGGGATAACAAAAAGTTGTTTCACACCCATGAATAGAAATTTGCTGAGTTGGAGCTCATGTCCAACTCACAAATGTTTCAACCAAACACCAATGTGCTTCCACTGAAGAACTTGGAAACACGGGTTAGGCGGTGGCCTTGGGCACGAGGGCAGGCAGAATGCATTCCCTAGTGACACTCGGAAAATCAAAGGGCGTATGGCGGTCAGGCGAGGAAGTGGCAGGAAATGAGAGTAACAACAGAGCAGAAGATAAAGAGAAGACTAATCAAAAAGAAGAGAAAGAAACTGGAGGAGATAATGGAAGGCATGATAGAAGGGGCCTTAGAAACGAGAGCGGAGTGCAAGCGACGGCTGAGACGGTGATAGAAACGAAGGAAGGTTAAACACACCCTGCAGTCCCATTTTCACATAGGATTCAGAAGGCAAGAAAGGAAGAACAATTTAAATTCTTGGAAATTTTCAAGAATATGAAATCAATATTCCCTTTGTGAGGCATTAACTCAAATGCCCGATTATGCAAAATTTACGAAGATATCTTTGAACGAGGAAGAAGAAGATTGCTAAGGAAGGAATGAGTAGACTTAAGCACCACTTACGGTCTGGAGTTATTCGGAAAGTTTACCAACAAAATGAAGGACCCATGCGACTTCACCATTCCTGCTCCAATAAGGAAATATGAGTTCAGAGGCCTTATGTGACTGAAGCCAACATCGACTTGATGCTATCGGTGGTAAAGGAGATTGAGTTTGGGGGAACTTACCCCAACAACAATTACACTACAGATGGCTGATAAATCAAGGCTCGACCGGAAGGTGTTCTTGAAGTAATGTTAGTCGAGGTAGGAAATTTATCTTCCTTGGACTTTATTGAGATTTATGAAATGGAAGAAGACAACCAGGTCCCTCTGTTGTTAGGAAGACCCTTCTTAGCAACTGGAGCTTCCTTAATTGATGTGCAAAAGGGTGAGCTAACCCTGAGGGTAGGAAATGAAGCAGTGCACTTCAATCTCGACAAAACCTTGACACAATCTGATGTTGATGCAGAAAATTGTAATGTTGTAGATAAAGTAGTCTATCGGTTTGACTTGATCTCTAAATGTAACCTTGACATTCTATCAATGAAAATGAGATGAATTTCTAGTATCTTGTAGAGTGTTGATTATAGTTATTTGCATTCCGGTTGCAAAGTAGGAAGCTTGATCTTGAGTTTGAATGAAAACAGTCAAGAAAATTCAAGCAACCAGGAAAAGAAAGTTACTAAATAAAAGGCTAGTGCAGAAGGGTTAATTTTGAAGAATTGCCAGTCATACGAAATATCTTTCTTAGAACCAAAAGAGGAAACCCGTGATATATCAGCTGAATTAATTTGAGAATGAAGAACAAAGGTTCTTTGGAGTTTCTAAGGAAATCTGAGGAGGTTATTGCACAATTGATAGAAGTCTAAAAATTATCAGTCCTTCTATTTGCATGCCTGAAATCACCTTTGAATGATGATGCAAAAACATCGATTGAACACCAAAGGAGGTTGAACCACATGATGAAGATGTTGTAAGAATGGAAGTCTTGAAATGGCTCAAATGCGAGGATTTATTTATGCAATATCAGGCGGCCCTTAGGTGAGGCAGGTTCATGTGGTTCCTAGAAGATTGGATTCACTTGTGATAATGAAAGGAATGAAGCTGATTCCTACGAAGCGTGACGGGATGGAGGGTGTGTATAGATTACAGAAAACTGAATACTGCAACTAGGAAATATCATTTTCCCCTGCCTTTCATTGATCGGATGTTAGACGAGGTTAACGGGACATCACCAAAGCCACATTTCTTAATGAATACAGGATATAACCAAATTGCTATTGCACCTAAGGACTAGGAGAAAACTACTTTCTATGCCTTATTATACTTTTGCTTTTAGAAGAATAGCCATTTAGGTTATCTGATACTCTGCTACTTTCCAAAGATGTATGATGTCAATGTTCTCGAGATTAATAGAGGTTATGGAGATATTCATGGATGATATCACGATTTATGGATCTAGTTTTGATCATTACTGAAATTTGGGGACAATACTTCACAGGTACCAGTACAAGAACCTAGCTTTGAATTGGGAAAAATGTCATTCATGGTGACAAAGGCATTGTGCGGGCATGAATTTGCCGAGTACAGAGTGGACAAGTGAAGGTTTCATTATAAAGGCTCATACGCCTGCTGTGATCAAAAGGAATAAGAAGTTTCTTGGGATATGCTGGTTTATAGAGATTTATAGAGACTTCTCAAAAATAGCAAGACCATTATGTAGATTCTTGGAGAAGGATGCGAGTTTAATTTTGATGAGTCTTGTCAATATTCATTTGAGAGATAAATCGGATTAGTTGAAGCTCCTATCATATGGCCAAACCCGGTGGAACAAGAATTTGGTTATGTGCGATGCTAGTGACTATGCAATGGGAGTATTGGGACGAGAAAGTGACAAAGTATTTAGGGCCATATCTTTATTCGGAGAAAAACTTTCAAAAACCAGAAAATTACTTAACTGCGAAATGAGATGTTAGCTATGGTATTTTCATGTGAAAAGTTCAGGCCATATATATTGGGGTCCCATGTCATCATCCATACTGATCATGCTACAATCAAATATTTGATGGCCAAGAAAGAAGCTAAGCGAGATTGATCAGATGGGTGTTGTTACTACAAGAATTTGATTTGGAGATCAAGGATAAGAAAGGTTATGACAATGTGATAGCTGATCACTTGTCAAGAGTTGAAAAAACTACTATGAAAGAAGAAGAAATGGAAGTAGCAGAAAATTTTCTAGATGGCTTGGTTATTTTGATTTGTCATTCCAATTACCTTGGTATGTTGATATTGTGAACTTTCTAGCTTATGGGTGATGCCACCATGAATTCTTCTGTGGAGGAAGAGAATTGAAGTGACCAGCAGGTTTTACATCTGGGATGAGCCACTATTATTCAAAAGAGGAGCTAATATGATCATCAGAAGGTGTGTACCAGAATGTGACCAGGGAAAAATTTTACAAGAATGTCATGCATCACCTTATGGAGGACACTTTGCGAGAACAAAAACGGCCTAAAATTCTCAATCAGTTTTTTATTGGCCTACTATTTTTAAGGATTGTTTGAATGGGTAGGCTTTTGTGATCGGTGCCAAAAGAATGGGAAATGTCTCAAATAAGGCATGAAATGCCCCACTGCATGGCTATCTGGTGGTACAGTATTTGATGTATGAGGAATGGACTGTGGGGATTTTCCATCTTCTTTTGGAAATATGTACATACTCTTAACTGTGGATTATGTATCAAAATGGGTGGAAAAAACAACATGTCCTGCTCAATAGTCACTAATACGATTTGTGGGATGCACAAAGAAATATCATGAGCAAATTTGGGACACCTAGGACTATTATTAGTGATGGAGGGAGCCATTTTGCAAACAAAGTGTTTGAGAAACTCATGAACAGGTATGGAATAAAACACATAATGAGTTTGGCTTATTGATTAGTACCCAAAAAGTGCTATTTTGAGTCCTATTTAAGATAGGTTTTGAGTGCTTTTTGCGTACTAATCATATTATTTAAGCCGATTGACATGTATAGGTCCTTTAGTACTACTGATTTTGTCCTAGAGGTTGTTTTTGTAGTTTTTACGGAGTTTCGTAAACCTTTGCCATCATTCAAACTTGGCATCAGAAATTGGTGATATATCTTAGGTTCGTATGGTTTGTTGTCATTTCATCAAACCTGGGATGAGGAAATAGCAGGCTGCAAGATGAATAATGCAGGCTAGAGGAACCAGGAAGCAAGTAGGAGGGGAATGGCAATTTGTGAACCTGTGAAATTTTACATCAAATAGCATTTCATAATCATGGCCAATTTTTCGCAATCATAGCTGAAATTACCGCCAATCATAGCAGTTTACGCTATGATAGCGAAGTACCAGCCTATCGCGAGAACTTACCGGCCCCATCTGGCGAAATTTTAAGTATCATAATTTTGCTATCATAGCGAAATTTCACTATATAGAGAAATTTACTGTGCATAGCGAAATTCTCTACAACGTGTTTTGTGATTCAAATGACTCCGTTTTGATTAATTCCTCTTTTGCCCTCAATGTACTCATATTATTTAGGATAGTTTGGTATTTTAAGCATGTTTATTGGGGTATAAAAGCACGTGTATGAATATTTGTAACTGCTATTCATTGAGCCTTGATTTCATTCATTTGTTTTGGTTCTCATTTTCTCTCTGCTTCTCTCTCTCCTCTTTTCCCTCATTTTCTAGGCTACCAAACACACCCTTTGGGGATGACAACTCAAAGGATGTTGGCTAAACCTCAAAACCTTGAAGAAGAGGAGGTTGCTAGGTTAGTTGATGTGGTTTGCGGGTGTTCCTCTGTTTTTCATGGAAGGAGTCACTAGCGTATTTGTGTTCAAACTTTCAAAACTAGGTTTAAATGCTATTTAATGTATTTCTTTGGTCAATACTTGGCATGCTTTAGGGTTCAGTGTATTCTTATTGCTAGATACACTGACATCCATTAGATGTCATTTACGAGCCACTAAAAGTAGGTTAAATGCTTTATTTTCAACTCGAGAACATTAAATGCTCGGTAAGTAACATAGTTCAAATAGGAATGTTACCCAGGTTGGTTTTAAAGTTAAACAAAGTCAGGTTTTGGAAATTACTATATGTCATTTGCCCTAATGTGAGAAATAACCCGAGGACACCTGCAACGTCGCACAAACTAGTGACCCAAACTTGAGGTCTTCTTTCTACATCTTATTTTAGCGCTTTCGAGTTAACTAGTGACAACAACAATACCACTTTTTATGCAAATCGAAAATCAGTGAAACTCACCATTTTGAATCATTATACAAGTCATTTATAAGGCGAAAACCCATCCTGTGTTCTGATCCTGGAAACATTTATCTGCCCGGTGGATTATCTTCACATAAGTAGGAGCAACTTAGGTATAAATTTAGTTGATTCCGGCACCCCTACGTAGCGCCAGTCAGTGACGTCGTTGCGGGATGGTGCCAAACTCTGGATGTTGAGTTGATGGGTGCCATGATCTCATTACGTGATGACCTTTAAACCTTTTGAAGTTCATTGTTTAGAATTTCAAGTTTTTTACTCGATCCTTGTTGAAAGTGTTTTAGGTATCTCTTGATCCACTTTATTTTTATTCGCATGAATCTTTTTGGCAAGCCCTGTTGTTGCTCTTTGCTTTGTCCCTTTTTATGTCACAGGTATTTATGCATCACTGGGATAGAGGTATATCAGGTAGATTGCAAAGAGTTAGTACACCAATTGAACAAGGTTGTGAAGTCAGTGTACACAGTGAGCAAATGGATCACTCCACGAGCGACAAAATTGACAAGGTGCTCCGGTGAATCACAACATCTAAGTCAATGACGGATACATACACCTCAAGTGGGTTCTCCTTCACCATCATACCACTGATGATGTGGCGGTGAGACCCTATCTAGTGCCCTGCTTCCCCACTTTGTGGAATGGAGGGAATGAAAATCCATATCGCATATCAGGAGTTCGAGGGGGTACTACTTTTAAGAAGGTGTGTCTAGCAGCGGATTAAGCAAAATTTGAAGGCATTCCATAGACACTGAAAGACAGGCCAAGATTTGGCTCAATTCACTGAGGCCCAGAAACGATTAGAAATTGGTAGATCTTGAGCTGAATTTTTGGAAAGATTTTCGTTTGTAGATAACAATTTGAAGAGGCAAATCTGCCTTACTGACTCAGTGTAGAAGTTTTATCGGTGTTGGGAGGATTCATGGAGACCATCAATTGCATGTCCACACCATGTGGGTTTGATACATGGTGCTTTGTGAATCACTTTTATGGTGGTATGTCTCACCAAAGTGACTTAACTCTTGGAAAACCATGTGGAGGGGACTTTGAGCAGAACTCGGATGATACATGGACTTTTGAACTATGTAGCGGGAAACCTCCAAGGCATGGGATGAACCGAATCCAAGAGAAGCAGAAAGAATGAGGCCTTCGACCCTCAAAGAGGAGGGTATGCTTCGGAGAGACACGGAATGGAGCAAAGCGTAACGACCCTAGAAGGTTGGAGGAGCTTGAATAGAAATCAGCATAGTACAAGCGGTGAATGGATTGCATCTCCAACCAGCTTGCTATAATTGTCAGTCAAGTAGCCATCCTGGGGAGCATTGTCCTATAGTTCCTTCAGTGAGGGACTTAATGCAAGAGCATGCACATGTCTTGGGTCAAAATAAGCCACTTACAAATGCCATTATAAATGACCACCTGCCATGCTTGATTGGAGGAATCATCGAACCTATCATGGAAGCCAAAACCACGCATATGCCCCGGGAGCGGCGGTTGGCCCCACCTCGGCCTGCGGCGGCAGCCCTCACCTTCTTCTCTGTTGAAGCGACGATTCTAAGTATGAGTCATTAGGCGTTTGTGGAAGGAGACAAAATGTATTTGAATGTTCAAGCCGATCGAGAAGAGTGAGGCGGGTGAGCTCCTCAACAAGAAATTGAATGATATGCATTACATGAGATTTCGGGTTGTCCTAACGTGAGGGAGTCACGAAAAGGAAATTCGGAACCACAGCCAAAACCAGAAATTACGTGAGATAAGCTGCACTGGTGATCCCGATGCAAATTGATGAAGTTAAAAGCATTAGTGACTCTAAAAAGTGGTAAAAAGAAGCGAGACCAGTAGCTAAGGCCAACAGAAAGCCACGATTGGTGAACCACGGAGGAAGAACAACCGACAAGGGAAGAAATTTGAAACCTGATGTACCCCTCATTTCCATACAGGCCTTGAAAAGAGGAAAATTCGGTTAACGAGTGAAATTTTAAAGTGCTATGACAAGTGAAGGTTAACATTCCCTCTTCTTGACATGATCAAGCAAAGTCTCCCCACATTATGCAAAATTTTTGAAGGACATGTAGGGTGAAAAGAAGGTTTAATGTGAATAAAAGGCCTTTTGACCGACGAGTGAGTTATCATTGAGTGCAAGACTCCTGTGAAATATAAGGACCCAGGATGTCCTACAATCTCAGTTAATATCAGAGCACTTGTGTAGAAAAAGCACTACTAGACTTGGGAGCTAGTGTGAACCTATTGCCATATTCCATGTACAAGCAGCTTGGGTTGGGAGAACTGAAGCCCGTTCCATCGCCTTTGTCTCTAATGATCGTCTGTTAAAATACCAAAGGACCATTGAGGATGTTCTAGCCACAAGTGGACAAATTCCTACTTATCCGATCGTTTGTCGTACCAACCACGAGCGATTGCCGTTAGGGGCCAACCATGTACCCGTCATATAGGGAAGGCCATTCTTGGCTTCATGAAAGCCATTATAAATTTCGAAATGGGGTTATGCAACTCACCTTTAGAGATATGACTTTAGAACTTCGATATCTTAGTTTGAGTAAAGGCATATGCAACTTGATCGAGATGGCTGTGAAGAAGTGCATAATAGATACAATTCTTGAAGAACAGGCTAATGAGCGGCAAGTGCAAGATGTGCTAACCCAGGAGTTATGTGAGTGCCTTGAAGGCAGCGGGAACACCGATGCATGAGCACATTTGCGAAGGATGGAGAAAAAGGTGGAAATTCTACCTTCTTGTGGAGCAGAGGAAAATCTCAACAACTGGATCAAACCCCTACTGTGGAATTAAAATATGCATTTTTTGGAAGAAAACAAGCGATTATGTCAGTTGTAATATCGTCGCTGCGACCACTCCACGGGAGGACAACTCTTTACCTCTCGAGAAGAACAAGCAGAAGCTTTGGGGTGGAAAATATCCGATTTAAAAGGCATCGGCCCAGCAATGCACCCACCACATTTTATTTTGAAGAGTCACAAAGAACATTGGCGACCAGGAGGTTGAATCCTCACATACGGAGGTAGTTCGAATTGAAGTCCACGAAGGATTCTTATGGCTGGGTATCATTTACCCAATATCGATATGGTAAATGACCGGTGGTGCCCAAGAAGTCGGGGGTGACCAGCATTAAAATGAAAGAGGTGAGGATGTGTCTACGCACACCTTTGGATGGAGGTATGCATAGATTACGAGGCTCGATGCGGTAACAAGAAAATATCACTCCCTTGCCTTCGTTGATCGGCTTCTTGAGAGGATTTGGGCATCTATTTTGTGCTTTAGATGGGTATTGAGTGCTCGGATAGTGATTGAACCAGAAGATCAAGAAAAAACCACCTTTACTTGTCCATTTGGAACTTATGCCTACAGGAGGATGCCTTTTGGTCTTTGCAACGCCCTTGCCACCTTCCAGAGGTGTATGTTTAGTATGTTCAGCGATATGGTGGAGCGCATAATGGAAGTCTACATGGATGACATCACTGTATACGGATGTGATTTTAAAGAATGTCGAGGCTAATCTTGAAGTTGTCCCGGTGCATTTGAAAGAACTTTGCGGTGCTTAGTGGGAGAAATGCAGACATGGTGAACAGGGATTGTGCTAGGGCATGTCATTTCCAGCAAGGGAATAGAAGTTGACAAGGCAAAAATTGAACTTATTTCAGCTGCCTTCTTGACAAATGTAAAAGCAGTCGAGTGATTTCGGACATACGAGGCTTTCTGAGGAGATTTATCAGGACTTTTCGAAGATTGCTAAACCCCTCATAAGCATGAGAAAGATGCTAAAATTTGCTTGGGACGGGAGTCAAAAGAGCTTTGAAAATTTGAGGTCCCCATTTGACCCCTTTGCACCAATAGTCTGGGCACTGATTAGCGGTTGCCTTTTGAGGTGATGTGTGATGTAAGTGATCTGGCTATCGGAGCAGTTCTTGGACAAAGAGAAGGCGAAAAATCTTATGTAGTCTATTATGCAAACAAAACCTTGAATGAAGCACAAAGGAACTACACTACTACAGAGAAAGAATTGTTGAAATTAGTGCATACCTTAGACAAATTTCGAGCATACTTGGTTGGGTCTGATATAGTCATTTTTACAGATCATTCCGCTTTGAAATATCTCCTAACCAAGCAAAATGCCAAGGCAAGACTTATCCGATGGGTTCTTCTGCTTCAGGAATTCAATTTGCAAATTAAGGATAAAAAGGGGGTAGAGAATGTTGTGGCAGACCATCTTTCCAAGATTGACCGCAGCCCCTGACACTCATATTCCCAATCGGTTGGAGAATGCTCCACAGTATCACTCATTGCCAATTTCTAGCAGAGGGAAACTCCGGCTGATTGGAAAGAAACAGATAGGAAGTATTTCTTTGCGAAGATCCATTCTATTGGGGAAGAACCTTTCTTGTTTAAATATTGTGCATATCAGATAATTAGGAAGTGTGTGCACGAGAAGAGCACTTGGGGAATTCTAAGCCCGCGCCATGAAAGTGCTGTGGTGGTCACTTTGCTTCCCGGAAAGACGGTAATGAAGGTGATGTAGTGCGGTTTTCCTCGCGGCCTTCTCTTTTGAAAAAAGCTCACCAAATGTGCCGAGTATGTGATAGATGCCAAAGGCTCGGGAAATTGTCTCGCCGTCATATGATGCCCTAAACCCAATTTTAGTAGTTGAGCTATTTGATGTTTGGGGCATCGATTTCATGGGACCTTTCCCTACGTCTTATGGACATGCATACATATTGTTAGGGGTGAGCTATGTATCTAAATGGGTTGAGGCAATCCCTGCAAACCAATGACCTGAGGTGGTGCTCAAATTCTTGAAGGCAAACATCTTTTCCAGGTTTAGGGTACAAAAAGCTATTATTAGTGATGGGGGTTCACACTTTTGTAACAAGTCTTTCGAAAACCTCATGGCTAAATATGGTGTTAAACACAAATTGGCTACCCCTTACTATCCTCAAACAAGTGGTCAAGTAGAGCTTGCCAACAGGGAGATAAAGACCATTCTAATGAAGGTGGTGAACATCAACAAAAAAGATTGGTCCCTCAAATTGCTTGATTCACTTTGTGAGGCTCTGAGGCAGAAACTCAAAAGCAGATTCTTGGAGATGTCAGTATCGTTTAGTCTATGGAAAAGCATGCCATCTTCCAGTGGAAATCGAGTACAAAGCATGGTGGGCAATCAAGAAGCTGAACATGGATTTAAGTAGGGCCGGACTCAAAAGATTCCTTGATCTCAATGAGTTGGAGGAACTACGAGAAATGATCACCTACTTGAACTTTGAAGATTACAAAGGAAAGATCGAAAAATGGCGCCAGATTAGATTCGATAACTTGCAAGAACTTCAAAAAGGGGGACCAAGTCCTCCTGTATGATTCCAAACTCCACACTTTTCGGGTAAACTTAAATCGAGATGGATCGGACCATTCATCATTCATCAGGCATACCCCAATGGCTCGGTAGATTTGCTCAACCAAAAGGATAATAGAGTGTTCAGGTGATAGGCGAAGGCGAAGCCACATCTTTGCCACGGCCTCTGAGAACGAAGAGATTCCCTCCCTTGATCCTCCATGACCAGACAGTCCACCGAGTACGGTTTGGTCTCCACGAGACCAGCGCAACTCAAAAATTTTGGTTTTAGTTTATTTTGGTCAATTTTTAGTTAATTTCGGTTTTAGTATTTTTATTTATTTTAGTTTTGTTTAAAAAAAACCTTTTTTGTATATATTCAGTTTAATAATTTGTTTTATTTTATTTTATTTTATTTAATTTATTTAAATTGATTTTGTTTTTATTTTGCGGGATATATGATGGGGCATGCAATTCGCTATAATTGCGAAATTTTGCCTGAGTTCTTCAGCCCCCGTGAACCAACCAAACTACTGCATGACTCCATTAAAAAAAACTACCCCAGCTAATTTTGTTATTCCGCATAAGCCTTCCCCGGTGCGCGCATAGCCTCTCTGCTCCCTGGCTACTCTGCTTTGCCAGTGCTTGCTTGCCGTCTGGCGGGCCAGAACCACCATCTTTGGCCACGCTACGGCCGCCGCGTCGAACCATTACGGCGCCTGCGCGGAGTCCACAGCGCGTAGCGCGAGCCGGAAGCCACGCACCCCACGGTCCGCCGCCCTTGCACTTTGCGGCCGTGCGGGGCTGTCCTCTCTTTGTCTTGGTGAGTCTTCAGACATGGTTCGTACCCACGGAGCCCATCATTATAGGCCCAGGGTCCAGTTCAGTACCCCTGAGAGAGATGGTGCTGGCACATCCAGGGCTGCAGCTGCTCACTCTCTAGATTAGGTTACAGAGACACCTCCTGCATTGGCCCCTACCACAGCTATGATACAGGGTCCTGCCCCTGCTTCTATTTCAAAGGAGGCTCAGGCTTCTAAGCCCCCATCTAGGCGATACCAGACCCGGGTGGGACCTCGGCCCTTTCTCTCTGATGCATCGAGACCGCTGGAGGCCCGCGCTCGAGGGCGGACATCTGGCCCGGGGGAGTCTTCGCGGTCTAGGCCCGAGCCTACGCCTCCTCTAGCTGCTCTGAGTTTATCACCTCCGTTGTCCGACCCGAGGATCGGAGAAGCCCGATGTTGTGCAATCCGATTCCGAGGAGCGTCGATCTTCGTCTTGAGACTTCCATGGATCCTTTTCTGACTTATCTGGCATTGGCGAACCCGGTGAAGATTGATGCGGTTGATCAGCGATATTCCTCTTGCCATTCGCTGACTCCGGCGAGTTTTTCTATCCCCGAGGTGGTGCCAGGTTTTATCGCTACTACTGACATCCCAGGAGCACCCGATCGATTCTGGCCAGTTCGAGCATAGAGCCCGGGCGCCTAGGGCGCACCGGCGGCCGGATATTACATTGCCCCAGACACACTTGATGGATTACGGCGAATTCCATAGACTATCGGCAGTGGCCTCAGCCATCACCTAGAGAGATGGTTCGCTCTCTCACTCGAGATACCACGATCGAGCCACTATCTTTCTTCCAGCCCAGGTAGCTTTCCCGCGAATGCTCCTCGCGGACCATGCGGACCCGACTGTCCAGCCGGCGTATGTACGGCGCAGAGGAGCTATACTCGAGGCTACGTACCGGATATCGAGGGTTACGGTTCCAACCCGGCGAGCTTGTCATGACGTATTTACTACACTTCGAGGAGAAGGTCCTGAAGGACTTGGCTCGAGGGCGGAGGCTATTCCTGATGATATAGAGGTTCTTTGTGCCCGGGTCTGTTGGAGCATCCTAGGATTCAGAGGAGCCAAGTATAGAGCGGCGGCTGAGTTGTCCTCTGGTTTTGTCCATCGAGCGGTCGCTATCTATACCACTCTCCTTTATTCTATAGCAGCAGGAGGAGGTCGTGGATGATTATGCAGAGGACCTGCCGAGGGGTGAGCAACCTGTTCCCGAGGTGGAGGTGGAGAGGACCTCAGTTCCAGTTTATCTCCTCGGTTCCACCTCCTCACACTTGACTCCTCTTGAGCTTCTTTGGCCATCCTCCATATCACGGAGCCACCAGCACATCAAAGGTACTTCCGGGGGATTTCTTAGCTGTTTGGATGCGATCCGCGACGTGCTTAGAGGATGGCGAAGCAGAGTCACTCTCGTGTGAATCACGCCATGCTTCTTGGTTGAGCCACCTCGGTCTCACACGATCGATGTGAGCTGCATCCACTACTCGTGATCGGTCCGCCCGTGTCAGTTTTGCGACCTCCTTGGATATCTTTGGCAGCCGCTGTGATTTGGATCCAGGCGTGCCACGCAGTGGTGGTCGCGCACTCCCATACGGCACCACACCCGGTGGAACACGGTTATACTTTGGTTGGGGGAAAAGTTAGAGTTGGAAGTGTCATCTATCATATTTTGTTTTGTTTTAAGCTTTATCAGCTTGTCTACTTGTTTTGTATAGAATTTGCAGTAAGTATGTATTAGCGATAGTAGAGCGGTGATCTTTTGTTATGATAGTATGTATTGTGTTTAGCTATGTTAAGCTTATACTAGCCACTTTAGTTATATCAAAGCTTTATAGCGATGTTACATTTTCTACACTTTGCAAACCATTTTTATCTATATTTTTGTTTTGCTCTTACCTTGGTTGAAAATTTTGTGTCTTGTATGCTACCATAATGCTTTCAGAATAGTTCCATGCATGATTAAATTTTTGGTTGGTTAAGATTCCAAAATATTCAACCTTGTTCATCCTGTTTAGCTAATCACACCTTGATTACTGTGGGTTCATCAATAGGTTGAGAAGTGCATACCTCCTTTTAGCACCAAATGACCTTAGATTAGTTATTGACCCATAATAGGTTGAGTTACCCGTAAAAGCGGACAATGAGTCTTCTATAAAGAAAGAAAACGAAAGAAAAGAAAGGAGAAAAAGAGAATGAAAAGCCGTGACACTTTACCTTGAAACCCGAACACAGCCCGAGGGGTATATGGCGAAAGCCTTTGAAGCCCGATGCCCTAAGCCAATTGGTTGGGAGTCACCGACTAAGTGTTCGCTACACGGATGGATGGGTGAAGTTTAGCGAGTTGTAGTCATGGGTCTCTCGAAATCATTCGATCGGTGAGGCTTGAAGAGTTAGTGGTCGACAGATCCTTTGACGATGCCTAGCAGTGCGATCAATAATGATCTGTTTTAACAATCATTTTATGTTCTGTCTATCAATAACGAGTGGTGTGTCTTTGTTGTCTGTGATTAAGATCTGATCTTTGGACGGGACAACCGACATAAGATTAAATGGTCTCTAAACATAGTTTCAGTGAGGTCAGGGTTGACTTCCTTGGAATTAATCTTTGCCACGAAACTTGTTCCTATATGAAATTGTGCTCTCATGATGGTTTTTACGAGTCAAATTTTCATCTTGAAGATAAAGCCTGCGCTTGCAAACACTTTTGAACGAATACCTTTTTTGCAAAGCATAACTGCATGCCTTTATTATTTTAGCATTGCTAAGGGACTAGCCGATGTCGGTTAGGAGTGTGATTAGTACCTAAAAAGTGCTATTTTGAATTTATTTAAGATAATAGTTTTGAGTGTTTTTGCGTACTAATCCTTATTATTTAAGCCGTTGACATGTATAGGTCCTTTAGTATACGATTTTGTTTCGAGGTTGTTTTTGGTAGTTTTGCGGGGTTCGTAAGCCTTTACCATCTCATTTCAGAAGCAGCATCGAAGTGGTGATATCTTAGGGTTCGTATGGTTTGTTGTCAATTTCATCAAGCTTTGGGATGAGGAAAATAGCAGTTAGGAAGATGAATAATGCGAGGCTAGAGGAACCGGGAAGCAAGTAGGAGGGAATGGCAATTTCGCGGAACATATGAAATTTTTGCAATGATAATGAGAATTTTGTAATCATGGCGAAATTTTAAGTAATCATAGCAAAGTTTCGCTATGATAGCGAAATTTTCTCTATATAGCGAAATTTTGGCTATATAAGCGAATTTTATATCATAAGCAATTTTGCTATCATAAGCGAAATTAAGCTATATAGAAATTTGCGTACTGTGAAATTCTCTACAACGTGTTTGTGATTCAAAATGACTCCGTTTTGATTAATTCTATACTTTGCCCTCAATGTACTCATATTATTTAGGATAGTTTGGTATTTTGGCATGTTTGTGGGATATAAAGCCATGTTATGAATATTTTGTAACCTAACTTCTTCATTGAGCCGTAGTTTCATTCTGACCTGTTTTGGTTTCATTTTCTCTCTTCTCTCTCCTCTTTCCCTCATTTTCTAGGCTGCCAAACACACCTTTGAGGATGACAACTCAAAGGATGTTATTAAACCTCAAAACATGAAGAGGAGGGTTGCTAAGGATTGATTTGATGTGGGTTTGCGGTGTTCCTCTGTTTTCATAGGCGAATGCTAGCGTGTTGTGTTGAACTTTCAAAACTAGGTTTAAATGTTATTTAATGTATTTTCTTTGGTCAATACTTGGCATGCTTTAGGGTTCAATGTATTCTTATTGTTAGATACACTGACATCCATTAGATGTCATTTACGAGCCACTAAGTAGGTTAAATGCTTTATTTTCCAACTCGGGAACATTAAATGCTCGATAAATGCTGGTTCAAATAGAATGTTACTAAGGGTTGGTTTTTAAAGTTAGAAGCAAAGATCCGGTTTGGAAGTATATTTGTCATTTAACACTTACTAATGTGAGGAAATAACCGAGGACACCTCTACAACCCCATCATGCAAATAGTGACCCAAACTTCAGGTCTTCACTCTATCTTATTTTAAAGCTTTCGATTAGCTTAGTGACAACAACAACCCACACTTTTTATGCAAATCCGAAAATCAAATGAAAGCCTTACCATTTTGAATCATTATACAAGTCATTTGTAAGACAAGAAACCCATCCTGTGTTGATCCTAAAGCATTTATCTTGCGGTAGTTGCGCTACGCGGTAGGAATAACAGAGTATAAATTTAGTTGATTCTGGCACCCCTACTGTGGCATGAATCACTTATCATCCTCAAACAAATGGGCAAACTGAAATTTCCAATAGGGAGATAAAGAAAATTCTTAAAAAGACTATGAGTTCCAGCATAAAGAATTGGTCTTTAAAGCTTGATGATGCATTGTGGAGCTCTGAGCCCATATAAAACTCCCATTGGAATGTCCCTCTGAACTTGTCGTTGGTAAGCCTTATCCCTCTTGAATTGGAATATAAAGTTATGTGGGCCATCAAGAAGTTGAATTTCGACTTCAAAGATGCTAAGGAAGAAAGACTACTCTAGTTGAATGAATTGGAAGAGTTGAGAAATGAAGCTTATGATAATGCTAAAATTTAAGGACAAGACAAATGGCATGATCAAAAGATTTTGAGGAGAATTCAAAACGAAGTCAGTCTGATATTTAACTCCAGTTAAAGAAACTTTCCAAGAAGCTGAAATCAAAATGGGTAGCCCACTTATCTGATAAGGGCAAGTACAACCTTTAAAAGACGATGACATTGAAAACGATGTGGAGAAAGTTTAAAGTAAATGGTCAGCAATTAAAGCAGTATCTAGGAAGAAATATGATTGATTCCTAGTTCTGAAGTGGAAGAAAATTGTTGAAACAAGAAATTCATAGCCGATGAAATGCGACTAAGGACTCAGGCGAGCAGCTTTGTGGGAGGCAACCCGCTGCTTCGAGTTTATTTTTTTTTTTTATGTTATGTTAGTCAACTTGTGTTTAAATTTTTCAAGTTTTCTAGTTAGAATTTTTTTTATATATACTGTTTAAAATTTTCGTAGTATTCTTTGTAGGTCAGTAAGGACTTGAACAGAGATGGAGTCTGTAGGTACTTGTAGCTTATAGTGTGCACACAAGACTACAAAAGGAAGTACCATACTCTCTAATTTATATTAATTATGTTGGGAGAATGAATGATTGAAGTTTGGGGGAATTTTATTTTCCATTTAATATTGAATCTGATGCTTCATGAGTTGATTTGTTGCAAATTTGAATGATGAAGGTTGATTGTTTTTGTTTGTTTGAATTGGTTTTATTGATTCAGTATTTTATGAATTTGAACTGTTTCTAAAGAACAGAAAATTTCTCATGTCGCGACATGAGTTTAAGGTCGCGCCTGGTTTGAATTGAAAACAAGAGAGTAAGAAATATCAAGTCGCGACATCGTTTTATTGGTCACGACCACTTTTAAGGTCGCAACATTAACTGATGGGTCACGACAAAATGTGTGAGTTTTAAATGACTGAGATAAGACACAATGTCATGACAGAGGGATCTAGGTCGCGACCAGAAAAAAATGAAGAAAAAGATAAATAGGTCGCGACAAAACTTAGGTAGGTCGCGACTAGAATTGTCTAAAATGTAATAAATTGAGGTTTTAAACCTTCTGATTTGGGCGTCGCAACTTTAAATGGGACATTTAGTTTAGCAATTAGTGTTGTAACTTAGGCATTAATGTCGCGACATTCCATAAGATGATGACATTAGGCCACCCATCATAAAAATGGCCGAATAGCCAATTTCATCAAGAACTCCAATCGATAGCATCTTCTGTTTCCATTCTCTCTCTTGACTACAAAGAAAACCTAAAGCAGTGCCCAATTCCAAATTCTCACCCATGGCAGATAACCAATTCCCTGTTACGGATCTTAACAGAATAATAGATGAGCTCATGAGTGACCATTGCCAGGAATGGAGGGGTTCATCTAGAACCTCGATCTGAGACTATGGCAGATGCGGAACAAGAAAACCGGTAGAAAATGGAGGGCAGGTTGAGGAAGAAGGGCCTGAACGGGAGTAGCGAGCAGGCGCGAAGGAGAATGAGAGAGAGACCAAGACTTTGTCTGCGAAACAAAGGATTTATGGACTAAGGTCTTTGACAAGAACCGTCGTAGAGGATTTGGGAAGCTGATTTCCCCTTTTGAAGAGATTATAGAAAGAAAAGCTGGGAGAGCCATTGCACATGGCTCTTTGGATTCTCTACTCCCAGCTAGGAATTCAATTCAAACATAGTGGGTATGAGAGAAGATACGGTTCACGTCTTGGGGAGTGCAGGTACCCTTTTGGGCATAAAAGAATCAATGGATGTTCAAACTAAAGGAACTCAAGCACGGTTCCCAGGAATTTAAGAAGCGGTAGAGAACAGATCATGAGGAAGATTATCGACCTCGACCTAGAGCGAGGAAAGTGTGGGAAACCACAAGAGAAGAACCCTCGCTATGCTACTTTATCAGGCTCCCTCATTAAGGAAGCTAAGGTTTGGTTCTCTTCACATCTTCGATAATCCTCGACTAAACATCTCGTGCGGTGAGAAGCGGGGAGCGAATCATTACATATGCCCTTTTGAAGGGCTATAAAATGAATGTTGGGGGTTTAAAAGAGGGGTCAATCAAAGGATACCACTTGAGCAACAAAAGAGGACTAATCCCTCACCTAACAACAATCAACAGACTATGCATCTTCGCTGGGGTGAGAGGATCATAGGATGAAGAAAAAACCTACCCCAAGGTATCTCCTCTAACCCTTACTAGGGTGACAAAGGGCAAAACAAAAAAGCAAGGGATGTTGGAAGTAAACGAGCTTCTTTGAGAGAATGAAATAGGAAATGGAAACCATTCGGGCAAAATCCTCGGTAAAAGAGAATGAAATGCATTTCAAAATGGTACTTGACCATTCCTACGATATGTGAGAGAAGTGTTCCTTGAGCAAGTAGAAAGCTCAAAGGAGAAGGAAACACTGAAATCAGCCAAATGCTGAGGACAATAGAGAAAGGATATGGAAGAAAGGGAACGTAAATGGGAAAAACAGCAGCAATTTAGAGAAGAATTCTTAGAAGCTGAATTCAGGAGGAAAGAACAATTATTTAAGCAGGCTCTAAGGCAGAGAGAGGAAGAATGGAGAGAAGAGATGAACATAAGAGAATAGGAAATGGGAGAAAAGATGAAAGCCAGTTTGGAAGCCTTCTACAACAACCAATTTAGAAGAGATGAAAGTGCTTACCATTATGAGAAAGAAGAAGGCGAGATGGAGGTAACATGTTAAAAGAAGATTCAACCTTCGAGCAATTTAAGGAGTTTGGAAGTTGATGAAGGATAGGGATAAGAATTGGAAAATATTGATGTATATGAAAAAAAAATCCAGCATGAGGATTTAGTTTAATTCGATAAAAATTGCCTCGGACATCTTCCAGGTTGTATCTTTGTTTAGGAAAGAGCAATTAGATGAATAGGCTTGAAGCAAGACACCTTGATCAGTCTTGTGAATTTAACAAATGATTTAATCTCCACTAACAAGGTAGAACCCACAACCTCAGAAAATAAAAGACCAGACATAACCTTCTCCAAATTTTCTCCATGTTTAGCAAGCTTTGACTTAGATCTTCTGTATCATACCAAAAAATCTTATAAGAAGGGAGGAGTGAGATAGCACAATTATTTTCCCATTGTATTTCTTCAAAATCATTAATATGGTTCAAGAAAAGTTCATTGAATAATTGTCTTGTGAATTGTTACATTGGTGGATGATTAGGTTTGTTATTTTCAATAATGTTTCAACCAGAACATTTACTTTTGAAATGCTTGATTGGGACCTGATTGCTGAATAGGTGGTTTGTTTTTAATGCATGAATCTTATTTGAGTGAATTATGTTGTTTGTGTAATTTATTGTGGTTTGCAAGAAATGTTCTATGTACTCAAGCCTTATTTGTACAATGACACAATGACCACTGTTTAAATCCAGAACAACCTTTATTAAAAAAATAAGGCTGGGAACTAGACAATTGAAATAAGAAGTTGCAGTTTTAGTTTGAATCAGGTTTAAATTGCAGAATTGGGAACATGTTTATAATTGAAAGAACAAATAAGATGATTGAAGCTGTAGTGTAAACAGTAAGTCATTATTAATGTTGGAAAAATAATACACATGGTCAAGAAAATTCTTAAAACTTTGAGAAGGATTAAGAACATCTTCTGGGATGATGCACAAGCAAGGGTACAAGGTCCTAGAACTTGTTAGATTATTGGTCAAGGCGAAATCCTAGGTAAAAACAACTAACAAGAAGTGATAGAGGCCATCTTTGGAAGTTTGAACCTTTTCAAACCTACCCTCATTATATGCAAAGGCATACACTCTAGTTCCAGACTTTGATCCAAAAATGCCTAATTTCTTCAAACAGTAGCAATCAGAAACCTGAAATCCCTCACTTACAATAATCCTGCAACAAAGAACCCCAAATTACTCAATTTTTAAACTAAGAATGTTTAATGTGCAAAAAGAAACAAGTTTGAGGGAATATATTTCTTTTGTATTACAAGGATGAAAGAGGAAAAATAAATGGAAGAAATAGAGAAAAAGAAGAAGAAGTTGAAAAGGGAATAAGTTTTGTCTTGTGACCTATCTCTCTTAAACAATTAAGCTCATAGGGGTGTTTCAACACCTAGTACCCTAATGCCAACTGGTATGGGAGTTGCTAGCCCAAAGTTCTCTAAGAGTCATAAGCTTTAGAAGACAAAAACATTGCACTATTCCGATTCTTTGACAATGGAAAATGAAAAGAGTTCAGGTAAAAGGCTGAGCTGAGAAGTTGAATGTGGCAATAAAAGACCACAACATCCAAGATAGTGTACAGAGCCAAGTTTGGGGAGTTTATGGTACAAAGGAAGGAAAGGATGAAAGATGGGTAGCCTTACCAAAAGGAAGAGTGGAATGCGGTAATTTGTAGCCTAAATTTTCAATTGTCTACCCAATTCACCCAAGCCTGACATTATAAAGCCCTAAAAGACCTCTTTTTGATCTTGAAGGTTGAATTTATCTACGTAGTGGAGATCAATGAAAAGCAAGCCTATGGGACTTTTGACTAGTTTTCTAAGGAGATCCCATGCAGATTAACTAATCAAACGAGAAGATGAAAGAAAGAAGATTACCACACACTCACGAACAAGATCTATTTAGTGACATTTCATGCAGAATTCATCAGTTTATTTGTAATAGAGGTTGAAAATATTAATGTTTCTCAGTTGAAAACTAAAGTTTGAAATGATTCTGCAATCTTCTTGTTCAAGTAAAAGGGTGGAATAAGAAAAGATTAAGTTGTAGAACAGAAAAAAATGTCTTTCAAAATAAAGTTCAATTGTTTGAGGACAAACAAATCTTTCTTTTCTTTGCTTGGGGACAAGCAAAATTTTAAGTTTGGGGGAATTTGATGAGTCAAAAACTCATTGAATTTTTAATCCATTTTTCTGATTTTATTTACAATGTAATTGCTTGTTTTTATGCAGAAATATGTACTATTTACCAAATTTCTGATTTTATTTACAATGTAATTGCTTGTTTTTATGCAGAAATATGTACTATTTACCAAATTTATATTTTGCAGAAATGTAAAGCAAAAATGAAAATTCCAACAAGAATCAGAAGTGAAAACAGATCAATGGCCCAGGTGAGGTCGCGACAGAGAATCGAGGTCGCGACCATAAGTCATACTATACTGAATGAAAAACTGTTGCGACTAAAGAGAAGTTGTTAAGACAGAAAAAGGGCTTCAAGGAAGAATTCTATGTCGCGACATAAAAATAGATCTAGCGACATCGAAGAACACAGTATGAGCACCTTGATTCTTGAGGTCGCGACACGAGATGTAGTGGATAGCAGAGGCGACGAGTCCGCACGACATGGAGCGAGAAGGTCGCGACATAGAGTACAGTAAAGAATTCGAGGAAAAGCATGGTTGTAACAAAGATCAATATAGCTAGCAACATAAATGATGTCGCGACATGGAATTGAGGTCGCGACATATATTTCAGCAAAAAGGAAGAACAGTCAGGTCGTGACATACTTTTGAGGTCGCGACAGGAATTGCACTGATTAAAGAAACTACTTGGCCGCAGCAATAGACAGCCATGACGAGAAAAATAAATAGACCAGCGAGTTGATCGTGACGCTGAAGGATCAAGACAAGCGAAGATTAGCCATAACTTTGAAAGGCTGCGACCAAGAAGCAAAGAGGCTAACAACAGAAATGATGTCGTGACATCAAATCGAGGTCGCGACACAGAAATGTAGTAAAGGCAGAGAGAGTCAAGTCGCGACATGGAATTGAAGTCGCGACACCAATTCTTGGAAACAAGAAAAATGAGGTCGCAACCAGAGTTCTCACTGCTGAAAACTAACATAGTCACGACAAAGAATTCATGTCGCGACCACTAATCAAATTGTAACTGAAGAAACAAGTCGCAACAAAACATATGGTCGTAACCGACAGTACAGAAGTCTGAAGTGAAAGAAGTCGCGACCGGTTTCTGAGTCTAGAGCTTGACAAACCAGACCAGGATTTTACGTCGCGACAAGCTTTTGAGTTCGCGACCTAAAACAGTGAGCTGGGCCATTGAATTTAGAGAAATCCACTTTGAGCCTTGGAATCAGGACCAATTTATGAAGGTTATAAATAGGCGTACGGAGTTTTCCAGTAAGCGACTTAGTTTTTCTAAAACCCGTTGTCTGGGAGAAGGAAGACTCCTTGTATATTTTAGAATAGATTTTTTTCTTTCTTTTCTTTCTTTTCTTTTGGATCCTAAACCGATGTCTGTTAGAATGTAGTACAGTTTAATTTTTTAGTCTCTTTTAATTACGTCCTGGAATCAATGAAATTTAAACGATTTTTAGTCGTTTCTTCGAGAATTATAATTACAGTGGGTGATGACACTCCATTGTAGATTGTGATTATGTAATTAAGAAGCACAACTTCACTAGATTGGATTTATTGACCAGCTACGAGTCTTTTAAGAATAAATTAGAGAGAATTACACGGTGGAATTTATTTGGTTGATGTGTTATTGAATGGATTTGTTCTCAATAGTAGTATTGAATACCCTTCCAAAGTATGTCATAACTGCGATTTTGAGAACCGTCGAGTGACACAAAGATGGAGATTCACGACAGTTAGGAACATTTGGTGAGTGGGTATGTTAGACTACCATTGAAGAACTATTGAGCTACGATTCACTTAGATAAATTCCAGTTCTCATGAGTGATGTTGGAGAATATTTATCAATTGTCGGAGATTTCACCTTAATGCGTTGGAAAGGCTCTTGAACTTTATGTTAGGATTTGGGGATCTAATCAAGGGAATGGAACTATCCACTAGATTTAATGGATGAGTCATCAATCAAGTTGTAGAAATTTAGCAACAACCCTTACTTGGGAAGCAAGAAATCTGCAGTCTCAAGAAATGGGTGCTTCGTCTTATTCGTATGCTGAATTTATTCCCAATGGAGTGGGTCGTCTAACGTTGTAATACTATGAGTCGAGGTCATCTCCACAAGGAGTGGTCTTCTAGGTGATCCTTAGGAGCTATTCTCCAAAAGATGTGTATTTAAAAGGAATTTTTGGGGTTGTGATTGGTTGATTGAGTGGTAATTAAATAGTATTTTAAAACAAGAAGATGATTGATGGGGTTCATGGGTTTCCTCCTTGTGATCGGGTGATTCCACCTCTTGGTCCCGCGATCCCATCCCAGAGCCGATGATGAATGGTCTTGACGGAAGATTTTGCACATTAAGCGCTCTTTCAGAATGAAATATGATCGAAGGATGTTAAACACTTGTTCAACAATTAACTTTCGGACTCTTAAGCTTGCATTTTGTATCAAAACCTGGCGATGTCTGAAAGATCTCTCGTTCACACGTTGTCGAAGATACTTAACTAAGGTTTTATAAAGTTGCTCTACAAGTGCTTAACATCATACAATCCCATTGAAACACAAGGAATTGAGGTTATTACCTTGACCGAGGTGAGTTTCCCCGTTAGAACTGACATAAGGTTTAGAACTTCATTGAAATTATAAAGCGAATCATAATTGATGAGAAAATGAACTTGAAATCCAAAATCTGCAGAAAAGTGAAGTCTCCTATTATACTCCATAAACCCTAGCAAAAACTATGAGAAAGAACACCTTTTTTGTGAAAACCAAAACCCTAGAAATCAAAAGCTGCCTTCTCCGCGATCTGGGGTACCGGTTAGAGAGTGTCTGCAGAATGCCAGAATTTGCTCTTGGTGCTTTTACGTAGAAGTGATGCTAGGTTGAGTGAATCTGAACTGATTGGCCTTTGTTGATTTCTTTGCTTTAAGGGTACGGTATCGATTAGAGTGGTACGGTACCTGCCTCTTCGCTTGCTCCTGACATCTTTGCACTTCCCGAAGACTTCACCACGGCGGTTGCCATCATCCTCACGATGATCTATGATATCGCTTCTGGACGAACACTTGTAACAATTGTCATGAAACACAGAAAAACTGCCTGAGTCGAGAAACATGAGAGCAAATCGAAAGATACCTATTCTTATACAAAATGTGAGCAAAGTATGACCTTAAGGTACTAAATTTCGATATAATTGTTACCCTTTTGTGTATTGGCCACCCCCAACGTATCTTGCTAGTCCTAGCAGATTTGAAGCTAGTGACACCTCGCCGATTATGATTTCCAACAAAATGCTCTAGGTGCGGTTAAGCTTTGCAAGTTTCTCAAAAAGGGAAAAAATTAAACATAGTACTTCAACCTGACATAGTGTGCACCCATCTGACTCAATTAAAACCACAGTCTCAAGCAATGAACATAACAACAAACTATCACAAAACCAAGCTATTCATATAAAGGACCATGGAATTGAGAAAGAAAAGAGTGCCATGCGATCACTAAATGAAATAAGAACGATATTATAGAGGCAACAGTTTAACATTACCACGCAACTACTATGTAGAAAAGTCAAGAGGAACAACTAACCTGGCCCCGAAATCAAAAAAAGGTCTTTAAGGCTTGTAGCGGCTGTAGGCTCTGTGAAATAGGATTTACATGAGCAAAATGGGTGTCGTAGCGTGGTTGAGTCTACCTTGATTACTGACACCACCGCAATCTAACTGCTAGCCGTGCTTACTCGATGTCCTCCCCGTCGTCTATCGAAGAAAATGCGTCCTCATCGACACAGTCGTCAAGCTCCTCCGAATCCCTTTCCAAGTCAGGAGGGGGGGCATCTCCCACTGCAGGCTCTCCTCGGTAAATATGACTCTCGAGCTGGAGGCACAGTGATCCCGGTTGTTACGCTTCCCCCGATATGCATTTAAACCACTTATGTCGATGCTCCATTCTTTTCGGGAGGATGTGCTCGTCGACCTGAAATTTGAAGGCGAAGGGCCTCGGGAATAGCCACCGGGATGTGAGAAGGTACAGGTCTCATGTGGATCTGGTCGGCTCTTGGCCTCTGTTTGGCTTGTAATGGGCCCCGGCTTTGGAAGAATTCTCTTTTCCTTAACCACTCCCCTCATCCCCGCAGCTTCCACAAGATTTGTCACTAGAGACGGGAATGGGATATGCCTATTTTCAGTTGGGGATTGCAGAAAGTCCCTCATAATGCACCATATAACCAAGGCATAGTCAATGAGCTTCCCGGTCATCACCTCATATAAAGCGGGTTTCTTCTTTGCCTTTGAAATTCATATTTACCCTTTGGCGAATCATATCATGAATAATTTTGTTCATCAACGCATATTCAAGCTTGAGCTACGGCATAAATTCCTTCAGTGTAAACCACTCGCCTTGCAGGATGAGTGCACATGGCCTCGGCCCGAACAAATGGCGTCGAAATCGATAATGGCCCAAGAGTGGAGTCGATCATGGTGACGGATATCTTTGTAATGAATGAGCGCTATCGAATCGGGAGTGATCTTTAGGTGCTTATCATCCGCGGTCTCCTAGCAAGACATCTCACCGATTTTCTCTCAAATTGGTGTAAAATTCCCGAACTAAGGTAGGTAGATACCCCTATACTTCAACACAAACAAACTGCAAATTCTGCTCTTGAATAATAGCCCTGATAGGATGGGTGAACAAAAATGTGTCCACCTTCGCTGCTTCATAATGAATCCAGCTTATGATCGATTGGGCCCATTTTCTTGTTCTGAATGTCGAAGCTCAGTGAAACATGACCGATCTCCCTCTCATCGCTCTACGATGCCTCCTCACTCTCGAGAGATGAATCTCTTTGCTTTCCTTGCCCTTCTTTATAGTGCAGCAAGGTGTAATTTCCTTTCTTCTGTTGTGCTCCATAAGAGGAGCTAGGTGCTTTGCCCTTTCCAGTGTTCTTAGATCTTGCCATAGATATGGCAAGAATATCAAATACGAAAAATACGGCCCAAACACATAAAACAATATCCCAATATCCTATCTCCATAAGTATCGGGTTGGCCAAAGGTGCGAGGATCAGGATAAAAACTTTCTCTATTACCATCGGCCAAGCCACTGAAATGCAAAGAAAGAACAAAAATCTTGCCAGCCCGAACCACCCCGAACAAATCCATGGAGATGCAATATAATACCCTGAGAAAAGACGGCTCTCAAAAGAATTGGGGTGCTTTACCTTCTTTGTCTGACAGATGAAGAAGAATCCGGGTTTGAGAGGTGAAAACACTGACAGGAACACGTAAACTCGGATTCGTTTGTGTGAGAGGACAAAAGGGCTAGGGTTTGTCTTATATAAGGGTGGATGAGATGGGGAATGGAAAGGGGTGCAAAAAGATTAAAAACCTAATTTGCCCCGAAATCAAACGATGGAATGCAGTGTAGGTGCCTTACATAAGTGGTATCGGTACCGGTTAGAGTGGTATTGGTACCGTTGTCCCTTTTTTTTTTTTTTTTTTTTTTGTAAATTGGGAACAGTAGTGTCGATGTATAAATATATCCTTTTCAAATGCCTTCCATCCCGGATTTCACTGTATGCTCATTTCTCTACCTGCTCATATTCTGCCCAAACTGACTGTGTTCACGGAGCTAACAATAGTACTTCCCTCTTTTGACACCTTCACACTTACCATGGGGCCCACTGTATTTCTTGTGATCATGGTTCCTAGGGTTCGAACCAAATTGGCAACTCAAGGCTCAAGATGGGTGCAAGGGGTAGATCAAAATGATTTCACAAAATGTAACACAAAAATAATGGCCTCAAATCACTTTCCAGGTTATGCGCAGAATTGTTCCTCAGAGAGAATATGATGCATGTAGTTACATGGAATGCTAAAAAATAATGCATGATGAAAGCAATATGAGCAAACAGAGTTTGAGCCAGAAAGTGCGCGTGGTTTATGTAGGGAATTAGGCAATTCGAGGTAATAAGGTCCTGATATGAACATCAGTTTTGTGCATGCTGTTATTGTGTAAATGCATTGAGATGACGTGGAGTGTGTATAAGAGTCATGCTGACTACATACATTCTGGTCGAGTACTATACCCAAAAGAACCTTAGTCGAAAAATTTTGCCATACACTGAACATATAACATGCATAGTTGGTTCCAACGGTGTATACCCCACCCCCTTATAGAAACAAGCATTGTCCTCGATGCCGCGGGAACCCCACAACGAAGTGGAGGCGGCCTAGAAATAACGGAGGGCAGTTAATTTTTTGTTTGTTTTTTTTTTTTTTTTGTGATAAAAGCAATTGAAATAAAGAAAGCAAAAAGAAATGCAAGAAAGAAAACAAAAATTATATACAACAAGGTTGGATAGAATTTACTCTGAAGGAATATCCTGATAGAGTGGATCTACCAGGTCCTCAATACTCTCCTGACGGTCAAAGTGCTCGAGAAATGGCTTAAGGCGTTGGCCCTTGACTTTAAAGTTTCCCGTTCAGTTTTCAATCTCGGCTGCACCATATGGGTAAACAAACCTTGACGAGCGGGCCCGGTCAGAGGCGGAGTTTGCACAGGCTATGTGCGTGAGGTATCTGTGATACCTTTAGTTAGGTTCAAAAGTTTTCAGCGCAATGGTCTTATCATGGAACAACTTGAGCCTCTCTTTGTAAATCGGAGCTCTCATCGACTCATACTCATTCTGGCTACGTTCATCTGCAACGAGTTGTTGTTTACCTTGATCCAAATTAAAATTAAAGTTTTAATGGCGATATGCCACGTGCTCCCATTTCGACCGGCGAGGATGACAAGCCTTGCCATAAACAAGCCTATAGGAGACATACCAAAAATAGTTTAAAAGCGGTGCGATGCTTGAAGAGCATCGGTAAGTCGAAGCGACCAATCTTTGTGATTTGGGGCAACCGTTTCAAATGTGTTTGATCTCCTATTAGCTAATTCGGATTGACCATTGGTTTGTGGGTGTGGTATCTTGTTTGAAACTTTGTGGAGTGACTCATACTTTTCAATAAATTCTCAAAAGATCGATTACAAAAATGGGCCACCATCACTAATGATTTACGAGGCACTCAAGCGAGAGAAAATTGTTCTTTTATAAACTTCAAAACGACCTTGTGGTCATTAGTTCTCGTTGGAATGGCCTCCACCCACTTTGACACATAATCGACAGACAACAAAATGTAAAGGTACCCACAAGAAGGAGGAAGGCCCCATGAAGTCTATACCCCAACAGTCAAAGATCTCAATGATTAAAATCGGGGTAAGAGGCATCATGTTCCTCTTGTGACCCCTCTAATTGTTGGCACCGACACAAGTTTTGCAAAAATTCCAGCGATTTTAAGAGTGTGGGCGATGCGTAGCTTGCAAATTTTATTTGTTGTTTTCCTTATTGCGAGAGAAATACCTCCCTGAAGCTTACGAATGGCAAAAGTGAAGTCTCTGCAATTTGATGTTCATTAGTGCAGCACCTTCCTCATTAATTAGTGCGGGCGGTATTTAAACAAATATGGGTCATCAAAATAATATTTCTTAATATCACCAAAAATTTCCTCTTTTGTTGAAGGTCGAATTTGGGGTGGAGATTTGACCGATCACAGATAATTTAATGTCATACCATAGGTAGTGAACAATGGCAAGCGCTCATCGGGAAAACTATCGCCTATGGGTGAGAAGTAGAGGCGTGGATTTTGGAACTAACGAGATAAGTGGTCGCTGCCATTCTCACTTTCCACTTTTTATCTTTAATAGTCGGGTTAAATTCTTGTACGTTAGAGGATCCACCTAGTCCTTAGGAGGCTTAGTATCACCTTAGAGAGTAGGTATGACTGCGTGATCTGTGAAAATGGTTATAGGAGATCACCTGATGTATGACCTGAACTTCTAGAGACGAGGCAGCTGACCAAACTCTTTTAAGTAGTTGTGTAGTTTGCTTTGACGAGAATCTAGAGTCTACATTTGGCATAGTAGTTACAAAGAAGCCTTTTTATCTTCCCTTTTGTCCTAAAACTTGACCCCCTATAGCATAATCACTAGTGTCGCACGTGATCTCAAACGAAAGGTTCCAATTAGGAGATCGCGTGATGGAGAACACTAACATAGTTTTGAGTTTATCAAGGCGCCTCCTGAAGCCTATGACCATGCGAAGAACATCCTTGGAAAGCAAATTGCATAAGGGACCAATTTATGTACTTTGAAATCTTTATGAATCCCTATAGAATCCAGCATGTCCCAAGAATGACCTTATGTCTCTTACACACTGAGGAGTAGGTAAGTTGGAGATCAACTCGACTTTGGATTTATCCACCTCGATTCCATTTTTCGATACTATGTGACCTAAGACAATCCCTTGTGTCACCATGAAATGACACTTTTCCCAATTTAACATGAGGTTCTTCTCTTGACATCTCTCGAAACCTTACATTAAATTCTCCGAAACATCCCTCGTATGAGTCACCAAAAGCGAGAAATCATCCAT
This sequence comes from Tetrastigma voinierianum, assembly GCA_016808115.1. NCBI lineage: Eukaryota > Viridiplantae > Streptophyta > Magnoliopsida > Vitales > Vitaceae > Tetrastigma > Tetrastigma voinierianum. The sequence continues at coordinate 147,786 of JAEQBH010002861.1, read as the reverse complement.
GAAAATTTCAAAATGATTTCTATCATATCACTAAAAATCCCCATCATGCACCGTTGGAAGGTTCGGTGCGTTACATGAGAAATCGAAGGGCATTTTCTAGAAGGCAAATGTACGAGACGAAGTGAATGGTTTTTCTCTTGATGTTCTAAAATTTATCTCAATTTGATTGTATACGGTATCCATCGAAAACAATAAAATTCATGCCATAGACTATCTCTAACATTTGATCGACAAAGGTAAAGGGAAGTGATCCTTCCCCAGTGCCGCATTAGAAGTTTCCCTATAATTACATGCACACTCCAGCCGGAGGTGACACGAAGTGGAATTAGCTCATTATTTTCATTTCTACCACGGTGACTCGATTTCTTAGGGACTACTGAAGGTTGACTTACCCACTTGCTATCTGCAATAGGGTAAATAACACCCTCGTCCAGAGTTTTAGAACTTCAACTCTTTACCACTTCTTTCATTGTAGGTTGATCGTCTGTGGTTGTCTAGAGGGTTTAACATCCTTTCAAGTGAATCTGTGTGCGGACTCGAGGGTTAATTCCTTTAATATACGCAATTGTCCATCGAGACGATTCGGTGGGTTTTCAATATCTCCAAGAAGTTTTATTTTCTTGGTGCTCTAAAGAAGAAGATATGATTCACAGTAAAAGTTTCTTCTACCCCTAAGTACATATTTGAGGTGTGATGGTAAAGGTTTCAACTCAGTTTGGGTGGTCTCTCTTACGAAGGTAATCTCTTGTCCTCGGTGGTGGCAATGGTTCAAATTTAGGTGCCCACCATTCACTTCAATGTACCTCGTTGTGTTCAATTATGGAGTGTAGGAACTCTCCGACTGCGATGTGGTCACCTCCTCATCCCATTTAGAAGCTTACGGACAAGACAAAATGGATCATCATATGAGATATTATCTAAGTATTTACGCTGCGAGTCCAGCCATGTTTACGTCACAAACATCTTCCTCATCTCCCATTCCATGATAACATTAAAGATATTCAAATTAGCAGTCATGTTACCAAATGATAATGTCATTAGGCCTCCCACATTTGTATGATGGCATTAAGCATTAGCAGAATAGTGCAGAATATTGGGAATTGAGTTCCTTGGTTCACCACAGGTTGAGTGTCAAGCACAACAAAGTCCACAGGGAAGTAGAACTTGTCCACTTGCACCAATACGTCTTTCACTATCCCTCTAGGAATCTTCACACTACGGTCAGCTAACTGGAGGGTGATATTGGACCAGCTCTAATTCTCAACCTAAGTGGGCATATCTTGGTAAAATGACAAGTTAACACTTGCCCCGCCGTCCACTAGAGCATGTCCTAACTTTGAATTCCCTACACTATGGAAATAAGTAAAATCTTCTGGGTCTTTGTATTTTGGGGGTAAATTGTTTGAATCGTAGGGTGGATTGCTCGATCATAAATGCCTCCTTGTTGACACACAATTTTCTTTTACGGTGCACAGATCTTTTAGAAACTTGGCATATGTGGAATCTTCTTAATGGCATCTAGTAAAGGAATGTTCAATTTCACTACATTTAAACAACTCATAAATTTAGTGGTTGTTCTTTCTTTAGGGCTCAACTCTGAGGGTATGGAGCAGGCAAGATATGGGAAGCCTTGTCTTTCTCTGGCTCACCATCAGTCACATCTGTCCTAGGAACATGAGGCTTGTCAGACACCTCATCATCCCCGACTAGTTCATTTTGAGATTCTTGTACCAATTCCTTGGGTTGAATGGTTTTGTCAATTACCTTACCACTTCAAAGAGTGGTGACAGCCTTGCAATGTTCGAAAGTGCCTTCACTTTGACCTGAAACTCTAACACTATTTTGACCTTGGGGGTTTTGGATGGTTTGAGACATGAGTTTCCCTTTTTCTTGTTGAAAATTGCCCATAGAAGAGATTAGCTTAGTGATTTGGGATCTCACATCATTCAAGGCAATTAAGTACGTGTTTGTGGATTGTTAGATGCAATACGAACTATGTCTATCAAACTTCTCTTATGTGGAGGTTGATAAGGCTCTGAGTTTGGATTCCGCCCGATTACGAAATGGAGGTAGTTGGAAAACCTTGGTTTGAAAATTGAGGCCTTGATTTGGCAAGTTGTTTGGGCCTCCTTCATTTCTCGACTAAAATTCGGGTGCCACCCCACCCTAGGTTATACGTTTCGGAGTATGGAGAATTGAAAGGTTTCCTTTGGTAGTTAAGGGCATTAGCTTGCTCTATTTGGATTGCTCCCTTAACTTGAGGAAGGTTTGGGCAGTTAATAGTTGAGTGGGTGGGGTCATCGCAAATGATGCATGGCTCCTCCTCTAGGTCCGTGGAGATGCGAAATTTACTTAAGGCACACTAGTTACCTCATTTACCTTTTTCAACTCTATAGCTTCCAACTTCCTCGTTAAATTAGCTATTTTTTCTGCAAATCATCATTTTCTCTTAAATGATGAGTCCTCCCTAGCCAAAGGTGTATTGTGCACTTTAACGGTATCTGGCGGAGGTATTAGTCTCCCATGTTGAGCATTTTCTGCTATGGTATTAAGGTGGATTGCCTCCCTAGCACTTTTCTCATGGAAACTCTCCACACACATCCATTTGGATGTATTGTTTATTAAGGATAGCCCTTGATGAATCTGTGTGATTGTCAACATCCAAGCCATGATGAGGGATAGCATGGGAGGGTCCTTGTATCTTTCCCACGTCTTATAGCAAAGGTTCCACCGGCTTCGAAAAAACTTTTGGATTGCTCGCATGAGAGCATTGGTACGTGCGGAAGGGAAGAATTTGTTAAGGAATTCATTTCGCATGTCCTCCCATGTAAAGATTGAATTGGGTGCAAGCGAATGAAACCCGATTTTGGCCTTTTCCTTTAGAGAGAATGGGAATAGAACCATGCAAATTATGTAGAGAGGTGATCAGTGAGAGAATATTTATGAACATCCTCAAAGTCTCTCATGAATGGTGGGGTTCTCGAGTCGACCCTTGATACACGGGTAGAAGACGGATCATTTCCGACTTCTGAAATTCATTAGCCCCTCTTGGTGGCGAATCATGAGTTTTGTGGTTCTTTAAGGTTGCAAAATCTCTGGGAGAGTTAACCACATTAGGTAAAGGAGCGGGAGCTCGATATTGATTGCGCTGAAAGTTAACATTTCCCCCTCCTATGCTGGTGTTGCTGGAAGTGCAACACCGTCTCCATAACGGAGGTTCATGGATCCTTGTGGGTTACTTGGTTATCCCTTAGTGTTTTGATTAAAAGAGGTTGTTGACTCCAGGGATGGTCCATTTGAGGTGTAAGTTCTCTTGAAACAATTGACTTAATATGGATTCTTGAATTTCTTGAGTACAGATTCTTACAAATTAGGCGTTGCTCGTTCGCGACCCAGGCCGACATGTATAATCCTACTCCTTCAGCGAGACACCCTTAGATTCCTCACAAAAACAAATTAAAAAGAAAAGTAGAGAACATACCGGATTTACAATGCAATTGCAAATTACCTCTAACTTTCTTCAGATCAACTAGATTGGTCGCCACTCCCCGGCAACGACGCCAAAAATGCTTCGTCTTATTCGTATGCTGAATTTATTCTCAAGCGTAGGAATTAAGGTCGTCTAGCATTGTATCTCACATCAGATCCACCGGGTCATCTCCACCAGTGGTCTTCTGATGATCCTTAGGAGCTATTCTCCAAAAGATGTGTATTTAAAAGGAATTTTTGGGGTTGTGATTGGTTGATTGAGTAATTAATTAAATAGACTATTTTAAAACAAGAAGATGATTAATGGGGTTCTTAGGTTTCCACTCACTATTGATCAGGTAATTCCCACCTCTTGGTTCACAATCTCATCTAAGAGCCATTGATGAATGGTCTTCGATGGAAGATTTTGCATTAAACGCTCTTTTAGAATGAAATATGATCGAAGGATGTTAAACACTTGTTCAACAATTAACTCAGACTCTTAGCTTGCATTTGTAATCAAGCTGCGTGTCTAGGATCTCGTTCACATTGTGAAAGATACTTGACTAAGGTTTTATAAAGTTCTCTACAAGTGTAACATCATCTGATCCCATTGAAGTATAAGAGGAATTAAAGGTTATTACCTTGATCGGTGAGTCCAGATAGAACCCCAGCATAAGAGTTTAAAACTTCATTGAAATTATAAAGCGAATCATAATTGATGAGAAAATGAACTTGAAATCCAAAATCTGCAGAAAAGTGAAGTCTCCTATTCTACTCCATAAACCTGCAGCTATGAAAGAACACCCTTTTATGAAAGCAAAGCCCTAGAAATCAAAATACACCTTCTCCACTTTCCTTTGGCTTTTATACCCTTTTCCATTGTAATCTAGAGTTATTAGTCCAAAGGGCGAATGTACCCTTGCATTGGAATCGTAATCTGCTCAATTCATAACTATTCCCATCATTGAATGCAGGATGCCCAGGTTTGGTGGTACCGGTCTGGAGTTGCTACTAGTGCTTTTAATGTGGGTACGGTGCCGGTTGGAGTGGTACCCGGTACCCCGGTTCAGCCGCTGTTGATTTCCTGCTTTGGGTGCCGATGCGGTTAGAGTGAAATGCAGAGTACACCGCTGCCTCTACTTGCTCTGACATCTTTGCACTTCGAAGACTTCACCACAGCGGTTGCCATTATCCTCAATGATCCATATTCGCTCTCTAGACCCAAACACTTGTAACAATTATGCATGAAACCCGAAAAACCTACACAAGTCCAGAAACACGAGAACAATCAAAGATACCTATTCTTATACAAAATGTGAGCAAAGTATGACCTTAAGGTACTAAATTATGATATAATTGTTGCTCTTTTATGTATTCAACAATGGGTATGAAGTATTGAGAAAGAAAAAATACCCAGATCTTGTTAAGATTGTGCAAAGCACAAGTAACTAGTTAGACCCTTGTCTTCGAGAGAAGCAGGGACCTCTAGTCAGTGAATTATGGAGAAATCCAACCGCATTGTTAGACATCTTGGACAATTCCAAATCCAGCACAAAACAGAGTAACAATGCATAATGGTGCAGAAATTGGCTATTTCACAATACTTCTTTGATAGTGTTCATTTCTCACAGCGAATTGATTCAGTCCAGTATATTTTGTTTTGTTATTTGTTCTATTATCATAAATTCAACTCTTTACTTTTAGATGTATTCTCTAGAATAATTATTTTCTTGCTAGTGAGAAAGCGTCATAAAGATCGGATAGTATGGATCTTGGTAGTTACAGGGTAGTTGATTTTAAGTCACAAGTCCATCTCTTGTGGGAATGATATACGAGACACATCCAATTTTTACTACTTGTATGACTTGTGCACTTGTAGTGTCATAGAATAAACCTATTCATAATTCCAGAACATTCAATCAGTTTTATTCAATTTTAAGAAAACTCCAGTCCAATTTGACATGGCTACAGGAAAATTGTAAGGTTCCTGTATAGGTGTTAAGTTGAGTGGTTTCGTCTATATCTTCACAGACGAACAACAAGTCAAAGGAGCCATCATACATAACGAACGGTGGTATGGTAAAGCCATGGGGTGGTTCACAACTTAAGATATGTTGCCCTAATGGGAATGACAGCATGTCCTCAGGTCCTTAGATAACGGTAAAATCTTTGGCGTCGCGAGGCGGGTGCCATTCCGAAGGTTGAATATCGAAGGGAAGTGGTGGTGTCCGGCCTCAAACCAGCAGTATGTGTAAGGGAGTGCAGCTGTCTGCCTCCTTTCTCTTCTAAATTCTCTCGCATTACCCGGCGAGGCATTACGCTACTTGGACGGCTAGAACGTTGCGGGGGCCTCTTTCTCAACTCAGACTCCACATTATTCTTTGAGGGTAGCGGATGCAGACGGGTAGCTGCAGTGGCTCGTCATCATTCTTGAGTCGTCTTCCGGCGGATAGGCTCCTTGCCCATACTATTTTTATTTAGTTTGAGGGTGGTGGGTAGCTTTCATTACATTTGGACACCCTCTAAGCGAGTCTTGTGTTCATTGGATTTTTCTGCTGCGGATGATCAACACGGCTCGGTTTGGCCATGCAATACGGCCTGTCCTCTTTGCCGCCTCCATGTCTTGGGCGCCCTTGAAGGAATGATTTTTCGGGCGGGTTCATTTGGGTTCTTTGGTCATGATGATAGAGTCTGGCGATCCTATGGGATGATGGGAACTGCAAAGCTTGAGGATAGGCGATCGCGAAGCGGATGCGACGAAGCCCTCGTAGTCGGCGATGAGCTTTGTGAGTCGTTCCCACAGGCGGCGCCAGCGTAGTCACTGAATTTTCTGGGTCATTGGATCGTCGGGCATCAACTAACCGACATATGCACCCTTAAAATAAACAAGAAGACGGTGATGCGCGTCGCCTCTCCGTGCCAAAATCGAGTCTTGAAATCTAAAGAGAAATCAATCTATTTTGATCAAGAATTATCTTACCTTCTACGGTGTGTTCCTTCTTTTATGGAGAGGGTGGTTGTTATTTTTACATGGGAAGAGGTGATTCCCTTCAGAAGCTTGAAAGGGAAGGTAGCAGCTTTGTTCGTGTTATGACACAATTCTTCCCTTTATATAGCCAAATTGCCCTTCAGATAGCCAAACTACCCCATCTTACAGTTTGATTACCCGGGAAGGTTACGTGTGTATGACTCATGGGTGGTTATTTGTTTTAAGTAGAGGTCGGTAGATTTGCCTCCTTAGAGATGGTAGCCAGGGGCGGAAAGGTGCCTTGGGCATTACCTCCTTAGAGATGGTAGTCGGGCTGACTTGTAAATGAAGATGATTAGGTTAGGTTGTGCCTCCATGAGGATTTCAATTGTGGGCACATCGTATTGGACCATTGACACATGGGATGGAGTGCGGGGGGGCTGTGACTAGAGGGTTGGGCCAAAGCCCATGGTACCCACACTTACCAACATAATCATATCACAACCATGTACCCAGATTTCAATTTATGAACAGAACACGTAAATATCAATATCCTAGATTATAACATCAAGGATTCATCCAAGCCCGACCTCATGCACAACAATTCACAGATTATTCATCTAGGCCTAGATACATCAAAAGTTTAAAAATCATACCTGGGCTAACCCCTTTTTCTCTCTTTCTTTTCACACCTCTTTCTTCCTCCTCCTTTCACTTGATGGTCATTTCATTTCTCTCTCTAGCTTTCCCCTACGGCCTCCCCCTCCAAAAACTTCTCTCAGGTCCTCTCCTCCAAAAGCTTCTCCTCTAGTCCCCCTCTTCTAATCGTCTTCCAAAAATCTCCAGTCGTCTTCCCTCTAATGGGTCATCTCCCTCCCCTCTTTTAGACTTCTCTCCTCACTTTTAGACTTCCCTTCTTTGGTCCTTAAGTGATTGGAGATGGAATAGTAAATAATATTTATTACATGAATAAATATTTCTACATGATATTTACATGAATATCTTAATTTATTAAAATAATATTTATTTTATTTCATCCATCCTTATAAAATAGTAAAAATACATTTATGATAAAATAAAAATACTTACATTAGGATTTTAATAACAAAATATGCCTAAAATATCTCATGAATCTTTAATTATGATGATAAAGTTTTTAAATAAAACTTTAAAATAATTAAAAATAATATTATTTTCTTGAATTTTAAGGCAATGAACTATCTTTTACGTAAATATGAGTAATGATAAAAAGAAGAATTTTAATATTTTAATAAGAACGTTTTAGAAAGCTGCTATAGCTTTTTCCTATAAAAAACTTTTAAGCCATAATTAGGATTAATAGTTTTTACTATACACCTTATAAGAACTGACCGTGGGTAAATTAGCTATTAGCTCAACCAAACAAGGCCTTTATTCTTCTTTTCAATAAGAATAAAATGAACTCTTGAACTCTTGGTAATACATGAACACTTTGTTTCCTTCCTAGACAGTAAGAAGAAAATAAATAAAAAGCTACAAAAAAGCAATTTTGGCCCGAAATTATAATCATCGTTTTAATTTAGAATTTTGTTGAAGCTTTCTTCTTGCTTCGGATAGTCGATAAATGAACCCTTGAACTCTAGATGATACATAAAGAGAGAGGATGTTTCATTCTTAAATTTATTAAGAGAAAAAATCACGTCAAGTTTATTATAAAAATATTTAAAAATTTTAATATAATTAAAATCTTAGATATTTAAAATTATGACAATCCTTAAAATTAATTTTTAAAAGCATTTAAAAAAATTTCTTAACTTTGCATCTTTTTATTTCTTTAATTTCCTTTATTTTATTTTTCTCGCATTTTCTTTTAAATATTTCAAGTTGTTTTCAAGTATCTACATATCTTTAACAGTAATACGCAAAAGAACATTAGAAAAGAAAATTAACTACTAAATATATGTGGATAATAATTAACTTGTTCTTTACTTTGCTCTTTCAATTTATTTTGTTACCGTCATGTGTACTAATTACATCAACAATCTCTTTAATCTCTTTTACTACAAGATCATTTTCATTGTCACTCAATCTTTTCTTATTTAATTATAATTTATGAAAAAATATATATACATACATTAATTTGATGATTTAAAATAGATTTTTAAGTTAATTTTATCAAACAACCATTCATAGTTCAAAGTAAGAAATAAGTAATGAATTTTTTCAAGTCAACAATTTAAATATAATTTTAACTTTGAAAACATAAATTAATAATAAGATTAAGATTTTACCAAGGGATAGTAAGAAGTGTGTGAGAGCTTGTTGATTTGAGTAAGAGTAAATATATATATATATATATATATATAAATTCTCTTATTAATATCTAATTTTCAATTTTGAGAATTGAAATATAAGCAATCCAAATATGCCTAAATCAATACATTCAATGCATCTCAATTTACCTTTGCTTGTGTGATATAACTAGAGGCATAGGGCACTTGTACGATATCCTATATATCAATTTAAAGTTATTAAACATCGGTCAACTTGATTTAAGTACGTAGTCAGCGGATTGGACTAATTTGACATTTTCTATTACATTTAATTTATTAATTTCATACGGGTTGCAGCCAATAGTGCCCGATATCTATATGTCAATTTAAGAGTTGGTAAAGCAGGTTGGTATCATTTTTTAAATGGTTGGTTTTAGAGCCAAACTCATGCGGTTTATGGAAGTCCAAAGAGAAAGAAAATGATTAGACATGTCAAAGCCCAAAATCACTAAAAAATTAATTTTATAAATTTATCATTCTTCAAATAAAAATAAATAATAATAATAAATATATAAAATGATTGAGTCTAAACAATATAATAATAATAAACAAACTTAAATAAATAAATAATACTATAACATTGTTATAACCAAAATACCAAACCAACTAGTTAAATAATATCAAAACAATAAAGTAACAACTTAATAACATATTTGAGAAAAACAACTCCAAAGCATTTAATGAAATGTATAATACCGAATCTTACGTTCTAAATTAATTATGTCAAATAATAACATGTGATTATTATTAGAAATATGTATATTCTCAATGGTTGAATTATCGTCATCTATTAATTAATTTATAATGTTAACAACATAAATTTTATTTATGTTTGAAATAAAAAAATATTTTTTTAAAAATTATATCTCAACCGTATAATAATGAAATATCATGTTGTTTGAAAATCTATCTTACTAAAAAAGATATATAGTCATATTAGGAATGAAATTAGTATATAATTTTATTTAATTATTTTAAAAAATAAAATTATTTTATTTATTAACCTAATTTAAGTAATAAAATTATTTAAAATATACTAATAATTTAGTTATTTAATTTAATTTAATTTATAAACTAGTGCAACTTCATTTTAGAAAAAAAAACCATATATGATTGAATAAAATTTAAAAGGATAAATAAAAATGAAATTATAAATATTTAAGAAATATGATTAATGAAATAAATAAAATTATATTTAATATTAAAACTGTAATTTATTTAATTCTAAATTTTCATACAGATTTTTTAAATATTCAATTATCATATAAATTATATTAAAAAATGCATTTTAGAAATTGAAAATAAAATAGTTAAAACAACAAGAAGTTTAATAGATTAATCATATATTATAATAATTATTATTTTAAAACACACATGCTCTGAAAAGAGATAGCAAAAAATATCAAATTTTATGAATGAATCAGCCCGAAAATCACCAAATTCTTGATTAGTTCTTAAAAAATTAAATAAAAAATTCAAGCAGGTGGTGGCAGGCGGCCGCGTGAATGTAGTCAGTGGTGAGGTCAAATTAGCCAGTTTATTCGATTTGAAATTTTATAATACAATCACTCCAAAAAATCGGGTTAAAATGGGTGACTATGACTAAACCAATATTACCAGCTCTAATATCCATAGTAACCAATTCTAATAAAAGTAATTCCTCAAGAATAACAAGCAGCTTCACAACGTTGAGAATTTTAGCCAGCTTAAGTCATTAGATTCTAAAGTTCCTGCCACATGGACAAACAACTGCCCTCTCAACTCATTTAAATTCACGATGACATCTAGTGAAAATTCTCAAAAACTAAATGACATCAAAATGGAAATTACTAGGCCAGCTTTCCGATTATTGAAAAAAGAAAACTGAACACAATATCACTTTGGTCCAATATGCCCTTTTCAAGAGTTGTCTATTTTAAGCTAAACATTTGCAATATATTCTTTCCTGCATCTGTATTAAAGATTTTACATCGGCATGATGCTTTCCTCTAAAACAGATGCAACCAGTATTCAGCATGCTGGTTAGGCAGCACCTTCTGTTAGGGAAAAAGTATATGAAATAAACAAATATAGCCCCATACTTTTTCTCATAGGAACAAATGTGAAGAAAAAAGTTCATTAACAGAAGATAAGAGTACAGGGTGAATGATACATACAAAAGCGAGGCTCTAGGAGATGCTGATATCACTTCATATTTCATTGTCCCGTACGCCCAATAAAAGGTAACTGGGATCACTGGATCCAGGCAGTTGAACATACTCTGATCTCTCACATGGACATAAGAAGCAAGCACATTAACCATATATCCAAACAAAGGAGTAAGTACAAGTTTAGGAATTATTTGGAACACTGTCTACAGCATGGCAACACCAGTGCACATCAAAAAAAATTTTTATAACATCCCTTTAATCAGATCTTATCATATCTTTTAATCAAGAAAAAAGTTCAGGCACAAAAATTTCTGGCATAATATAATTTATATGGGGAAAAGATCCTGAGATCTTGAAACGTTCTAGTTTCAGAAGTAGAATCTTCCAAACAACAAGCAAAAAAAAAAAAAAGAATAGGACTCGCTGAATGTGCGAATCAGAAAAAAGCATATGAAAGCCGGGAAAGAGTGAAACAGCCTCATTACCCTCAATGACAGTGTGGATCACTATTAATAAATCTTTAGTTCGAATCTCATTCTCTATTCAACAAAAAAACATCCCCTGACTAGGATCCTTATCATGTTTTACTTTCAAAAAGTCAATTTTAAAAAATATAATAAATATGAATTAGAATGATCCCTTCAATTTTATGTTCTCTATTTTTCAATATTTGGCTCCTTCATCAAACATTCCCAAAGTAAAAAAGGCTTGCAAATTCGATCATGTTAAAGTGGCTTCATTCATCAATTTGTGGAAAAGGAAAAGTACCCTTGATTTTTACATTCACATTTATAAGGAATGATTCATACAAGAAGAGATTTTATATAAGAAACACAAGGGCATTTTTAAAAAAATACTTCAGGAAAAACAACATACCATTTTCTATTTTTCATAACAGCTTTGTAGCATTGTATCCATCTTTGTCTTCATATCTGTACTGTCATCCATATGTGGTGCAAGTGGAGTTAGCTCCTATAGATATACCGAACAAACCTGCATATCTTCTCTGCATATTCAAGTTCACCATCAGATATTCGACCAATTGCAAGGCCTCATCAGTTCTCCAGTCAAATCCGCAAGCTACACCAGAAAACATGAGTAACTATCACATGTCTATAATTTTCCACAGCAGGCACAAGAACCAACGATTCAAAATAACATAAAAAAATAAATGATTCAACTAGACTATTCTGGCTCTAGCAAAGAACAGCTTTAGATAAGAAGAACTATCAACCTATCTTCAAATGTACAATTACTACTGCATCTATTGAAAGAAAAGGGGAATCATCACTTGCATTCAGTTTCATCTCTAGACAGTAAAATAGAACAAAATTCGGGCAATTACCTCCAATAAATAGTCAGGATGTTAATCTGCAAAGGCTCAAGTGATGGATCATTGAGGGGTAACAAAGTAGCATTTATCTCATCAAGATTCAGAAGAGTCCCATTTTTGCAGAAATTACATAGTGTAGCAACTAATATATTCTTACCTACGAAAATAGACACAAAATGAGTCAACTGTGCACTTCTTTCCTAGCATCAACAAGAAGGTATGAAGATGCCACCCCAGGAGAGTATGCTCGTCTTAGTTTCCAAAAATCAGTCCCTTGCAGTTCTTTTACAAGTCGGGATACATGCTGCTCAGTCACAGATGCGAGATCCTTTTCTGCCTTATCGAGAACTTCATCTTTGTTGTTTTTGCTGATCCTGTGTTTTGTATAAAATTGCAACATCAACATAGACTGAATCGATAACCCAAAAAACTCCTTAGTTATGCATGAGGATGACTGAAGTAGGAAGATTGACTAGCAAGGGAATTGTGGAGAACTTATAGGAGAGGGGAGAAGATCTGGGTACCTGTGCACTTGAAATATGACCTTTTTGCTGTTAATGGTGATATCTCGACTTGCTTTTACCACCCTTTCCCGTTTTTCATTCTACAACATATATCAATTGATTATATAAGCATTGGCTATATCAATTAATCAATGTATTAAAACCAAGTGACATGAGTAAATTTTATGCATGACGAGAGAGATGGATTTTAAGTGGGTCAATAATATCTCAAAAGAAAAACACCATGTCTTATCATCCTCCAATAAGTAAAACCGACAATTTGATGCAGGAACTTTTACCTAACAATTGGGAATTCAACCTTGATTGTGCAAAATTTAGTTCAGGAGATTGAAAAGTAACTGGATCATCAAAGAGAGACCTTTTTTAGACTTCAATTGGGACTCTAAAGGAGTTATGGTCGTGGTCAAGGCTTAAAGAAGGGTTTGACTAAGTCAATATTCTGATTTTTATTTATTTCCTAAGTCCTAGTTTGAGTTGGAGTCTTATTAGTTGGTAGAAGAGTTGTTTTTAGTTTCCTAGTCAAAGTAATTCTTTTATTTAATTTCCAGAAAGATGTTTTATTAGAATTAGGAGTTTTATTTCAATTAAAATTAGGAGAATAAGGCGCCTATATATATACCCCTCCAATGTACTGTTTTTATCAATTCAAAGTTTAATAATATTTTCAAGTTTCTCTTTTTAAGACCTCTCTTGTTCTCTTATCTCTTGGATAGATTTTATTGAGTGACGAGTTTGTGGCTTCTTATTCCTTAGGTGGCGAAGTAAGTTTCTATCCTTCTACTTCTTCTACTCCTACCAATTCCATCATCTTAACCTTAACCTATACATAACCTTATTTTCAGCCGTCCTTGACTCATTCCAAATGCGGTTATACTTTTGTGAACCTAAAAACTTTATTTCATCTTGAAATCACTAAAACCCACCACCCCTAACCTATAGAAACCCTAAATTCATGCTAGTCCTAATTAACCTTACCTTAGAAAAACCCGAAAATCACAAACTGCCTCAAAACAAAATTGTTTTGCATCAAATTAAACTCAAACCTTTCCAAACCTAAAATCCTTCATTTTAAACATAATTTCATCAAATATAAACTTTATATTGATACATATAACCTTTGAGACCGGACCTAGCCCCTACCCACAAAGTTATACCTTATAACCCTAAACTACAAACATATACCTAACCTCCCAAGCCCATGATCATGCATCATGATCTATCCCACATCAAATTGTATCGAGCTTATGGTTTGATGGCTAATCCAAAAAAAGCTAAAAGGAGTTCAGGCACTAGAGCAAAGTTCTAGTCTTGGTACGAGTTGTTCTGAAAGCTACTTGAGAAGCGCATAAGCTGATCTTGAAATTCTTGCTCGCATCTCTGACATCGTTTGAGGCTTTATGAAGATTCTATGGATATGGAGAACTTGATGGAAGATATAGATGAAGAGATTGTGCGACCTAGTGAACTTCGAGGTTTCTTGGAGCGCAAGAAGGCTAAAGACAAGCATGCAAGAGTTTATGATTATCATAGGAGGTATGATGACTACTGTCGGGATGATGATTACTATGCGATGAGAGCTACAAAGTACTATGGTTTGCATATGTTTCTCTCTACATTTAGAAGTTTTCTTCATTGTTTCCGAAGCATATTCGAGGTACATTCGTGGTTTGTTCTTGCGATTATGCTTAGTGAAGCAAGAAGAAGAAAGTTCACACAAGGAACTTTTCTTTGTTCTGAGATGCTTACTACGGTAGACACATGGCTCGTTGACGGGTGGGAGTGCTTCTTTACGAGAGAAGGGGAGGGCGGGTTGAAACTTCCGGAGAGACGAATGAAGATGCTTGGTTCACTCTGACAAGCTCTGACCTACTCTGACATCTGGGGAGGTTTTGACATGTTGTGGCTACGTATAGCGGAAGATGTTCTCAGCTGCGGCGAGCGAGACCTTCTGACCATGAGCACTACTTTCGTTGGAGCGGGATGAGAAACTGACCCATTACGTTTTGAATGGCGGAACTCTAAGAAGGATATAAAAGAATAGCCGGACCTGAGAGGTTGGGTTGAGAGTGCGGGTGGGGTTGAGCACGTAGGTCAACGGTCGGAGGAAGGAGACGACGGAGTGCTTGGATCGAGGCATCGTGTGCACCTTAGTTTTCCTTATTCCCTTCTCTAAACATTTGATGATTTTGACTCTTATGGCTATCTGGAGTTGTATGTTCTAATTTTTTATTTCTAGGGTTTGACATAGCCTTGCTACGCTCAAAATTGATTGATTGTAAATTTTTTTATTGATATACATATATTTATTTCATCTGGCTTGCTCATTGAACCTTCTTCACATGGTCGTGCTTGGCCAGCATTAGCATGTTCTTGTTGGGGAGTCTGAGATCGAGAGATGATGACCCCCAGGGATATGAGTAAAGCAACACTTGGTAAATCGGTGGATAGGGATATCCTGGTTCCAAGTGTGCATTTAAGGTTTAGACATTTATGCATTTTTGGAGTCGGGTTGAGGCGAGAGATACGTACAGCCACTGCTTTTTTTTTTTCTTGTGAGATGGCGGGTTGACCTCGAGAGAGAATATCTTGTAGACATGATCGACCGCCGTGGATTATTAGTATCTTGAATAACCTAATCTATCTGGGGTTGCGATCCATTGGTGGCAGAGTGAAGGCAAACTAGTTTTTCATTAATTGTTTTAGTAAACAATTTAGGATTAGTTTCTTTTCCCCTAGTTAATCGGGATTCAGAGCGTACAATTCTGGTGCAGATAATATTTAGCGTTGATTCAATAATCAACACACTTCTCATATTGGGATGACCTTGGCTAGCCATTATACTATGTAAGATGGCGTGTGCTTGACGATCGGAGAGCGTATTCACATATTTTGTATGCCTATTTACAGAAACAATCCCAAGTTTTGGCGCTTCATTCTTGCAGGGAAGAATATTGTGTTGATATTGACAATGGCGCATATATATTACTTTGGATCATTCTTTTTCTTTTATTCAATTTTATTTATTCTACATTAGTGCTTGTGACTTGGTCTTCTCTTGCTGTTGTTTATGCGTGTTTCTGAAGGCTAATAATCTACATGCATGCGAAGACAAGGTCAAGGCGAGCTGGTTCCTTTCGATCTTGCGCCAAAGAGAACCACGAATAGACTACGTAGAGAGCAAAAAGAAGCACAAATAAGACATCAAGCAACCATGCAAAATCAGGAAGAGCCAGATCCAAAATCTTGACGGGGAATGAGGAGCAGGGAAACGAAAGTAGCACGCAATGGTTGTAACAATGCCCCCCCGAGACCATTTATACGTAGGATACCCCGAATATGTTGGCAGGAGTTTACTCTACCGCGACGGTTGTTCGATCTGCTATAAGAGACGCCCGTTCAAAAATTTGGCTCAATTTTGAGTTGAAGCCATTAACTCTTGAGATGCTTCGGAATGTTCAATTTTATGGGTTGTAGTGAGAACCCAAATACCACATCGTGAGCTTCATAGAGGTATGCGACACGATCCAAATATAATGGAGTGATGGAGGGAGGGAGATGGGCTCTCGAGGGTGAGGTTGTTCCCATTGTCTTGAGTAAAAGTTAAGCATTAGTTGACAAGCCAACCACCAGACTCCACTTCATGGAATGATTTGGTGCAAAAGTTTTTTACCAAGTTCTTTCCCCCGCCAAAAAACTACTGGCGGTGTAGAAGTGCTGTAGAGACATATGGAAGGAGAGAATTTAGCTGAAGCTTGGGAGGAGGTTCCGCAGAGTTATTGAGGAGATGCACCACGGGTTGACTAGGTGGATGCGAGAGTGCGCGATCCCATAACGGGCGGAGTGACTCCACCGGACGATTATAGATGCGCGGTGAGGGTGCACAGTGATGAAGAAGACCCACGGAATCTTAGAGGACATGGCAACAAACAGTAATCAATGGCCCAAGGACAAGTTAGTAGTAAGGAAGACGGTTGGAGGCCCGGATTTAGATGTGTTTAACAACTTGGCTGCCCAAGTCTCTTTGTTTACTAAATAGTGCTTGAGGGAAACAACGAGGGGGGCGATGAATGCGATCAAACAAAGCAGGTAAGATATGGCATGGTTATGTGGGGGACAACATAACAGTATGGAATGCCAGTCAGGACAAACAACTGTGGAGCAGGCACAATATGTGGCTAGATATAACCGGCAACAGTAGAACCCATATGGAGGAAATAGCTTCCAAAACCGAGGGTAGGGATAGGAATAATCGAGCTATGGATGGGAGGGAGAAACAGTCAAAACAATATACCACCTTAAGGAGCAGCTTGACCCCACGGGGAAAATACAGGTAGATTTGGAAGGCTTACTTGCTCGGATCCTCACTTCTCTTACGACCTTCATGAATGAAACTAAGGCTAATATTGAGAGACCAGTCATGAGTACATGTCAGGCGGCCACGGCGAGAATTTGGAGATATGCAAATGGGCGAATGGCCACCTTGTTGTGGCGAGGTCATAGGCTCACTACCAGTCACGAGGAAGTGAAAGATATGAGAAGAGAGAAGGAAAGAGCATGTGAGGCTATCATTTTGAGAAGTGGTAGAATTTAAGTAGCACGGGACCGCCACGATGGTGGCCAGTAGGGGCAGACGACGGATCGGAAAAACCAGAAGACCCCGGCTAGAAGGAGGCGGCCCAAGAGAAGCATGACGAAAAAGAAGAGAAGAAGAAGAGAATGAGAAAGCAGTGAGTGGATGAACCCACTGGGTGATCCAGTATCCTGACACTTGAAAAATAACGGATGCATTGGAAGCGAATGCTTGATTATGTGAAATTCATGAAGGAAATATTATCAAAGAAGATTGTAGTGTAGGACAATTACCATACAATGAGAGAGTCTGGCGCTATTCTTTAGGAAGCTACATGAGCCCAGAGAGATCTGGCGGTTTATAATCCCATGCAAGATAGAATCGGAAATTTTGAAAGCCTTATGTGACTTGGGAGCCGGGTATCAAATCTCATGCCCTTATCTATATTGAATGATCGGGTTAGGTGAAGCTGACTTACATTTGTCACTAAATTTGGTGACGGATCATTAAGCATCGAGGGGTTTGGTAGAAGATGTACTAGTCGAGGCGAATGAGTTCATCTTTCAGCGGTTTACAGTATTAGACATGGAGGAAGACCATGAGATACCCATCATATTGGGTACACCGTTTCTAGAAACTGGAAGAGCCATGATTGATGTACAGCGGGGGGAGCTGAAAATGAGAGTTCAAGATGATGAGGTAAAGTTCAACGTGTTTGATGCCATACGGCACCCAACAAAGAGTGATTCATGTTTCATGGTTGAGACAGTGGGGCTAGTGTCTGCGGAGGCGGTCCTAGCAGGCCCCTTTGGAGATTAGCCTTGTGCAAGATGAGCAAGAAGAACTATGTGAAGAAGCTGAGGGGTATTTAAATGGATGGACTCTTTTGAGCCAAATAGAAGAAAATACTATGAGCCCTTAGGAGAGAATACACAAAGATCAGTGCCCTCATTTGAAAAACCGCCACGGAATTGGGCGAAGCCATTACTGCCATTTGAGGTAGCGCATGCATACCTAGGCGATACTCAGCTCTACCGATAATTATCTCTGCATCTTTAACATAAGTGGAAGAGGAAAAATTATTGAGAGTACTTCGGGACCACAAAAATGCTATTGGATGGTCCTTAGCAGATTTGAAGAGGATCCGTCCCTCTATGTGCATGCATCGGATTTTTGATGAAGGATGATCCTGTGAGCGCCTCGGTGGAGCGAAAGAGAACTGTCAGGCTATGAAGGAGGTGGTAAGAAAGAAGAAAGTATTGAAGTGGTTAGATCTGGGAATGTCTACCCCTCACGATAGTTCTTGGGTGAGTTGAGTGCGGGTAGTGCCTAAGAAAGGAGGAGACAATGATAATCAAGGCAGGAGGAAGCTGACATTGATCCTCTAGAGCAAATATTTGGATGGAGGGAATTTGCATAGACTATTGGGAAGGACAGATCAGGTAGCTTAAAAGAGTCAACATCGCGTGGTTTATAGGTTGTTGCAAAAGATGTTGGATAGAGTTAGCGGGCGTGAATACTATTCTTTCTTGGATGGTGATTCGGGTTACAACCAGTTACCGCTGCTTGCAGAGACCAGCGGCTTTCACATGCCCACATCCTGTACATTTGCGTTTAGGCGGATGCCATTTAGGTTATCTGACACAAGCGGCATTTGAATCATGATGGTCATATTTTGGACATAGTAGAAAAGACCATTGGGGTGTTCATGGATGACTTCTTAGTCTTTGGAATCTTTTGATGGTGTCACAGAATTTGGAGATGCTTTGGTGAGATGTGAAGAAACCAACTGTGTTAAACTAGACAAAGTGTCACTTCATGGTGAAGGCATAAAAACTTGGGCCACGAGGATTTATGAGAGGTGGGGTAGATAAAGCAGGTGAAATGATAGAAGCTACCTCCCCATCCCCTGCAATGCAAAGGGATAGAAGCTTTAGGGCATACGGGGGGTTATAGAGGTGCGCGAGGACTTCTCCAAAATAGCTAAGCCTTTATCAAATCTCCTAGTCCAAGGAGCTCCTTTTGAGTTTGACGAACAATGCACGCAGGCATTCCTGACTCTAAAGGAGAGATTAGTTTCAGCACCGATTGTAGTAGCCTTGGTTAGAACTCCTTTTGAACTAATGTGTGATCTGGCGACTTTGCAATAGGGTGGAGTTTGGGCGGAAGGAAGAATATTTCCAAGTCATCTTATTATGACAAACCTTAAATGAAGCACCTGAATTGAGATTATCTGACAACGAAGAGCTTTTGACAATTGTGTTTACATTTGACAAGTTTCGACCATACTTAATGAGTATGAGTAATGGTGCATCTTGACCACTCGGCTATAAAGAAATTGCCTTATGGCCAAAAGGATGCTAAGCGATGCGTTAGATGGTACCATTGTTGCAAGAGTTTGATCTGGAGATAAAGGACGAGAAATGGACTGAAAATCTAGTGGCAGACCATCTCTCACATTTAGAGGGACCTATTGCGGAGGTTCAAATCAATGATGACTTTCCTAATGAACAACTCTTGGAAATTGAGGATGTAAAGCCAGTGTCAATGGTTTGCTGATTATGTAAATTACTTGGTAGCCAAAGTGATTCCACCGGAGTTCAATTATTAGCAGAGGAAGAGGTTATTTGCACATCTGAAGTGTTATATTTATATAAGCATTGCGCTGATCACGTCATTAGAAGATGTGTGCCCAAGGAAGAAATGGAAAGCATATTAAACCATTGCCGCAATCCCCAGCGTGTGGAGGGGGACACTTTGGGGGGTCGAGAGGAGCAGCGAGGTACTTCAATCGGGTTCTGCATTGAGTTTGTTGAGACGCTCGCGATTCGTATCTACTTGTGATAAATGCCAACGAATGGGGAGTACATCAAAAAGGGATGAGCAACCTTTGCAAGTCATCCTAGAAGTGGAGTTATTTGATATATGGGGAATGGACTTCATGGGACCTTTCCCATCCTCATTCAACCACAAGTATATCCTTTTGGCAGTAGACTATGTTTCAAAATAGGTGGAAGCAATACCAACTCATACAAATGATGCTAGAGTAGTAGCAAAATTCCTCCGCAGCCACATTTTCACCCGGTTTGGTACTCCACAAGCTTTGATCATAGATGGGGGGACCCACTTCTGTAATAGAGTTGTTGACAATGTGCTAGGAAAATATGGTGTTCGGCATTGCACATCACTAGCCTACCACCATGAGACTAGCAGGTGAGTCGAAGCTGACAGTTGAGAAATAAAGTCTATCTGGAAAAGGCAGTGAAACGAGTTCCAAAATTTAGGCTAGAAAAGATAGATAATGCACTGCGAGCCTCTGGGAACTATGTTTAGGAACACCCAGCCCGGGAATGTCACCATTCAGTTGAAGACGTTTTATGGGAAGGTTTATCACTTACCCGTGGAGTTAGAACATAAAGCATATTGGGCGACTAGGCAGCTGAATATGGACAGCAAAGTAGCTAGTGAGAAACAACTATTGCAACTAAGTGAGTTAGAGGAGTTCCGAAATGAAGCCTATGAGAATGCAAGGATCTCTGAAAAGAAAGGCGGCTTGCATGATAAGCACATTGTAGAGGAAGGAGTTTGGCTAGGGTCGTAGTTCTTCTATTTAACTCTAGACTCAGGCTCTTCACGGGAGGTGAAGTCTAGGTGGTGGGACCGCTACAGAGTCTCTGGGTTTTCATAGCAAGCGAAGTTGAAATCGCCATCCTCTGAGGGCGTTTTAAAGTAGATGCTGAGGCTAAAGCCATATGAGAGGAACTTTCATGAAAAAGAGTCATCCATCACATTGAGCACCGCGGTGGAGTGGAGCGATAAGCGAATGGGCGGTGCAAGTGTTAGATTCATAGAGATGCGGGGTCGTCGAGGCTAACGACTGATCGTAACAGCACTTGGGAGAGCGATTTGAGGAGGTGAAGTGTCTTCACCGAATTCACTTTCTTTCTATTTTTTTCATTTTATTTAACTATATTTTATTTTAATTTACCCAATCCACTACGGTACACTTGATCCTTGGAGAAGTTTCTTTGGTTGTTGGTGGCATGTTTGTAGGGTTGAAGCGAGGAGGAGTCGGTGAAAATCGTAGAAGGTGGGAAATTTGAGTGTAGAGACGATACCTGAAAAGCTCACGACAAGCGCGCGGCCGCAATGGTAAAACAATACAAAATTTCAAGCTTTACGCTGGATTGCGCGAGGGTTCATCCTCGTCAGGCCGAGCCCTTCTTTGCGGAGGATCCACATTATTCAGTTGTAGCGAGTATCTAAACCTTATGCCACATCACTTAAGTTGTCCATTTCAGCAGGCAACACATCCGCTGCAACGGGTTCGAGACTTTTCAAATACCCACACTCGCGCAGCAGACCCTTTATTAGGCAAACTTTCCCTCTCTTCACCCACACCCAAAACGCTACCTCTTGCGTTTCCGTGAAAAAAAACCTTATGTATTCCTCATTGTTGTCACCTTCATTCCCCATAAGTATTTCACCTCTCCGTCTTCTCCACCCTCCTATATAAACCCTAGCCATTGCCTTTTTCATCCACACCAAAGCTCCCATCTTCTCAAAAGACTAGCGAATGATGAAAATGGCACGAGCGCGAGATAGTTTACAGTGGTGTCGGATCGTGCGGGAGCAAGACTACGACAAAAGCAGTTTGTCGACTTCTCTGATAGCGTTGGTTTGTGCGGTGCGGTGAGGGAGAGTCCGGGCGGGCGGTGAAGAGGTTTGCGATCCGACGCCTACTTTAAAGAATGAGCGAGTTCAGCAAGGGGTGGAAAAGGTTTAAGTCACCCTCGTCGGGTATAGGATGAGTGGTCAGAGTTTTGCGCGATGTCATACGTCACCATGACCATGCTTATTGGGTGAGAGATAGGTGCCTTTGGTCGAAACCATCAACGACTTTTACGCCCTAGGATAAGAGTGGATGAGTCTCGGTCAGAGCCTAAGAGAAAATATCCAATTGGCATGAAATTCATAGACTTCGACAAATGATCAATCGCATTGGAACACTACAAGGAAGGGTGAGCTCAATTGGTTCCCTTCCTCACTTCTTACTTTATCTATGAAGATTTGGTTCTATTTTATGATTACCAGGCTGTGCCCTAATATGAATGCCTCTGAGGTCACCAAGGAGAAGGCGGTATATGTGTACGCCATTTGTCATGATATCCCGGCTTTTGCTGACATCAGAAGGGGTTATCAGTGAGAACATACAAAAGCAGAATGGAGGGAGCGTAAACACGGTCCTGATTCCCACCCTTAATCACATAGCTATGCCGACTAAGCTAAGTGCCAATTGAAGAAAATGAAGAAAAGGCACCACATCCTATGCCTCTTTTTGTCAAGGGTCTAAAAACCAAGCCAAGGAAGTCAGTGAAAAGACAGATGCCTAGGGACATGCCAGGCTATGATTCGGGGAGAGAAGTCTCAGATGAAGAAGGAGGAGAAGAGGTAGAAGCGAGGAAAGAAGAGAGAGAGCAGAAGCGAGGAAGAGTGGGAGTGATGGGAGGGGGATGCCTGTTAGGAGCATCAAGCGGGTTAGTATTGGCTTGTCAACTGACATGCTCTACGATCACCACCAGGCGATTAATGAAAGAATGGACGAGCAATACAAATGGCATAAGAATACGTATGAGACGCTAGCCACAACAACATCCAGCTTGGCTCATAGGCAAGACATGTTGTGGGAAAGTGTCGCCAGTCTGGAGGGATCCATGAGAGACTTGCTTGCTCATCCCTACATCGCAAAGAGAGAGAGACACAAAGTCTTGTTCCACCACACGGAGTGATGAGAGAAATGCCCGACATGGGGGCTCAGTCATATAAATCATGCTATGAGAGAAATGGTGGTCGAGATTAGTTGCTTTTAGGTAGGTGTCCATTCATACTAGCAATATTACACTTGTCCTATCATTGAGAATGATACTAGGTTTAAGGTTGGGGAGGGCAAAATTTTGAAATATTTTCATCAGCAAGTTGTGAGTTGTTTAGGTTGTTTTAGGTTTGCTTTAGTTTGTTTTCACTTTAGTTAATTCAGTTATTTCAGTCATCAGCTCATAAATGTCATTCATCGTTTATTCCGATTGTTTGAGTTCTTTAGTATTAATTTGCATTTCAAACAAGCAATGTCTTATTTTGTTATTGCAATCTAACCTGATTAATGCATGATTGTGATGTGGAGTAACTAGATTGGGTTGTGTGGTAGTAAATAAGGGTTGTTATTTGTATTTAGAATTAGAAATCTCATGATATTACAGGGCGGAATGAGGATTCGGACCAAAGAACCGAACGTGATAGGACTATAAGCGAAATAATAGAGGTTAACAAAGTTAAAATGAGATCCTTGCATTTACAGAGCCTAAGGGTTTAAGGTAGCCAGTAGTGTGGGAGGCCAGAGCTTATAAAGCGGATCTTTGATGAACTATTTCCCATAGAACCCATTTGCAAATACACCTTTAGGGCCCTCTATATGTCAGGACTGGCATCACGAAAAGAATAAGTAATCACTTACTCCTCGTACGAGTTGAGGCACTTTAGAAAAAAGGATTGCCGTAGGCCTTAACTTGAAAAGAAAGGGTGTGAGATCGGTGGATATATAGAGGTTAAACAATGAGTCCCTAGCACATAGTACGAAGTGCAGCCGAAGCCTAATGCCACTGAGCGGTGGTTGGGGTCGTTGACTTCCTTTGCGCTCGCTCTGAGGGGTGGGTGGGTTGGCGCGACCTATCTCATCTTAACTCCGTGGAACGGACGGATAGGTGGAATGCGCGGTGCGCGAAGGCGGCGGAACGTGGATCGTGGGCGATGAACGAGAACGGAAGGATGAGGATCAAGTGGCGCAGTAGGATGAGAGGACGGTGCGGTGCGGACGCAGTGTTGGGTCAGTAGGAAGGGATCGGTTGGGGGTGTGGATGGACGTGGAGACATGAATGTGAAGTGAGCCAGATAAGTGAATGATTTAAAATATTGCTTGTAAAGAATGCTATAGTCGATCAGTGCAGCATAGTATACAAAAATTAGCTCTCATCCTATCTGGCGAGATGATGTAATTTCCTCACATATATTTTCTTTGCTTGAGGACAAGCAAAAGTCTAAGTTGGGGGGAGTGATGAGAGCTACAAAGTACTATAGTTGGCATATGTTTCTCTCTGCATTTAGAAGCTTTCTTCATTGTTTCCAAGCATATTCTGAGTACATTTCGTGGTTTTGTTGCATGTATATGCTTGGTGAAGCAAAGAAGAGGAAAGTCCACACAAGAAGGGAACTTTTGTTGTTGTAGATGCTTGCTGCGGCGAATACATAGCTCGTTAGACGAGGTGGGAGTAGTATTGACGGGAGGGCCGTGCAACATCGAGAAGACAAAGCGAAGATGTGAGCTACATCCTATTGCTGCGATCGGAGGAGAGGTTTTGACATGTGATATTTTGCTATAATGAAAGATATTTCACACTTCTGGCAATGGCGCTCTAATAGCCTTGACATTGCTTTCATTGCAAGAAGGAGACAGAAAGCCCGGCCCATTACATGCAGATAAGGCGGAACTCAAAGAGAGGATATAAAAAGAATACTTCGGACATAAAGAGAGAGGGTTTGTTAGGGAGGGCGCGGACAGGGTTCGAGCCGCGGGACAACAATTGGAGGAAGGAGACGACGAGTGCTTGGATCGAGGCATCGTGTGCACCTTAGTTTTCCTTATTCCTTCTCTAAGCTTGTTTGGTGATTTTGACTCTTATGGCTATATCAATTTACATTATGTTCTAATTTATTAGGGTTTTGAAGTAGCCTTTCTGCTCGAGATAGATTGATTGTAAATTTTGTTTTTATTCAGTATACATACATTTATTTCATCCCCTATTTCTGAACCTTCTTCACATGGTGGTGCCTAGTCAACATTGGCATGTTCTTCTTTGGGAGTAAAGGATAGAGATGATAACTTAGGGATATGAGTAGAACAACAACGTAAATCGGTGAATAGAGATATCTAGTTGAAATTATATTTAAGGTTTAGACATTTATGTGTTTTTTTTTTTTTTTTTTTTTTTTTGGAGTCAGAGGTTGAGCGGAGATCACGTGCCTGCTGTTTTCCTGCCCCGGCGGATCAGGCAATCGTGCTCAGAGGAATATCTTATAGGCATGATCGACCGCGGTGTGAGATTATTAGTATCTTGAATGACAATCTATCTGAGTTGCAATCCTTTTAGGTGTGGCCAAGCGATTGAAACAGCCTGTTTCCATTAATTGGTTTGAGAAGTAAACAATTTAGAAATTAGTTCTTTTATGTTAATGAGTTTATTACAATTCTAAGTCTAGATATTTAAGGCATTAATTGATAATCGACACCGCCTCCTTGTGGGGCGACACTTGACTAGCCATTATACTACGTAAAATCATGCATTATTATGCTAGCGCGGTGGAGCACATTATTCACATCATTTATATCTTTTATTTGGCGATCACTATAGGCGTTGTAGTTATGATGAGGGCTTAAGATTGATCAAAACTTGACATTCCTAAATTTGATGGAAATGGGCCGATAACTGGTTGGCTTAATATGATGGAGCATGTCTATGAGTATTGTGTATTTACCTTCTTTACCTTGCTAGTTTGAGATTCAATAATGCTAGAGTTATTTATTTGGAGCCATATAATACTCTTCAAGAAGTACTAAAGCTTGCTTTGAAGGTGGAGGTTCCAAACAGGTACAGAAGTTTTACTACAACCAGGAGTGTGGCTAAAGAAGAATTTGCTAAGGATTCAATTGCTATGAGTCCTAGTGATACTAGAACTTCCCCCAAACCTCAAGTAACGAATGAAGTGCACAAGTTTGAACAAGAATCAACTTCTAAGTGAAAGTGTTGTTTTAATCTATATTTATCGGACTCGGGTGTAGGTATCGGATCTGGGGTACATATCTAAGAGTCGGAATTTATCAATTCTCAAAATTTAGAATCTGAGGGATACGAGATGATAAGTAGCGAGAATTTGGAAGTGAAGTATAGGTGCGAGGGTGGTTGACAAAATAAAGAAATTTTATATAATTTTACTTTTTATAACCATATGAATCATATCTATGGACAAATATTAACTGCATATAATAATAATGGTTTCATATTAGTAACAATTACAATATAATGGATGATAATTGACAAAGTATGATATAATATTTTATTACTTAATAAAGTAACATATTATAATATTGCATAATTTAATAAGGAGCATATCATACTTAAATAATGTTTTAAATATATTTATTGTCGTATATTTAGATAAAATATTTATTAAGCTAAAATATATTTATTATATATTTGGACGATAAAATATATAAGGTATTGTTTTGAATAAAATATAAGTTATAGTTAAGTATATTTTATATAGTATTTATTTAATAAAGTAGCATAATACATTTAGATAATGCTTTAGATAATAACATTATCTAAATATATATAAAGTTTTAAAATATATTTAGATAATATTTTAAAATATATTTATTATATATTTAGATAATGTTTTAAAATATATTTATTATATATTTAGATAATGTTTTAAAATATATTTGTTATATGTATGTCTGGGAGTTATTGTCTATATATTTAAGCCTATATTTTTAAGTGGGAGAGCCCATTTTTGGAGTAGTGTCAAGACGGATTCCACACCCTTATCAGTGTGGTGTTTGTGTGGGTGTGGAGCCTTGCCTGGGTGCCGAGGATTTTTGAGTCGAGCATGTATGTTTCCATTGCCAAGAGGTTGGAACATATTGCATAATGCTCTATTAATCAAATTGAGAAAGATGAAGCCAGGAAGATGTTGAAGAGGTAGTTCAATCTAACGATTAATAAGAAAAAGGAAGAAGAGTTCATTATTTATCAAAATATGAGTTGGAGAAAGGAAATCAAGTTTGTTCAAATGTGATGGCTTTGTGGTTGTTTGTTGAAGGAAACCAAAGTGAAGGAAATCCTGAGAAAATCAAGCCGATTAGAGGAGGTTATTATGGAAGCCTTGAGTAGAAAACATTAGCTGTTGATTTCCATGCAAGTTAAGGAGATGAGTTGGATTCGAGATGGTGAAGAGATCCTAAAGTTAGAAGTCGGAATCAAAGAAGATACATGAGGATGTCCACTTGAAGACGAAAGCAAAATCTGAGAAACTATGCAGGCAACAGAGAGTAGCCAAAAAAAAAAAGCTACTTGAGTTTGAAGTAGGAAGCAGTTTACGTCAAACAAGGCGATTTCTGGTGTAATTTAGGCTCCAGTCGTAGTGGATTGTCTTTGGAAAACTATCGTTCGGAAGATTAGAGAGAATGCTGCAACTTGGAGTACACTTGATGACAATGATATCTTACACATTCCAGTGAGTTGGCGCTATCATGATAGAGACTTGTGAGTCTTTTCTCCTAACCATGGGGGATTGATGGGAACTTTTACCTGTAGTGGAGTGCGTGTGCAAAATTTGGATTGAGAGAGGTTATAGTGCTGGATCATCAAGCCTTTTAGACTTGATTGGGACTCACAAGGGTATGGTCATGATTGAAAGGGAGGGAGGGAGGCTTAAGAAAGGTTTGACTAAAGTGTAAGTACACAGATTTTTATGTATTTTCTAAGTCCCGGTTTGAGTTGGAGTGTATTAGTAGGGTGGAAGTGTTGTTTTTTTTTTTAGTTACTAGTCTAATGGAGTTCATTTCTTTGTTCTGTAAGATGTTTAGTTAGGGTGGGTTTTTATTTCGAATTGGGATTAGGGGCTTTCATTATAAGACTCTGTTTCAATTAAATTAGGAGAATAAAGGAACTTTATATATATATGCCTCGATGTACTCTTTTTATGAATTGAGTTTAATAATATTTTCAAGTTTCTCTTTTCAGAGTTCTCTCTGTCTCTTATCATAGAGGTGGATTAAGCTGGGTGGCGTAAGTTCCTATCTTCTACTTCCTTTACTCCTACAAATTCCATCATCATAACCTTAACCTGTATAACCTTTTTTCAACCTTCAGCAGCTCATTCCCGAATCTAGTTCCATACTTTTAAGACCATTCTAAAAACTTTATTTCATCCTAAAATCCCTAAAACCCACCATCCCTGACCTATAGAAACCCTAAATTCTTACTAGTGAACCTTAACTTAGAAAAACACAGGAATGCAAACTACCTCAAAACAAGATTGTTTTGCATCAAATCCTGAGCCTTTCCAAACCTAAAACCTTTCATTTCTAAACCTTAATTCCATAGAAATATAAACTTTAAATTAATATAACCTTTGAGACCGGACCTAGTCCTTACCATATAGTTATACCCTATAATCCTAAAATTACACCACAAACATATGCCTAACTTATCTAAACCCTTAGATTATCCATCGTAGTCCGTCCCACATCACAATTATCTATCAAATAAATAAATAACCTATTAATGCATTCAATGTGGATATAGTGCAAACATGCTTGACACCAAAGAGTCACTGAACATTTTTGCCTCTGGTTTTACATGAATGATATGCCATCCTCAACACATGGGAATCTTTTGAACCGCTATATACTCCATACTCTAGATAAGCCATTAGACATCAGTCACATAATTTGGAGTGGTTATATTGGTCCAATGACGAGTTGATAAAGATGAATTTGGATTCAACATTCTCAGTAAGTGAGCTGAGCACTGAAATACATAACCTACAGCAAAGGCCTGAGCATTTGAAGAAATGGCATTATAACAACTCATCCTATTAATGGATTTCACATTTCAGTTTTATTTTGAAATTCAGTGACATAGCCTGAACCAGATACGTAAGTTCTACATAGTTTGAGTTGTAATTCGAATTCTTGAGTGCAAGCAAGTAAAACCCAAGGTTGTATTTCTGTAAAAGCCGCATGCCTTCTAAGCATCAAAGTAAATTGATGGATAGAATCTTTTCCTCGAGTAAAGGAACTCATGAGAAACAAGGTTTATCAAAGTAACCAAAGCCAGACATGCACCTCTTGTACAGACAAAGGACCAAAATGCAATTAGTGCAAGCCCAATTTCATGATAGTAACTCTTGAAAAAATAATCAAGTTTGCTTTATATGAATAATGAGGCTAAATAGGCATGGGTGGGAGATTTGGGAGAGGAAAGGAGGGAAGGAGGGATTTGGAACTTCCATTTTGCTAGGAATCTTAATCATTGAGAGTTGGATTCTGCAGAGAGGTTTCTTCTTTAATTGCAAGGTCATTCATAAATAGGGAATAGAAGGGAGTGGCTTGGATAGCAAAGGGAGGTTTTGGGTTTCTGTAAGATACTTTAACTCGTTGTCGGAACCAGATTATGATACCCTTTTTCCAGTAGGAATTATCTAGAATTCTTGGATTCCCCTCTAAGGTGAGTTTCTTTGCTTGGGAAACTTGTTGGGGGAAGGTGTTGACTTTGGACCAGATCTAAAGAAGAGGTTGATTGCTAGTCAACAAAATCTTGACAACACTCTTGTTCATTGTTCTAAGACAAGGATCTCATGGCCGTTGGTATTCTCTTTATTTGGGATCTAATGGGTCATTCCTGCTCCAGTTTGGGGCACACCTTCAGCGTGGCTATGTCATTCTATGGGAAGAAGGCATAAGAATGCTCACAGAGCAGCCCCTGTATTTCGTAGACCATTTGAAAGGAAGAATAAACGTTTGAAGACAAGGGAGTATCTGATCAAAGTTTTAAAAGTTAATTTCTTCACAATCTTATTTTGTCGATTTAGGTGTACATTTCCTTAATTGATTTCATAGATTAGTCGAGTCCTTCAACTGTGTTTTGTTTACCCCTCCGATCTCTGATATGTTTTTCTCGCCCATTGTATACTTCAGTATACCTTCTCACTATGCTTTTATTCAATCTCTAACTTATCAAATAATATAAATAAATAAAAATGCTCTCTCCCATCCAAATGTTTTCACATCCATGTCCCCAACAACAAAAAGTAGAAGGGGGCCTCTAAATGCAAGAAAGAGAGCGACAATGATTAGCCTATTCCAACCAATAAACCACCAGCTATAGGACATCAGAACAGCTCGATGGCTTTTAAAAATACATTTGTCCAAATAGTTTCAACCCCCAATCCCATTAGTTAGATCTTACCCACCATAGCTTTCACCCACATTCGTCTTCTCCGCTTTTTTCCTCTGAGGAAATTGAACATGAAAAGACAAGTAAGGGTGCATGCCTGCCTCTAATCGTACAGAGTCGGATTGTACACAAAATTTCGGTCCCGAAGAGATCCAAAAAAATCCCACTCACTTTGAAACTCATTTAACCCATTTTTTGTCCACCATTAATGCAGAAAGCAACCAAAAGGCATCCTAGGAATGGCTGAACCGCAACGTTAAGCTATACATATTTGCAAGTTATTACGTATTGAATTCAAGAGCTAAAATACCTTTCACATGACGAAGTATGCGAGAAGAGGCATAAAAATTAAGGTTTTCCTTAAAAAGCTTACAAGTTGATTGAGGTAGTCGGTGTAATTGGCGAAAGCGTTTTTGAAGGAAGATTGAGTAGCCATTGTCCTCGCCGGCTTCGCTGAGCTATGCAACGCAGTATCTGCAACTGTTTGATTTCAGCCATATTAGGGTTTTTCTCCAGAATAGAGGGAGGGAGGAAGAGGCATTGGAAATAATACCTTAGGAGAGGCGGTGGGGTTTGGTGCCATGAGAAACAACCTATGAAATGCAGCAAGCATATGTCCCTCTCTCTCCTCCTCCTCCCAGCTTTGAGGTAAACTATTTTGTTCTTATTTTCTTTAAACAAAAGAAAAAGGGGTAAACTATTTTGTTCTTTTCTTCTTTTTTTTCTTGAAAGGAGAATAATTTGGTTGATTCAAAGTGGCAATACATCTTATATAAATAAATAATAAAATTCGCTAAAAGCTTTAAAGAATAATGCTTGTCAAGGATTAATAATATAATGAATCGATTTAAAGCTTCTTGCATTTTATAATTCATAATAGCCAGAATAATGTAATTTCGAGTTACGGTTTACGCGATTATGATTTTGATTTGATGTCTTGATCGAATCTGTTTTATCGTTCTAATCCACACACTATAAAGCATCACAACAAAATGAAAAAAATCAATTGTCGTCTTAAGATGGCCTGTGTAATCCTTGTAACAATGGCAACAATGTATGTAGCAACTGACAAAAATATGAACAAACAAAGTAAAAATCTAGATTTTTGTGAAATAACCACTTTATCGAAAAGGAAAATTGATAGAAAAGAGATGTAGATAGGTGATCTTAGACCAAAAATGACAAAAAAAATCATCTCTCCTCATTTAAAGGATAGGTGCTAGAAAGAACAAGATAAAAGAAAGAAAGACGACTAGGGTTTTTTCAAGTCACCAAAAAAAGTGTTCTTATTTTCTTTAAACAAAAGAAAAGAAGTGTAAAAATGTTTCTGCAAAATAAATAGTGCTTTAAAAAATAAAATCACTCTTGTTTTATTTTTTAATATAATTTTTTGCATTATTTAATTTAAAAAAATAAATAAGTAAATTAACAAATAAATATGGTTTTAGTAACAAGTGGGGAAAAATTAATTCAAGGAATGGATTTATAGGTGAGAATCGAGATGCATGAGCAAGCTATCATTTTGTGAGTTTTGGACATATTTGGTTATTTAAAAAATACTAATAGGTAGGTAGCCCCAAAATAATATCTGCTAGTGCATCTTTAACCATGTTGGCATCTGCCGATGGTGCGGTCGGTGATTGTGGCATTGTAATTTTTTAAGTTAATATCACAGATCAGCGATTAAGACATTGCTTAAAAAAAAATTACAATATGGGTGCGATAGTACACCAACATTATCGTTTTAAAATTTAGAGCGGACTCTCTCTTCTCCTTCATTTGCTCACTTCTCCTCATTTCTACTCTCACTCCTCACATCTTCTTTGGCATTGTTGGGGCCTTTTTACTATGATTTTAGCTTGCTCAATCGGTTACTCTATTATGATCAATGCAGTTTTCCTCCGCAGCATGTAACCTACTTCTCCTTCTAGTATTAGGGCTTTTTTTTGCAGTTGGTAGAATCTGTATTGAGATAGAGTTTGAGTTTTTCACAAAGTCTAAGGTTTATAAATCCTTAGTCTAAGTTTTTCACACACATTTTGTTGTTCACTTTTGTGTAACATTTCTGCTCTATTTTTAGATTTTTTAAAAACTGAAAACTGTTTTTATCTAAACGATTTGTAGTTTTTGTCTGCTTTTATTGGTGTTATCTAAAAACTATTTTTATTATCTGAATTCAGTGATTTATGTGTTCTATGTTTGTGTTTTTTAGAATTAGTCCAAAAGGCAACCAAAATGTGCGCATTTCATTATACCTAGTGTAGACACAAAGACATATTTGATTCATGTATTTGAAAACTATTTTTCAGAACAGTTTATTAATACAAGTGTTATCTGAAAACTATTTTTATTATATGAATTCAATGATTTCTGTGTTCTATGTTTGTGTTTTTTAGAATTAGTCCAAAAGGCAACCAAAAGTGTGCACATTTCATTATACCTAGTGTAGACACAAAGGCATATTTGGTTCATGTATTTGAAAACTATCTTTCAGAATAGTTTTTGAAAACATAGAGAACACCATTTTGGCTTGTAAGTATTGAGGAAACAAAAAGAATAAAGAAAATTATTATTTTGGGATGCCATTATTCTTTATTAGGCTATTTTGAGGAGCTTTGGTCATTTGGAGCTTGGGTGGGAAGAAAGGTTGGGCTTGGTTGTTTGATATTATGAATTTATTTGTGCTTAGTGGGTGATTAGTGCTCAAAAAGTGCTATTTTGAGTCATGTTTATTGCAGGTTTTGAGCACTTTTTGTGTGCTAATCAGCGTGATTAACCCAATTGGCACATTAAGGTCCCGACTATACTATTTATTGTATTTTGTGGCTATTTTTGTAGTTTTGTTAGATAATCAGGCAAAAATTATCAGTCGATCAAGCATAGAAGAATCCAGAGCTGAGACTGAAGCCTGACAAAGTCGGAAAGGAATTTGGAGCCTCAGGTGAGATAAAATGGACCCGCTGCGGAAATTTTTGCGGGGTTGCGGGTACAACCTAAATTCAGCGGGTGCGAATTTTCACTGCTTTGCCTCCACTTTGACTTCCATTTGATCACCTTTTTTTTTGTGACTTTTTCCGAAACTACCCCACATGTATTGTTGGTAGTTCAGATATTTTTGTAATTTTCCTTGACTCTGAGCAGTATTTAAGCCTCAGTCAAGCTCTGTACAGTTATCAATCACTTTATGCAATAAAATTGGCGCGAAAGCTTTCAGCTCGCTTTTTCTCTCTCATTTCTCCCCTTTCTCTCTTCGACCGGCCCAAACACTCCTTAAGAGTAATGACTCAAGGCATGCTTGGCTAAATCCCTTCATCCTTGAAGAGGAAGGCCCTTTGGGCCAGGTTTTGAAATTAAACTACGTCCTCTCTGACTCCAGCATGCGATTATTATCATTTATGTCTCACATTTCTCACCTAAGGTTTAAATCCTTTGATGTACCACTGATTAGCGATTACTTGGCAAGCTTTAAGGGCTTTCGATGGATGCTTATTGCTAAGATCCTTGAGGCTCCCTTAGATACTATTGCCTCTGCGGGTTAGGTCGAAGAATTAGTTTCTTGCTTTGAGACATGAATGATCAATAAATCATTTACTCATCTCGAGAAAAACTTTTAGGGTTAGGTTTTCATAGCTAAAGAAGATTCGGTTTTGGGAAGTATTATAGGTCGTCCTCCCTGACAGAAAGGACCCGAGACTTCCCGGCCTTCTAGAACCTCAAGCCCGGTGGCTTAGAACTAGGGTTCTTTACATTCTATTTCATTTTGTTTGTAGTTTTCAAACACAGTCTTCTTTACAAAACCCCAAATCCAAAGTGAAATCACCAACTTACATCAACTGTAAATCATTTTGCGTGAAGAAAACCCATCCCTGAGTTCGACCCTAAAACAACTATACTGCAGTAGCTTTGCTCTGCGGTAGAATTAGGTTACAAATATTGATCAGGAATTGCACCTCTTGTGGCATGAATCAAATGGCCAGTTCAGGGGATGGTGCCTTAAAGCAAGTGAGAAACTATTGAACTTGTGATCCTCATCACAAG
The DNA here is from genome assembly GCA_016808115.1 of Tetrastigma voinierianum. Classification (NCBI taxonomy): domain Eukaryota; kingdom Viridiplantae; phylum Streptophyta; class Magnoliopsida; order Vitales; family Vitaceae; genus Tetrastigma; species Tetrastigma voinierianum. The sequence continues at coordinate 113,347 of JAEQBH010002861.1, read as the reverse complement.
TGTTGGTGAATTCTAATTCCTTTTTGTCTTTATTTTTATTTCCCCTAGCTGCTCACTGCTGGGTGGAATTAATTTCTATATTGTCGTAGCTTTAGCTAAACTTAACCTTTTTGGAAGCCCTGCTTTCTTGTTGTTTGTCTGTCTGTGTTGCTTGCTATGTGTTATATGTGGGTTGAAACTTTTCAGTATTGAAAGGTCACTACTCCACTTGAATAGGGTTGTGAAGTGAGCCTGAACACTAACCAGATAGACCCTCCACCTGATGAATAGTAGAGCCAACAGGGGGTTCAAAGGAACCCGAATGCATACAAAACAATGAGGGACCATATACACCACCAAGATTTAGTACCCCCTCATGTAGCCATTACCTCCTGCGAGGATGTGAATGTGAGATGACAGACGTTGTGTGTGAGAGGGACATCAGAGTTTGAGTTTGCATGACTTTTCAGAAGAATAACTAATATGGTGCTGAAGTGAAGCCTTCCTTAACCTAAAAGATAAGGTTAGATTTGGCTCGACTCTGGCCAGAAACAAATAAGGAATTTGGGAGATATCTGACATAATTTTGAAGAAATTCTTTGCACCAATAACGATGAGAAATTTACCTTCACGGCCACACAAGAAAATGATAATTCTACCAGTCTTTGGGAAAGGTACCTAGAGATCATCGGGGCCTACCCTCACCATGGCTTTGATGCTTGGATGCTTTAGTTAATCATATACTTGAATGTCCCTTGCTATGAAGCAGTTGTTAGAAACTATGTGTGGAGGGACTTAAATGGATAAACATCGAGGAGGAAGCCATGGACTTCTTAAACTATGTGGTGAGACATCAAGCATGGGGATAAATGACCTAGAGCGAAGGATGAGACACGCATCAATTTAAGGAGAATGTGCTCGATCATGGAGGACATGGAGATGAAGGCAAAGCTATCCACCTTGGCCCCAGAAGGTTGGGGAGCTTGAAATGCGAAATCACCATGAGGTGCGGCGATGTGAGGCATCTATGCCCTAACAATCCTTATTTCACTTGCGATCAATGAGCACCAAGGAGGCATTGTGACACGCTCCTTGATTCGTGCCACATTAGGGTGATCAGAATCAACAGAATTTGTTTCCTAAGTTCCTTCTCTTTGCCGTAGTCAAGCTCTTGCTGACACATCAAGCGGTCTAAATTCGAACACGGGGATGGGTTTCACATCCTAAATGTGGTCATTATCATGTTTGAAAATGGTGAGACTTTTGTTTGGATTTTCGGATTTGCATTAAAAAGTGTTGGAGTTGGTGTCACTGGGCTAACTGAAATAGCTTAAAATGAAATGTGAAATGGTGACCTTGAAGGCTTGGGTCACTAGCTTGGTAAAATGGGGTTATTAAGGTGTCCTCGGATCATTTCCTCGCATTAGGGCAAATGACATATAGTCATGGCCAAAACCGGATCTTTGTTTAGCTTTAAAAACTAACCCTTAAAACACTCCTATTTGAGTCCAAACATATACTGAGCATTCAATGTTCCAATCAGTTTGAAAACATAACTGTTTAACCTCATTTGATAACAATAAATGACATCTAAGAATGTCGATTGCATCTACCATTAAGAATACCTTGAACCCTAAAGCATGACAGTATTGACCAAAGGAAAGACATTAAATAGCATTAAACCTAGTTTGGAAAGTTTGGAACCATAAATGCGGTACCTATTCCATTTTAAAACATGAGGACAAGAGCCACCAATAACCAAGTTATGACCCCTCCTCTTCAAGGCTTTGAGGCTGTAAGCATCCCATGAGGTTGTCATCCTCAAGGGGTGTGTTTGGAAGCCAAGAAAATGAGAGAGAGAAGAGAGCAAAATGTAACCTAAAACCAAAAGCTGCGGGAAAGCTTGAATAAAAATAAAAGTTAGGGTTACAAAAGTTATAAGGTGGCTTATATAGCCAACCTAATTGTGTGAAATACCAAAAATACCAAAAATACATGATTACAATAGGGTTGAAATAGAATTATACAAAAGCAGGTGCGTTTGGAATAAAAACACAGGGAATGATTTTAGGCTATACGTGAATTTTGCTATCATAGCGAAAATTTACTATGATAAGCGAATTTAAGCTATCATGGCAATACGAACATAGCGAAATTCAAATTTTAAGCTATGCATAGTATTTAAGCTATGATAAGCGAAATTTAGCTAACAGCGAAAAAATGATACATGCGAAAATTCCGTGGGATTTAAATTTTAGCAGTATCTTGAATTTTCGCAATCCTTGCGAAATTTTCGCAATCCTTGCGAAATTTTCGCAATGCATAGCGAAAATCATGTTGCCTCCTGCTGCCTCCTGCATTGCCTCTGCATCCAGTTCAGCTTCTAATTCATCACTTCCACTTGACATTTCTTCATTTTGGGGTGATGAAATCAGAAAATTCTCTTGACATAATCACAGTAAAACACTGGAAGTTCCCAATACACCAAAACTACCAAAACAACCTCGAAATTAAATCCAATGCACTAAGTGGACCTGCACATGTCAATTGGCTCAATTCATATGATTAGTGCGCAAAAAGCACTCAAAACCTATCTTAAATAGGGTTCAAAATAGCACTTTTTGGGTACTAATCACACCCCCCAACTGACACGTTGCTAGTCCCTTAGCAATGCTAAAAACAATTAAGGTATGCATGCCGTGCTTTTACAAAAAGTGTATATTGTTCAAAAAGTGTGTGTATACGTAGGGCCTTGCCTTCAGTACGAATAATTTCGACCACAATACGAAACCATCATGAGAGAACAAATGCCATACAAGAACAAGTTTTAGGGCAGCATCGGTTCCCGAGGAGGTCGGCTTTGAACTTCACCAAAATCTAATTGTTCTTAAAAGGTAACGAGTTTGCACCAAAGTTGCAAAGCTATTCTCCCCAGCAATACGCGGGGCCTTAAAACATTGACCAATCTAAATAGGATCCAGCTACACTCTTATTTCTTCACAGTTGTACTATAGAGATTCTGATGCTAAAAACTTCGACTTCACCAAAGTCAGGTGTAGCGGGGTCCGCCGTGGCTCCCGACGATTAGGTTTAGGGCATCGAAGCGAAAGGATCCCGTACGACCCGCAGAGCTCGAGGCTTCACCGGGCTTGAATGGCAGAATTAAGCACCTACAACTACGCTAAGCTCCACCCATCCACCGTGTAGCGAACACTAGCCAGATGACTCTGACAATTAATGTTTAGGCATCGGGCTTTGAAACTGTAGTATACCCCTCGGACCGTGTTGGGTTTCAAAGCCAAAGCTTCACATTTTTCTTTTTCTTTTCTTTTTCTTTTGCTTTCTTTTCTTTTCATTTGAAGACTACGTGGCCTTCTTTTGTGGGTAACACAAACCTATTATGGGTATTAGTGGATCGAGCTGGTTTTGCAAAGTGAAAGGAGGTATATAGCTTCTCTGACCTATTGATAAAACTTGTAGTAGGTGTGTGAATTAGTTAAAGGTGGATATACAAGGTTGAATACGCTGGAACTTCAATCGACCAAAAACTAAGTCATGCATGGAATTGTTCTAACATTAAGGTAGGATACAGGGCTTCAATTCTCTAATAGAAGGCAAGAGTAGAAACACAAAAAGATAGGCACAAAAATTGATTTGCAAAAGTGTAGAAAAATGTAAATAATGTTATAAAGCTTTTGATATAGCAAGTGGTTAATAAATGCTGAAATAGTAGCAACGCGCAAAAGTATCATTCCTTTCTTATTATTTAATACATGAATCCTATACAATCTTATACAAAATGGTAAGCTAGGTTGATAAAGCTAAAAACTATACAAAATATGATGAAGACACTCCCGACTGCTTCCCACCCCAGCGGGTATAAGCAAGTCTCCATGGTAGAAATTCGAAAGCTAAAGAAGGGTGCGACCACCTCACTCGTGGTGGTGGATGTCTTGTGGATGCGGAAGGCTGGCTGCGGTATTTAGCATGTGTCAAGGAGGCTGCTGTTGCGGACTGGTCTCGAGTAGTCTGTGTAGGCTCTAGCGGGAGACCGAGGTGACTCATGATCCGAAGAAGCATGGCGTGACTATGTGCTAGAGTAGCCTCGGCTCGGGCCATCCGCTGGTCAGCTTGTGTGGTAGCAGGCGCGCAAACAACATCCTCTGCTCTGACAGCAGCTCCACTGGGCCCGATATGAATATGCTGCAGGTAACAGCGACTGTGTAGGAAGGCCGAGCGGTGTCGTGAGTTTGGGGCGATGGGAGAGTGGGGTGGAGGAGTGATTAATGCCCAAAAAGTGCAATTTTGAACCCTATATTAGATAGGTTTTGAGTGCTTTTTTTGCATTAATCATGTCATTCTCACCATTAAGTGTTCCTAGTCTTCTTAGTAGCACTTATGCCATTTAGGGTATTTTTGGTTGTTTTGCAGGTATTTGTACGCTCTTGGAGTTCAATCTCAATACAAAGGATGAATCATGAGTTGAATTTCAAGTCTCAGCCATCAACCAGCCCAAGAATCAATGAGAAAACAAAAGGCAAAGTGAAGAAAATTCGATGCGAGTTGAAGGCGGGATGGCTTGGTGAAGGATCTGACAATGCGGGAATTTTCGCTAGAAAACTGCGAAAATTTTTCGCTAGGTGCGAAATTTCGCAACCTTAGCGAAAAATTTATAATATACTTAACATAAGTCAGCTAGACCCATCCCAATTTAACTAGAGCACCACTCTTAGCGAATGTGAATTCAAGCTACTCACAAGAATTTAAGCTAGCTTAGCGAAATTTAAGCTATTGCTAAAATTAATGCATCCTTAGCGAAATTTCATGTTTTAAGCTAGACACAGTAATTCGCTAGTTAGCATTTTTCATAAAAGTGACTCTATCATCATTTGTAATTAATACCAAACCGCCTCAAACTTGGTGTATTACTTAATTGTCCTATACTTAACTTGATTTATAGGGTTTTGGTATTTTCATACCTTGAGGGAGGCTATATAAGCCCCTCTTGTTTATAGCCTAAATAACAATTTTGGAACAATTTGGGGGAGAAATTTTTGTAAGTTTTCATTTTGTAAATAAAGTCTCGTACTTTTATTTTAGGTTTGCTTTTCCTCTTTTCTCTCTCCTCTTTCTATTACTTTCTCGGGTGCGAGCACCCCTTGAGGATGACAACTCAAGAGATGCTTGGCTAAGCCTCCTTTCTTTGAAGAGGAAGGAAGCTAGCTTGGTGGTGGGGCATATGCATGTTGTCCTCTTGTACTAAAAGCTACAGGTAGTGTATTTATGGCCTTATATTCTCAAAACATGGTTGCATAACATTGAATGTTATTGATTTGGCCAATACTCTCCATGCTTTAGGGTCAAGTACATATTCGATGAAATCTTGTGATTCTTTAGATGGTCTTCTGAGCCTCTAAGATAATATTTACATGTTAGAGTTCTTCAAATTAGGGTTAAATAGCATTTCACCCCATTATTATTTTTGGCAATCTCTCATGCTTTAGGATACGATTGCACAATTGAGAGATGCCTTTGTTGTTCTTTATAGATGGTCTTTACGAGCCTCTAAAATGATAATTTAATGTTAGGGTTTAAGGGGCCATAAGCTGCATGCTACCTATATTGACTCAAATAAGGGGTTGCTTCATGGGTGAGGTTTGCTAGTTAAATATAGATAGGTTATGCCATGAACTATAGGTTGCATATATAGCGAAGGGGATAAAACCAGAGGACCTTGTTTGCCCCTAGCTTGCCCAGAGTTAGTGACCTAAATCTTCAAAGTTAACTTTTCACCTTTTACTTTCAGTTTTACAATTCTCGGTTTCACGACCATTCCCACTTGTTTTTTGAAACACAATTCCAAAGAGTCGAATAGAAAGCCTTACCTTCATGCGCTGATGCGAGCCATTTTTAGGATGAGAACCCATCCCGTGTTCGACCTGAACCTTATCTTTGCGGTAGCTTGACTACGGCAGTAGTAGGAACTTAGGTGTATATAAAACTTGCTGACAGAAGTTCCCAATACTTGTAAAACTACCAAAAACAACCTCGAAACCAAATCAATAACACTAAGTGGACCTGCACATGTCAATTGGCTCAATTCATATGATTAGTGCGCAAAAAGCACTCGAAAACCTATCTTCGTAGGGTTCAAATAGCACTTTTGGGTACTAATCCACTCCTTTAGTAAGGGATAGTGGCTTCGCATGCCAATGTTGTGGAGTCGTACAAACTCTGGCTTGATACCCAGCCTTAACACCAAATAACCCTAAGCGGAAGACCGTCCCTAAACTCTCCTATAAGCCCAGAAACCTGCCACCATATGTGCCCCCTGCTGTGCAGCAACAGTGTGGCCCCTCATTTCAACCATAGCCACCACCTTCCTCATCCCCAGTTGAACAAGCTATCATGAATTTGAGCAAAGTGGTAGGCAATTTTGTGGAGGAACAGAAGGCAGTGAATGCCTAGGTGTCAGGAGAATGAACATGATGAGCTTACACTCAACAAAAAGATGGATAACCGACAGACTGAGATCTCCCAAAAATATGATAACTGCGTGTTCAATCTCAAGGTTGACCCAACCGAGAGTCACGAAAGGAAGTACCATCTGAGACACTGCAATTCTAGAGTAAATGAAGTGAAGCTCTTCAGTGAGCGAATCCCGGGATGGATGATTAACAATTATCACATTAAGAAGTGGTAAAGAGCTTAAAAAACCAGTACCCAAACCAACAAAAGAAGGTTAGGAGGTTAAAGAGGCTGAACCAGACGAGGTGGTGACTAAAGAACATGCAGCGAAAAATAGCACACCCCCACCATTTCCATGAAACTTGAAGAAAGCTAAGAAAAAGTGTCGGCAATTTGTAAATACTAAGTGCTAAGGTAAGTGAAGAGTCGACATCCACACTTGATATGATTAAACAAGTCCCCACTTATACCCAAATTTTTGAAGGACTTATGCACAGTGAAGAGAGGGCTAAATGTTGACAGAAGGCGCTCACATTTGAACGAGTCAGTGCTATCATCGATCTGAAAACTCGATTGAAGTACAAAGATCCGGGTTGTCCTACCATCTCGGTTAATATTGGAGAGCACTAACGTATAAAAGCAACGTGTTGGACTGGGTGCCCAGTGTAAACTGCTCCTTATTCGATGTATAAACGGCTCGGGTTGGGAGGAACAAAGCCCACTTCCATCACATTGTCTCTTGCGAGATAGATCCATAAAGATACGAAGGGGACAATGGAAGATGTTGTACAGACAGACCAAAATTCTGCTATCATTAGATTTTGTTGTATGATATAGAACCGAGTGCGGTAGGGGCCAACTATGTACGCCCATCATCACAGGAGACCATTCTTGGCCACTTCTAATGCTATGATCAACTACGAAATGGGGTTATGCAGCTCACATTCGGAAACATGACCTTAGAACTCCAGCATCTTACTTAAGTAAAATGCACATACAGCTTTGTGGAAGATGTCAGAGATGCATAATTGATACAATCCTGGAAGAATAGGCTGTCCAGCAGCAAATGCAGGATGTGTTAACTAAAGGCTAGTTGATTGTCACGAAGAAGCGTAGGCTTGAACATGAATATTGTGCAGGGGCACTGGAGAAAAAAACAAGAAATTTTGCCTTTACTGACTAAGGAAGGAACTAGTGAATCACAAAATCTAGACCTTAAACCCTTGCCTGCGGAATTAAAATATGTCTACTTAGAAGAGCAGGGCTTGGGGTGTCAGTGGTCGTATCCTCCTTCTTTCGGTGCTTCACGGGGAAGATGCTTTCTTTGGGCATCCTCGGGAAGAGCAGCGGGCTATTGGAGTCAAAATCACTTATCACGAAGGTATTAGCCCGACAATTTGCACCCATCACATCTACTTGGAGGAGGCAAAGCCCACGACCAAAGTGACCACAGCGGGAGACTAAATCCTCATATCTGAAGTGGTTCGACGGAAGTCACAAAAGTTGCTACAAAAGGCTGGTATCATTTACCAATATCGAGTAACACTTGGTGATGCTTGATTTGACAGCAAGAGTGGGGGTAACCACGTGCATAATGAAAAGGGAGAAAGATGCCCACGAATCTTACCACAATTTGGAGATTATTATTGAGAGAGGGATGAGATGGGACATTCATAGGGAGTGGATTCGATGGGATGGACGACGATCATGTTCAGACATGTGACTCCTCTACAACTAACATCTGAGGATATATAACATCTAATACCACCATAGCTCAACACATATCTTTCTGGTGTTGAGTGGCGATTATGAAGCCATGGATCAATCTTCGATTATGAAGAGCATGACGAAGAATGCCGATCAACCAATATGTTTGCCAGTTGTAAGAAAGAACATTGTGTTGTTTAAGAAAATTGTTGATAGATCAACATCAGGGAATATCAAGTTATGTCTTTTATATTGTGGACAGACAACAGATGATCAATTCAAGCACTCCAGCTGACTCTGGATATGAGCATAGTTCTTGGGCATCTGACTTTACGGGAGGGTTCATCATGGACTTCTCAAAAAATTGCCAAGTCTCTCTATAAGCTATTCTAGAAAGATGCAAAGGGTACGTAGGAAGAAAGCTGTAAGGAGTTGAAGCTCGAGGCTCGCTTTGACCACTGCGCCAGTAGTGAGGCCCCAGTTGGAAGTACCTTCCCGGTGTGTGCGACATAAGTGACCTCGCCATTGGGCCGAGTTCTCGGGTAAGGGAAGGAGAAACCTATGTGGTCTGGCCATAAGCAGCTACATTGAGTGAAGCCCGGAGAAATTACACTACCATGAGGAGGCTGCTTTGGCGTGGTCTATGCTTTGGACAAGTTCAGAGCTTATTTGGACTAGATTCGGACACTAATCATATTCTGATTATTCGACAGTACTACTCACCAAACATAATGCTAATTCCAGGTTTATTAGATGGGTTCTTCTGCTGCAAGAGTTCAACCTGTAAATCAAGGACAAAAAAGGTGTTGAGAATGTTGTTACAGATCATCTCTTGAGGCTAACCATAGCACACAACACTCATAACACCCAGCTGATTAATGATGAGTTTCACGAGGAATCCCTACTCCCTAATTGAAAACACACCACCAGTATGCCCGGTACCAGTGGCAGCAACGGTGGAAGTACTAGAGATTGGAAGGAGAGCAGGCAGGAAGTTTTCTTTGCAAAAAATTCACTCATATTATTGGGAAGAACCCTTCTTATCTGAATATTGTGCTGATCGAGATGTCCAGGAAAATGTGTGCTGACGAGCAGTTGGGGATACTTAACCACTACCATGAGAATGCATGTTGAGGCCATTTTGCCTCCCAGAAAACTGCTAGGAAGGTACTATAGTCTGGATTTTATTGGCCTTCCTTTTCAGGATGCTCCTTACCGTAATGCGAGAATCGATAAATGCGAAGGTCAGGGAAATCTCGTCGTCACATGGTGCCTTTAAACTTGATTTTGGTAGTTGACCTATTCGACGTTTGGGGCATCGATTTCATGGGACCATTCCCTTCCTCCTTTGGATACATCTACATTTTGGTAGGAGTTGACTATGTATCAAAATGGGTTGAAGTAGTGCCTTGCAGAGCAGAAGACCACAGGGTGGTATTGAAATTCCTAAAGGAGAACATCTTCTCCAGATTTGGGGTTCCCAAAGCCATAATCATTGATGGGGGCTCGCATTTATGCAACAAGCCTTTTGAGAACCTTCTAACTAAGTATGGTGTCAAGCATAAAGTGGCCACCCCATACCATCCTCAGACCAGTGGTCGAGGTTGGAGTTAACTTGATAGAAATCAAGACCATCTTGCAGTAAGTGGTGAATTCTAGCAGAAAGTTGGTCTCAGTTGCTAGACTCCTTATGGGCATACAGAACATCATACAAAACCATCCTTGGCATGTTCCCTTATCGCATAGTTTATGGTAAGGCATGTCATCTGCCTGCGGAAATTGAGTACAAGGCATGGTGGGCAGTGAAGAAGTTAAACCTGGATATGGGCAAAGCTGGCCTTAAAAGACTCCTTGATATCAATGAGCTGGAAGAGCTAAGGAATGATACAATTCCAGCTCACAGAATTGCGAAGATAAGTTAAAGTGGCATGATCAGGCGTGGCTCGTAGAATTTCAAGCGAGAATTTAGGGTGCTGCTTTGCTACTTTCAGATTCGCTTTCTAGAGCAGAAGCTTAAGTCGAGATGGGTGGGCCATTCACCATCAGTCTATCCCAATGGATCCAGTAGACCTGCTCGACTCAAGACAATAAGGTGTTGAAGGTCGATGGGCAAAGTTTGAAACCACCACATGCGGCTTCTTGCTAATTTGATAAGGAGGAGATTCCCTCCTTGACCCCCGTGGTCGAAAGACTACAGTGGGAGCTACGGTATCTCAGAAGTCACTAAAATTTTTGTTGGAACTTTATGTGCTTTACTTTAAGTTTTAGTTGTGATTTTCTTAATTTCTTTGTTTTTAGTTTTGTTTTCCTTTGCAATTTAGTTCATTTATAGCTGTGTTTTCTCACAATTTTTGGTTCTCTATTTTTGCAGGTGTTGCGATGGCGGGGAGTTTTGAACGGTGTGAAATTTCAAGGTTTAATTTTGCAACCTCTGAACCACGCACGATTACAAAATTCGCTGCTTATTTTACCCAGCTGTTTGCGATATTCTAGTATTTGAGAGAATACAAATGCCTCATTGAAGAACTTGGAACCTGAAGTAGAGGCTATTACTTAATATGCCACACCCGGAGTAAGGGTACATTCCACTAGTGACACTCAAGAATCCAGACTTCCATGGCGGTTCGGTTAAGAAGTGGGAAGAAGTGGGCAACAACGGCAAGAAGAAAGGAAGAAGAAGTGATTTTAAAAACGAAAGAAGCTGGAAGGAAGGAGAAGAGCACGCTGAAAGAATACATAAGCAAGAAGAACCGCAGTGACGACTGGGAAGGAAGTAGTGACGAAGCTTGAAGGAGAAAATACCGAGCTCATGCATCTACGGTGCCATTTCCACCCAGAGGCTTGGAAGTGAAAGGAAGAAGCGATTTTCTAAATTCTTGGACATCTTGAGAAGATGAAATCAATATCCCATTTGGAGTAATCAACCAAATGCACAACTATACGGAAATTTCTAAAGGAGATCTTGAACAAGAAAGAGGAGAATAGCTGAGGAAGAGATAGTGAACTTGGTACTTCTCTTGGTCTGGGTTATCAATAGCTCAGCAAAATGAAGGACCCCGAGGCGAGTTTCCATTCCACTGCTCCATGAAGTATGAATTCAAGAAGCCTTGGTCAGTTGCTAGTATAAATTTGATGCCTCTATTAGTGGTGCAGGAAGCTAAGTTTGGGGAACTTGCAGCGGCAATCACATTACAAATGGTGACGGTCAGTAAGCACATGACGAAGGTGTTCTTGAGGATGTGCTTGTCAAGGTGGGAAAATTCATCTTCCCAGTGGATTTTGTTATTATGAAGATGGAGAAAGACACCCAAGTTCCTTTGCTGCTAGGAAGACCCTTCTTAGCAACTGGAGCTGCCTTGATATATGTACAGAAAGGTGAACTGACACTAAGGGTGGGGAATGAAGCAGTGCACTTTAATCTTAATAGAAGTTTGGAACACCACGATGTGAATGAGTTATGGCTGTAGAAAACAATAGTCTTCTCAGTGTTGAATTGAATTATGACCGTATTCTTCAACATTCTATCAATGAAATTGAGATGAATTTTCAGTATCTTGAGAGTATTGATTGTGAAATGTTGCCTTTCAGTATGTATAACAAAGAAACAGTCTCGAGCATAAATAAGCTTGATCAGATGAAGTATGCGGCCGAGGGACGAGAAAACTCTTGAGTAGGAAAAACTAGTGCGAGATGGGTTAATATTGAAAGAATTGCCAGTCATTTGAAAATATGCTTTCTTAGAGACGAGAGAAAAGAGGAAACCGGTCATCATATAGTACATAGCGGCGAAGGCGAAGAGCGAAAATTGGAAATTACGAGAAGGTCTGAGGAAGTTGTGCGAGCTCAGTGAAAGTTTAAAAATTATCAGTCCCTCCCAGTTTTTCATGCACAAAATATTGCTGAATGATAATGCAAAAACTTCTATTGAGCATCAAAGGAGGCTGAACCCAGTGATGAAAGAAGTTGTCAGAAAAGAAGTTCTAAAATGGTTGAATGCAGGTTTTATATATGGTATATCAGATAGTTCTTGGGTGAGCCCGGTCTGTGTAGTTCTAGAAAGGTGGATTCACTGTGATCAGAAATGAAAAGAATGAACTGATTCCTACAAGAACTGTAACATGATGGAGGGTGTGTATTGACTATATAAAATTAAACACTGCAACAAGAAAGGATCATTTTCCTCTACCTTTCATTGATCAGATGCTGGATAGGTTGGTAGGACACCCTTACTTATGTTTTCTTGATGGATACTCTGGATATAACCAAATTGCCATTGCACTTGAGGATCAGGAGAAAACCACTTTTACATGCCCATTTGGTACTTTTGCTTTTAGAAAAATGCCATTTGGTTTGTGTAATGCTCCTGGTACCTTCCAAAGATGCAGGACGTCTATATTTTCTGATTTAGCAGAAGAAGTTATGGAGATCTTCATGGATGATTTCACAGTGTATGGATCAGTTTTTGAAACGATTACATAGCAGGGGCAGTACTTGAAGATCACTTGGGACAAGAGAATCTATAGCTACGAGATTGGGAAAATGCATTTTATGGTTCTGAAGGAATTGTCCTAGGGCACATGATTTACAACGACGAGTGCTAGAAAGTAGACCAAACAAAGAAGTTTCAATTATAAAATACAGTGCCACCCCTTCTGAGTAAGGGAATTAAAAATTTTTTTAGGACATCTTTGGATTTCTGAGGAAGATTTATCAGAGATTTCTCAAAAATTGCTAGACCACTATGCAGATTGCTGGAAAAAGATACGAAGTTCAATTTTAATGAATTATGCCAGAATTCTTTTGAAGAAATCAAATCCAGACTAGTTGAAGCTCCTTTCATGACAAAACCAGATTGGAACAGAGAATTTGAAATCATGTGTGATGCCAGTGATTTTGCAATGGGAGCTGTGTTGGGACAGAAAGCTGAAAAAGTATTCAAGGCCATATACTATGCCAGCAAAACCTTCAATGAAGCTCAGGAAAATTACTCTACTATTGAAAAGGAGATGCTAGCAATAGTATTTGCATGTGAAAAATTTAGGCCATACATTTTGGGGTCCCATGTTATTATACACACTGATCATGCAACAATTAAATATCTAATGGCAAAGAAAGAAGCAAAGCCAAGATTGATCAGGTGGGTATTGTTATTACAGGAATTTGATTTAGAAATTAAAGACAAAAAGGGTCATGACAATGTGATAGCTGATCACTTGTCAAGAGTGGAGAACCTGCTGTACAAGAAGAAGAAAGAGAGAGAAATAGCGGCTTTCGGATGAAGCGGTTATTCCAGCTGTCACTCCAATCACCTTGGTATGCTGATATTGTGAACTTCTTAGCTTGTGGAATTATGCCACCAGATTTAACTACCAACAGAGAAAAAAGCTAAGGACTGACAACAGGTACTACATCTGGGATGACCCATTACTGTTTAAAAGAGGCGCTGATATGATTATAAGGAGATGTGTACCAGAAGGTGAGCAAAGCAAGATTTTATAGGAATGTCATGCATCACCATATGGAGGACATTTTGCGAGACAAATAGCCACAAATTCTCAGTCTGGATTTTATTGGCCCTCTGATTTTAAGGACTGTTTGAATAGGTGAAAGTATGTGATCAATGCTCCAAAAGAATGGAAACATCGGCCAAAGGCATGAAATGCCTATGATATCTTGGTGGTGCAACTATTTGATGTATGGGGAATGGATTTTATGGGGCCTTTTCCAGCTTCATTTGGAAATATATACATACTCCTAGCTGTGGATTATGTATCAAAATGGGTTGAGATAGTAGCTTGTCCCAATGATCTTGGCACTGATTGTGATTTTTATGAAAAAATATTCTCCAACGGATTTGGGACACCCCGAGAACTATAATCAATGATGGAGAAGCCACTTTGCAAATAAGGTGTTGAAAAACTCATGGGAAGATATGGTACTCGAACACATTATGAGCAACATCATCCTCAAACAAATGGTAAGCGAAATTTCCAACGGGGAGATAAAGAAAATTCTTGAAAAGGCGTAGCTCGTGAAGGATTGGTCTGCGAAAGCATTGCACTACGGGCATACGGGATTGCTTTAAAACCCATTGGGAGATGTCCCCATCTGGGTTGGTATTTGGAAAACCTTGCCACCTACCTCTTGAGCTAGAATCTAAAGCTATGTGGGCCATGAAGAAGCTAAATTTTGATTTCAAGGCTGCTAAAGAAGAGAGGCTACTTCAGTTAAATGAATTGGAAGAGATGAGGAACGAAGCCTATGATAATGCTAGAATCTACAAAGATAAAACAAAAAAATGGCATGATCAAAGAATTTTGAGGAGGGAATTCAAGGCAGGATATTAGGTCACATTATTGACTCTGGCCCAAGACTCCTTTCTAGGAAGCTTAAATCAAGAGAAATGGGTGGACCGTATACGGTAAAGTATCAAGCACGATTTGGGGCAGTGACACTTAGAACCAGCGATCATGAGGAATTCAAAGTTAATGGTTAGAGATTAAAGCACTACCTTGGGAGAATACATGTGGAAGAGTGACTCTTAGTTCTGAATAAAAAAAACTTTGAAGAAACAGAAATATGGTAGCAGCAAGTCCAGCTAAAGACTAAAAATTGAGCAGCTTTGTGGAAAGAAATCCACATCAGTTTGTTTTAAGTTTTTCTTGTTATACTTTTTGTGTTAAAATTTCTAATAGCTTTGTGTAATTTTATTCCTTACTGATTGAAAAGTAAGTAATCAATTTTTTTTTGTTTTGCAGGTCAATAAGAAGGTGCAAAAAGGGGAACATCTACAATCAAACTTCCAATCTGCAAAAGAGACAAAAAGGGGCAGTATACTCTTCTTGACTTTATTTAAAGTTTGTCTCAGATATAGCATGATTGAAAGTTTGGGGGTATTTTATTTTATTCTTTTGTGCTAAAATTTTGAATTTGATCCATAGTGAATGGAATATGATGAATATTTGAATGATGAAGATGAATTGAGTTGTATTTGTTTTGATTGGAATGGGTGAATTGAAATTTGTTGTGAAACTGATTGTTCAGGGAGACCTGAAAGCTTTTCTGGTCACAACAATAATTCATAAGTCGTGACCAAGAATGCTTGACGTTGAAACGATAAAGTAGAAAAGAAAGTCGCAACAGGGAATTTGAGTTCATGGCTAAAATAACTAAAGAAAGAAAAGAAGCGGTCGCGAAGCATCAATTTCTATCGTGACCACATTTGGTCATATAAGAATCCTTAGGTTGCGACCAGAACTTTCAAAATCTCAATAAAAATAGTTTTTTTTAAAACCTTTCATTTTGGGCATTCTAGCATTAAAAATAGGATTCATTGAAAAACATTAATCAAGAGACTCAAATTTTAATGTCGCAACTTCTCATATCGCAATCATGACATTGAGTCCAACGTCTATTCCAATTTCAAGTCATCTTTAATTCATTCCCATGTATCCACTTTTGCATCCATTGTTTATAATCCCTGAAATAAATTGTCAATTAATACAGAACCAGAAACCGAGCCTTGGTTAAAAGAATCAGTTTAGGTTGCTTAGTTTCAAAAAGAATAATTCCAAAACATTCAATAATTCTCAGAGAAATGATCAAAATTCCTCACAAATTTCAAATCTCCTGTTGGAAATAGCCAAGATGCTTGAATTAGAGAAACTGCATTTAATTCCTTCTTTGGAAAAATGAAAAAGATAATTAATAGTGTATCATTCCTAAGAGAAGAAAGATCACTATAAAAGGATGGGAAAACAAAGGAAGAATAAACAACGAGAATGAAGAAGAAGGGGAATGAGAAAAAAGAAGAGTTCCAAGGGTGCAATTGCAGAGCGTATGAAATGAATGGAGTCGGAAAACAAACCAATTCCATTCATGATTCCATAAAACGCTCTGTAATCAAGAGAATGGATGATGGGAAGGGAATTGGAAGAAGGGTTAATCAGAACCCATCATCTAGAGGAACTCCAACAGAGTTTAAAGGAAGGGGCCCAATTTGTTGAACAACCTTGTTAATAGCCCCTTCACGTCGCCAATTCAAGACAGAGGCAGATCAAGCTAGAGACTGACTTTTAGGGAGGAAGTCATAGGGTTTTAGATCAAGAAATACAGAATTTTCCTCTGGATTAGATACAGCCCTATTTGTAATTTTTGCATTAGATAAAGAAATCAAATTGTACAATATCAAAATGTTATGATATTTGAATAAAGTTCCTGTTGATTCACAAATTGATAAACTGAATTGTGTGTTTGAGTCATTACTTATTTGTATGCTAAATGTTCAAACCACCTTTTTGTACGAGGATCAAATAACCAATTATGTTCTCTCCTAAGAACAAAAATGCAGAAAAAAATAAGGGCATAGATTAGTAAACTAGAAATTAGGAGTTGCAGCCTGAATGTTTAAATCCAGTTTAGATTGCAAAAATTGGAAAAATGGATATCGACGAAGGAACAAATAACTTGGTTGAAAGTGTGTAAATAAACAATAAATAAATACAAGTCTTGAAGAAATAATACACTTGGTCAACAAAACTCATGAAACTTTGAGAAAAATTAGGAACATCTTCTGGAAATTCATATGATTAGAGTCCGTAGTCCACAGAACTTGTTAGATTATTGATTGAGGCGAAATTTTGGTAAAAAACGGTAACAAAAGTGATAGAGGCCATACTTGGCAGTTTGAGCTTTTTCAAGCCTACCCTCAATATATGCTAAAGCATATCCTCTAGTTCCATGACTTTAGTCAAACAAGCCTTACTTGTTCAAAAGATAGCCACTGAAAACCTGAATCCCATTCCTTGCAATAATTTTGTAGCAAAGAGCCCCAAACTATCCAGTTTCCAGAACAGAAAAGTCCACTGCAAAGAAAGAAACAAGTCTGGGGGAAAAATATTTCCAAATATTACTAGGAAGGAGGAGAAGAAGTAAAAAAACAGAAATTAATGAAAAAGGGAATAAGTTTTGTCTCGTGGCCTATTTCCTTTGAACAATTAAGCTTGTAGGGGTGTTTTAACACCTAGTACCCTAATACCAATTGGTATGGGAGTTGCTAGCCCAAAGTTCTCCAAGAAGGGTGATAGAAAGCCTAAGAAGACAAAACATTGCACTATTCCCGTCATAGAAACAGAAGCAAAGAGTTCTAGAGCAGGCTGGCTGAATAAAGTCTGATGGAAATGAAATGCCATAAAAGAATTCAAAAAGATGAATCGAGGCCAAGATTGAGGAGAATCAACAAGTATAAAGAAGAAAAAGGATGAAAGTGAGAGCAATAGTCGCAAAGAAAAGTGGAAGCTGGGTGATTTGCAACTTAAATGTTCCATTATCTACCTAATTAAATGGCCCATCATTACAAGCTTTGAAAGGGCCTCATTGATCTTGAAGGTTGAATTCCACCTACATTAGTAGGAGATCAATATGAAAAACAAGCCTATGGGACTTTGACCAGTCGAGAAACTCCCGAGAAGATTAACTAAATTCATCGTGAAGATAAAAGGATTGAAGACACCTGCACACACACACACATAACAAGACTTGTTGAATAAGCTGTTTATTACATTTATTTAATACAGAAATTGCGATGAAGTCTACCATTTCTTTTCTTGATCAGACGAAATTTAAAAATGAGTGCCTCTTATTTCAAGTTTAAGAAGGATGAATGGAAGCACAGGTGTGAATAAGAAAAATGCATAAAATTTGGCTTGGTGTTTGAGACGAGCAATTCTTTTCTTTGCTTAGGGACAAGCAAAATTTTAAGTTGGGAATTTGATGAGTCAAAAACTCATTTGATTTTAATCCATTTTTACGAGCATATTACAGAGATAAATGTTGAATCATATGCGAGAAATGTGGATATTTTACTTAAATTTAATTTGCGAAAAAGCATCAGTGAAACTAAATCCCGGTAAAAACCGAGAAGAGATCGGCCTACAGCGAAATGAAGTCACAATTGAAAATCGGTCGCGGGAAGCTTATTTGTTGATCAATTCCAGGGTGACATCGCTAAGATGTTTAAGGGGAAGAAATAGAAGACCTTAGCAAGCGAAATTGTGACTTGAAGATTGAGCTTGTGACCAGAATGACCAAGGCAACAAGTGAAAGAGGTTGCGACAAAGGAAGTGTGGTTGAGACTAAAGGAAATATTCAAAGTAGAATCTTTGGTCGCGACACCACTATGATGTCGCGATGCCAATTGAATATAACTGAGGTCGCGACGTCAATCTGATGTCGCGACGAAGATCAGTCAATGAATCCATAAGTGAGGTCTCTGCAAGTAAATGAAGTTGCAACTAGTTTTTAATTAAAGGGCTCAACATGAGGTCGCGACACGTCATTGCGGTCGTGACATGAAATCGGAAACTGGAGTCTCAACAGGAAGATTGAAGTTGCAACTAAATTAAGAGTGGAAGAACAAAAGGGAGGTCGCAACCTGAAGCAAAGCTAAACGAAGTCCTTGCAGCGAGGGTTTGCGACCATTTATTAATCAAAAGACCACAAATGATGTCAGCGACCACTCATTCGAGGCCGCGACACAGCGCGAGCAAAAGAAATCAGTCGCGACTACTTTTGAGCAATTGGGACCATTGCAGCTAGAAAAAGAGCAACATTGAAATTCGCAACATCACCATGAGGTAAGCGACACGGAATAAAAGGTTGGAAGGGAGAAATTGGATTTGCGGCAAGAATTGGTGGCGATTAGAAATAGACATCACCTTGAGGTCATAACCTAAATTCGAAACTTGTGAAGGAAGAGACCACGAGCAAGGTCGACCGGAAAAGAAGTCACGACACGAGTAATGCGGTAGGAGCGGAGAATCGTGGTGCGACTTAAAACCAAGATTGCGACGTCTTGACATAACAAGGAAAAGAGTCTGACTCGAGACGAGGAAGAAAGAAAGACAGCGAAGTCGCGTGTAGAGCTATGGTTCGCGACATCGACTTTCGAAGCTCTTAGGCCAGCTGGTGCGACCATAAACAATGTCGCGACCATTAATCTAACGTTGCAAGATAAATTACTTAGCGAAGCAACAAAGGTCGCGGCGAACAAGAACAAACAAGGAAATCTGCCATTGACATCAACACGAGGTTGGCGACCTAGGGCTGATGGCTGGGCTTTTTTGAGAGTCCTGGGCCTTTTGGGATTGACACATTCTGTGGTATAAATAGACAATGTTAGAATAGTAAAGTAGTTTTCCGTCTTCACTACCCAGAAAAAGGGGAACGAAGAGGAACTCAGTGTATAGTTTAGAGTAGAATTTTAGTTTTATTTTCTTTCTTTTTCTTGAATTCTTTTCTGGATCTGAATCTGCGAACTGTGCAGAAACGAGGGAGCTGGATTTATTTATGTTATTTTCTTTTAAAAATTGATGTCTGAAAATTTATGAAATCTAGACAAATTTTTGGAATTCATTTTTTTTTAGTTTCATTGCGATTACAGTGGATGTACGTGATCGGTACTCAATTTCTTAAATCGTAATCACGGTAATTGGAGCATTAGCTTTCTTTGGATTTGATTCTGATTGAATTCTGGTCTTTTCTACAAAAACATGGAGGAAATTATTTGGGTTTGGATTTACTTACTTGGTGTCGTTTTTAATTTGATAAGTTCCCAATAGTAGTACCGAGTACCAGCCGAGGAAATGTATCTTGCTCTATTTCGAGTGCCCTCTGCGATGACCTGAGTTGGAAATTCTGAGGCGAGAACATTGATTTAAGGTATGCTAGACTACCATTGATGGCTAGACTTTGAAAGTTCATGTTGATAAATCCCCCATTCGCTCATAATTGAAGTTGGAGGGAAGTATTTAACAATATAAATAATCAGAGATTTCACCTTAATCTAAAGGGAAGTTCTCAACCTCGTGTTAGCTAAGATCTAATCAAGGGAAAGGGATGAACCAATAGATTTGGAGGATGACCCACCAATTAAGTGGTAGGAACTTTGCAAAAATCCTGAGAAGGAAATGCTAAAGGATCTGCCGTCATCGAGAATTGGGTGTGAAGTATTGAGAAAGAAAAATGCCCAGATCTTGCAAGAGAATTGGAAATACAGGTAGCTGGTATGATCTTGCATTCGAGAGAATCAAGGGTTTTAAATCAGTGAATATGGAGAAATCCAATTCCAACATTTAAGAAATCTTAGACGACTTAGTCCATACATAAAAGCGATATATTTTCGTGTAGGAATTGACTGTTTCATTGTAATTCTTTGATAGTTTCCGTATCTCACAGGATACTGATCCAGTCCAGTATTTTTAGTTACCATTTATTTTTATTCATTTACTTTTGTTTTGTCTTAGCTCAACAAGTAGTCAATAGTCTAGGATCTTTATTTTTCTAGATAAAACTTAGTTTTTAGCCCTAATAACATAGAACTTTAGTAGTTGGGGTAGTTGATCTCTAATTCTTACCAATCTCTGTGGGAATGATACTTGGACTTACATTCAGATTTTACTACTTGTATGACCTGTGCACTTGCAGTGTCATAGACTAGACCCATATTTTAACCATGAACATTATGAAAGAATTATTTTATTAAACAAATTTATCCAAAGTGACATGGCTGCAAGAGAATTGTAAGGTTCTTGTAACTATGTGAATTTGAGGGGTTTTAGTCTATATAGAAAAAGGCAAACAAGTTTTATGGCAACCTACCAGCCATTGATTTTTAAACAAGCAAAGTTGAAAATGAATATTTAGAGTCCACTAATCCTATTAATCTGAGTGTGTTTCAATTTCAGGAAATCCATTAACGAACATTTTTAAACACTCAAGTATTTTAGAAGAATACAAGTGCCTCATTGAAGAACTTGGAGACACAAGTAAGGCAGCTAGCCCTTAATATAGCACACCAGAGTAAAGAATTTACATTCCTAGTGACACTCAAAGAATCGAAAGGCGCATGGCAGTTCGGTTAAGAAGTGGGAAAGAGTAGACAGCAACTGACAAGAAAGAAAGGAAAGAAGAGGCGATTTTTAAGCGAGAAGCGGAAAGGGAAGGAGAGCACCTTTGAAAGAATACATAAGCAAAGAAGGCCACAGAGACTGAACAACTGAAGGAAGTAGTGACGAGCTTGAAGGAGAAAATACCGGCTTATGCACCTACGGTGCCATTCCACAGAGCCCCGAGTGGGAAGACGAGTTTCTAAATTCTTGGACATCTTGAAGATAAATCAATATCCCATTTGCAGAGGTAATCAACCAAATGCCTAACATGCAAAATTTCACAAGGAGATACTAAACAAGAAAGGAGAATAGCTGAGGAAGAGATAGTGAACTTCATTTGCTACTGCCCGGTGCGGTTATCCGGCCAGCTCCAGCAAAAATGAAAAGACCGGGCGGTTCACCATTCTGCTCCGTAAAGGAAATATGAATTAAGAAAGCCTTGTGTGATTCTGAGTGCTAGTATAGGGTGATGCTCTGTCGGTGGTGCAAAGGTAAGTTTGGGAACTTACCCCGGCGGCAATCACATTACCGATGGTGACGGTCGATGACGCGACGGAAAGGTGTTCTTGGATGTGCTTTGTCGAGGTGGGAAAATTCATCTTCCCGATGGATTTGTTATTATGAAGATGGAGAAAGACACGAGTTCCTTTGGCGCTAGGAAGACCCTTCTTATGGCTGGAGCTGCCTTGATATATGTACAGAAAGGTGAACTGACAATAAGGGTGGGGAATGAAGCATTGCACTTTAATCTTAATAGAAGTTTGGAACACCTTGATGTAGATGCAGAAAGTTGTAAGGCTGTAGAAAACAATAGTCTTCTCAGTGTTGAATTGAATTATGATTGTATTCTTCAACATTCTATCAATGAAATTGAGATGAATTTTCAGTATCTTGAGAGTATTGATTGTGAAATGTTACCTTTCAGTATGTATAACAAAGAAACAGTCTCGAGCATAAATGAAAACAGTCAAGATGAAGTATGCAGCCAGGAATGAGAAAACTGCGAGTAGGAGAGCTAACAGAGATGGTTAATATTGAAAGAATTGCTTGATCATTTGAAATATGCTTTCTTAGAACCGAGAAAGAAGCAGTCATCATATCGAAATTTGCGTGAAAATTTGAAAAGCAGGAAAATTTGTTGGAAATTCGAGAAGGTCTGAGGAAAATTTGTGCTTCGGTCAATTGAGGATTTAAAGGGTATCAGTCCCTCCATTTGCATGCACAAATATTGGCGAATGATAATGCAAAAACTTCTATTGAAGGCATCAAAGGAGGGTGAACCAGGTTATGAAGAAGTTGTTAGAAAGAAGTTACGAAATGGTTAAATGCGGGTTTATATGCTATATCGAGATAGTTCTTGGGTGAGCCCGGTGCATGTAGTTCTAAGAAAGGTGGATTCTTTGTGATCGAAATGAAAAGAATGAGCTGATTCCTACAGAGCGCAACATGATGGAGGTGTGTATTGACTATATAAAACTAAACCTTGCAACAAAGAAGATATTTCCTCTACCTTTCATTGATCGAGGATCTTTGGATAGGTTGGTAGGACACCCTTATACATTTTCTTGATGGATACTCTGGATATAACCAAATTGCCATTGCGCAGGATCGGGAGAAAACCACTTTTACATGCCCATTTGGTACTTTTGCTTTTAGAAGAATGCCATTTGGTTTGTGTAATGCTCTTGGTACCTTCCAAAGATGCAGGACGTCTATATTTTTTGATTTAGCAAAAGAAGTTATGGAGATATTCATGGATGATTTCACAGTGTATGGATCCAGTTTTGAACAGTGCCTGCATAACTTGGGGACAGTACTTCGAAGGTGCCGGGACAAGAATCTAACTACGGGTGGGAAAAATGCCATTTATGGATTCTGAAGGGTAACAGGGCACATGATTCTGCGGCCCAGGGCTAGAAGTAGACGAGCAAAAGTTTCAATTATAAGAAATGGAAGTGCCGCACTTCACGGAGTCAAGGAATTAAATTTTTTTTGGGACATCTTGGATTTTCTGAAGATTGTCAGAGATTTCAAAAATTGCTGAACCACTATGCGAGATTCTTTGGAAAAGATACTAAGTTCAATTTTAATGAATTATGCCAGAATTCTTTTGAAGAAATCAAATCCAGACTAGTTGAAGCTCTTATCATGACAAAACCAGATTGGAACAGAGAATTTGAAATCATGTGTGATGCCAGTGATTTTGCAATGGGAGCTGTATTGGGACCAGAGAAAGTGAAAATATTCAAGGCCATATACTATGCAATAAAACCTTATTAAACTTAGGAAAATTACTCTACTACTGAAAAGGAGATGCTAGAAATAGTATTTGCATGTGAAAAATTTAGGCCATAAATTTGAGATTATGTTATTATACACAGCGATCATGCGACAATTAATACTCTAATGGCAAAGAAGAAGCAAAGCAAAATTTGATCAAGTGGTATTGTTATTACGAGGAATTTGATTTATAAATTAAAAGGTAAAGAGATTAGAGTGACACCAATGTGATAGGCGATCACTTGTCAAGGTGGAGAAGCTTCTTTGTCTGAGAAGAAGAAAAAGAAATAGCGAACTTTCGAGATGAAGCGAGTTATTCCAGCATCCTCCAATCACCTTGGTATCTTGATATTATGACTTCTTAGCTGTGGAATTATACCACGAATTGACTACCATGAGAGAAAAAAGCCCGACAGGTACTACATGCAGGATGACCCATTGCTATTTAAAAGAGGGTGATATGATTATAAGGAGATGTGTACCAGAAGGTGAGCAAAGCAAGAATCACCATATGGAGGACATTTTGCAGGAGACAAAACAACCCACAAATTCTCGATCACGGATTTTATTGGCTTACAATTTTAAGGTTGTTTTGAATGGGTGAAGCTATGTGATCAATGCCGAAGAATGGGAAGCATCGAGAAAAAGGCATGAAATGCTTACACCAAGTATATCTTGGTGGTGCAACTATTTGATGTATGGGAATGGATTTTATGGGGCCTTTCGGCTTCATTTGGAAATATGCCATCTCCTAGGCGTGGATTATGTATCAAAATGGGTTGAGGCAGCAGCTTGTCCCAAAAATGATGCTAACATAGTTGTGTGATTTTTACAAAGAAATATTCTCTGCAGATTTGGGACACCAGAACTATAATCAGTGATGGAGGAAGCTGCTTTGCAAATAAGTTGTTTGAAAAACTCATGGGAAGATATGGTGTCAAACACATTATGAGCTTGGCTTATCATCCTCAAACAAATGGGCAAGCTGAAATTTCCAACAGGGAGATAAAGAAAATTCTTGAAAAGACTGTAAGCTCCAGTAGAAGAGATTGGTCTCTGAAGCTTGATGATGCACTCTGGGAATTAGGTTTTGAATAAAGGATTTTAGGTTTGGAAAGTGATTACTACCCAAATAGTAATGTTTCATACCCTTAACGCTCTAGGTTTTAAGCACTTTTTGTGTAGTAATCAGCTTAATTGACCCAGTTGGCATGTTAAGGACCTAGCAAGGCTATTAATCAAATTTTGTGGCAAGTTTTGTTGTTCTCAGGCTATATATTGAAGACTAATTATTCAGCTCAAGCATGAAGAAATCAGTAGCAATTCAGAGCTTTAGAGCAGAAGAAGGCAAAAGCAGAACCAGAAGAAAGATACAGTAGCAACCTTGCCAATTTCGCAAGGGTTGTGAATTTTTGCAACCCTTGAGAAACTTCGGCAGGGGTTGTGAAATTCAGCGACTGCGAAATTTCATAGCGTTGCTGCGAAAACTCTTATAAAACTTGGCTTTTGTATTTTTTATTCTTACAAGTTTATCCTTGTGTAATAGTGCTATGAGTTGTATATTTGGTAATTTGTAATGGGTTTGGTGGTTTGAAACACCCCAGAGACTTTGTAGACATTAAGATTGGAAATTTAGTAATAGATTTTGTGAAGCTTATCAGTGCTTCGTTGCTGCTATTTCTCTCTTCCCTTTCATGAGCCAAAGCAACCTCGAGAAGAGGAGAAACGGCTAAACCCCTTTGTTTCTTTGGAGTAAAAGGAAACTAGGTGAAAGATACAGGATGGAAGGGTGGGGGTTTCCTGTTTTAATAAGGTATTTTCCACATTAATGGTTTCATATAAAATATTAGTTTTAAATCCTTGAGTTACTGTTAAGACCAAATGATATATACAAATTTTGTGACACTTTGCTACCAAAGGACTATTTTAATCCTCGACAAGCGGCGCTTTAAAACTGTTAAGACCATTTCTCATGTGTATGAAAAGATGGAATAGTTCCTTTCTTTTTGAAAATGACTCATTTAAAATTTGTGTTTATAAATTAGATCATTTACCAAGTGCAAGTCCACATACACAACTAATAAAAGTGGATATTTAAAGTCTAGATATCGCTCCCGAAGGATGATAAATCAAAAACTAACTACTCTAACTACTCAAGATCATTACTATTTGAACTCCACTGATATGATGATAAGAAGACTAATTTATAGTCTTAGACTGAAATCTTAAATGTACAAAAGTAAAGTTTAATAAAATTGGGGTTGAGGATTCACTAAGTGAGGCAAGACTGGACATGGTTCAATTAATAATAATCAATTTCTGCATCATTGGATTCTTAACTCTTATCAATTGGAAAAACTTAGTTTGTCAAAGGTAGGTAGTATAGTTTAGGATTTCTCCCTTATGCATACTTTCATTTGCAAAGGTTCGTATTCATTTAAAGACATGATTAATCAATTACTTATAATATATAACCCTCTTTCCTAGATTTTAGAGTATTTTTCATTTAAGTGCTTCATGCTGGATCTTAGGACTAAGAATTCTTGCCCCATGGAACGAGGGATAGGGACTTCTCTAATTTTGATTGACACCTCATCACTGCACACTTCTGATGTAAATTTCATCTCATAGATTGATCTCAGCTAACATGGGATTAAGTCAATTCATTAGAAAGGAGAGACCTTCGGTAATAACTGATGCTTCATTTAACCTATCTCGACTTATAGTAAGTTGGTGATCTATCGAGTAATCCTTCAAGTTCATTAGTTCCATAGTATTAGTCCTACCATACCCACAAGAATTTGCTCTACACTCTCAAGTTCTCATGCTGTGTCATTTAGAGGCCTCTAGAAATTAGAGTGGATGATTGCTTGTTGAATTCTCATGGTACTGATGCGAACAAATAAGTTATAAACAATGTAATCCATAAGTTCGAATTCTAAATTAAAGCTTTCTTCCACCTTATGCCTTAAGTGGCTATCATCAATGACCCATTTCGGTGGCTGCTTTTCAAAGCTGGTTCACTCATATGGTGACTAATGGTAGGGAAAATTCCATGAAATCATGAACAAACTGAAGAATGAACTCCGAAGGGTACCATGTTTCATTTAAATCAAACGATAATGAAAAGAAGAATTTATAAAGAAATATGCATTTCATTGCATTTAATTACAATTCTAAATCCAGAAAATTACAAGAAAACTAATAAAAATAAAACTATCTTGACTAAATCTACTAAATGGAAAAAATAAAAACAAAATGTCTGAATCTTGACCACCGAAATCTTGGAGTCCCAAGAAAGCTATGCATAATTAACTTACTAGATCGTCTATTTATAGACTTTCAATGTTGAAGCCGCACTTTATTAATTGCATTGTGGATCCCAAATTTACAGCCCAAATTAATTCGCTTTGTTGCGACATAGCTTTAAGTCCTTGTCACTGGTCTCTGTCGTAGCTTGTAATCTTCTATCACAACTTTAGTTCTGAGCTTTTACTTGAGTTCTGTCGCGACAGACTTTGATATTATCGTGACAGAATTGTGGTATAGGAGTCTTAATTGTGTCGCAACATGATTGCTTTATGTCGCAACATGATTGCTTTGTGTCGTAACACAAAATGCGATTCTGATAACTAACATGTCTTCAAGCTTTAGATCCTGTCGCGACACGAAATTTTTTCACAATTACAACAAACATTTTTCCTCTTTTGCTTTATCTACTGCATGGTGATCGGTTTTACGTGTCGCGACAAATATCTCTTTGATTCCTCAGTCGTTTCTATTGCGATAGAAAACCTTATGGTCGCGACAGAGATTGTTCTCTTGTTCTTAGTTACTTGTTGAGAGTACATTGGTTGACATAAGAAATCTTGTTTGTGACATAGTTTCATGGCTTATCTCGATTCTTCTTCGGTTTAAGCCAAGCGTCAATTTCATTCTATTCTGACATAATTTCATCATTCATAGCTTTTATTATCGTGACATAAAATTTCTGTAATGCGACAAAGTCTACCCCCAATAGTTAATTTCTATATCCTGACATAAACTTTTATATGCCATTCTTCTTGTGTTGCTCTTTAAAATCCTGTCTTGACATAGAGTTCACTCTCCTCATGTTTAGATTTATTTGCGACATGGTTTATCTTTTGTCACGACCAAATTCCCGCCTTCAATGTTGTAACCTAATGTTATAGCCGCGATGGTTTTCGTGTTGGCGATAGAAAACCCTTCTTGAGCTGACTTGGTTATGAGAACTTTGTCACAACATAAAGACACTTGTCTTAGCTGACTTGTGTTGTGTAACGCCCCAAAAATACCCTAGAATTTTATAATAATTTTATTATATATTCTGGGTATGATTGAGCCAAACTTGGGTTTTTCTGGGAAAACTGATAAATGTTGAAATGTGAAATGAATATGTGAGCATATGATTAAATGTTATATGCTAAAGTGATTAAATGATTGAACCCGGAAATAACCTAAGGAAAAGGGCAAAATGGAAATGTGTAAAATGGAGGACCTAAGGGTCATTTGAGAAAATGTTTATGTGTTTAAGTGCAAATAGAAGTTATATATGTGCTATAATGTAAATTGAGGAAACTTAAATCCAAAATGCATTTTTTGGAAGCCAAACATGGCCTTATATTGATAAGTGATATTAGACCACATTTGGTCTTAGAATGCTTATTTGAGCAAAAACAAATTTGAGAGAGAGATTGAGAGGAGAAAAGGAAGAAAAGCTAGGGCAAGGTGAGAAGATCAAGATTGTTGGTGATTTCTTCCTACTGCTTCTAGTTATCACATCTCGCGAAGAAGATTCAAAAGGATTTAAGGTATGAACCTAAACCCTAGAAAGTATTTGATGTTTGTTAGAAAATCCTAATCCATCCATGGGTTTTGCACATGGTTGGTTTAGGGTGGTATTTGGATGTTATTGGAAGTGATTCCCATGTTTTGTTTTGAAATTTTGAGAATTTTTGGAGAAAAATTTCAAAAGAGCAAAACTGAAATTGGGGCACTGGGCCTTACGCCGCAGCGTAGGAACCCACTCCGCGCGACCTACGCCAAGGCATGATCTCACTGAGGTGGAAGGCAGTGTGCCAAAATGGCACTCCCTTGGCATCGCTCACGGCTAAAAGAGCAAAGCCACGCAGCGGGCTAAGGCCCGCCTCAACGTAGTAGTGCTACGCCGCGGCGTGGCTATTGTTCACAGAGGGCAAAATTTTAGATTTGTTTCAAAGTCTAGTTTTTGTACACCGATAGTAGAGGAACCCTAATAAATGACTAATGGGGGTTCAAATAAGAATGAAACTAAATGAAAAATGTAATCGTAGCCCATCAAGCGAGGCGATGCCTTGAAAGTTCATCTTTCAAATCTTAGTGTTTTAACCTAAAACCGTTAATGAAGATAAATTTGCCATTCACTAAAAATGTATAGTAATTGTTTATCCACTAAGAGTGCATAATTTTTATTGACTAGGGACGGGTGAGGATCACCTAATCTAGGACCGAGATCGAAGGGAAGGAAATGAGTTCCGACATCTTCGGTTTGTTCACTGACCCTCTATCCTTATTTCAAGTGTTTTGGTAGTTTACCAAATAAATCTAAAATGATTATATGGAATGAGTATATCTTTGAAATGATATTACAAAAGTGCATATGGATTTGAAAATGTGATATTTGAAATGTCCGACAATTTATTGCATGTGAGTGATTAATTGGAATTGCAAACGGAATCGTGTCAATTCGGCATCTTTAATTGAATCGATACACCGAATGACCAACATGGCGGATGCAATTCAACTGTGAATCGTTATGATGGCGTATGACATTTTTAAATGACCATATGGCAGGGTGCACCAATCGGCATCCGCTATGATGGGAGACCGAAATTGTTAAATGTAAGCACATTACCGAATGACAAAGGACTTAATTCACCGAATGGAACTGGCTATGAATGTGAACGGTACAGACAGCGTGAAATAACTAACTTTGATGAGTGTAAATGGATTTCAGAAACTAAATACACTTTGGAGTATAGTGTTTGAATCTCATGATTTGAGTTAAATAAATTGGTTGCATGTGAAAATGCATATTTTGATATGATCAATGACTTGTAAAGTGAAAGCATGTGAAAATGAATAAGCATGAGTATTGTTTGATATAAAAGGTATGGTTTTATGATAAATGCATGTCATGTTAAACTGAAAATTGGAATAGAATCAGATAGAACCACTACATGAAAATGTTTAGCGTGGGGCTTACGATGTTATGCTTTCGAAGAACAAGAGTTAAGGCAGCATCAAGAAGCCAGAAACAGTAGAGAAAGGCGGCATATAAGTGTATATAACCACATATGCATATCATTTCCTTTGAATGTGTACATTGCACAAAAGAGTTAAACTCTGAACTATTGTTTTGTATATCATTTTGAAAAGGCATGATACGCCATTTTGTGAACGAATTGTATAAGAGTAAATGTTTATGGGCCTACAATTTGAAAATGATTCTGCGTAATTGAAAACCCTAAAATGTAATGACATAAATAAAATGTTTTGATAAGATAAATGAAAACGGTCGGGGTAAACCGGGCTCCGGTTCGGATTTGCCCTTCGAGTCGGGCTGGGGATTCGAGTCTCGACACTTTTACAAAAAAAAAAAAAAAAAAACAAATGAAAAGTAAATAAAAAGAATTAAACGAGCATCCCGGAACCGGTTCAAATCCACTAATGTGGTCGGATCGGAAATGGGTGCTACATGTTGCCTCTTTGATATTCAAGTGTCGCAACAGTTCATTCATTGCCTTTAGCTTTGGTATTAAGAATATTAGATTACAATGTCGCGACACAATTCCTTCACCATTACCTATATATCAATAGATTTCGTGGTTGTCACGACAAAATTTTCTTCAAAATCTTCTCTAAGTTCTATTGTGATAGAAAGCTTTATGGTCGTGACCTAGAAAGCCTTTCGCTCAGTTATGACTAGTCTTTGTCAGCGACATGCTTTGGCCTCGCTTGCATTTGTAAGCCGCGAAGATAGAAAATTAGGGTCGCAACCAAAACCGGCCGGCTTTTTCATTTTGCTTATTTTCTCATTGGATTTCTTTCAATAATTGTTTGCAAACACAAGTTGATAAATATCTAAAGAGCGTATAAAATAGATCTTAAACTATTAAAAACATGCCATAAAAATAGATGAGTTTTAGACTCATCAAATTCCCTTAAACTTAAAGTTTTGCTTGTCCCCAAGCAAAGAAAAGAAAATTTCGTTTGTTCTCAAGCAATTTAAATTTTATTTTTAAGGACATTTTTCTATTCAAAGCTTAGATAGGGCAAGAACAAAGGTCAGTTGTAAATTATCTAAGCATGTCAATCTATAATTAGTGAAGATTTTAAATTAAGTTCATCAATAAACAATAAATAATTCATTATGTAAACAATTTAATTATTTTCCGACAGTGAGTGTTGGTCTTCACTCTCCTGCAAAAAGATCACATGCCTTCAAGATAATACTACTGCATTCTCTCTTTCACTCTACAAATTTATATGCTTGTTTGTCTCTTTCAATACTTCATACCCATTTCTTAAGATTGCAGATTTCTTGTACCCCAAGTTTGGGCCATTGCAAAACCTCTACAAATTGGTTGATGACTCCTCCTTAGATCTGATGGATTTTTCCCTTTCCTTGATTAGATCTCTAACACAGGATCAAGATCTTTCAATTAGATGAAGGTGAAATTCTTATTATTTAAATTACTAAATAATCCTCTCAACTTCAAACTATGAGGAATTGGAAATTTATCAAGGAACTCTCGAGCTTTTAGTTATTCAATAGTAGTCTAACATACCTATCATTGTGTTGTGTGTACCAGACCAACAAAATTTTAGATCTCTAGGGTTCATCGTAGCAGAAAGCTATTGGCAAGTGGAGAAAGGTCTAGGTCGAATCATTATGGATGGGTTTTTCTTCATGAGAGAAGAGTTGCAATACGAGAATGTGTTTCTCTTGGATTTAAGGATTTTATAAAAACTGTGGGGGTTCTGGTGGTGAAAACTGGAAATAAATTGAAATAAAAGCAAGAGAACTTCTTAAGTCTTCGGGGCCATCAAGAAGGCCCCAACCGACATGTCTCAGTCTTTTTCCTCGCGTTGGGGAGAATGACTGATTCGTGCCGCAGTAGGGTTCCAGATCAACAATATTTATACCTAAACTACTCCTACTTCCGTAGAGTAACTACTACAAAGATAGCGCCGGATTGAACCATGCGACGGTTTTCGTCTTATAAATGATTTTGTAATGATCTAGCGATGGTGAGGCTTTGTTTGGATTTTGGATTTGTATAACAATAGTGGTTGTTTTCACTATGCTAATTGAAGGTAATTTGAAATAAGATGTAAGAAGAAGTCCTTGAAGTTTTGGGCCACTAGTCAGGCGATAGGGGTTGCAAGGTGTCCCCGTTATTTCCTCGCACAGGAAGGTGACCTAGTCATTTCCAAACCTGATTCTTAGTTTGACATTAAAACTAAATCTAGTACCATTTTCTTGAAACATAGCATTTATTGGAGCATTCAATGTTCCCGGTTGAAATCTAGCATTTAACCTACGATTTGCTCTTAAATGATTAACTAATGGATGTCGTTGTATCTAATACTAAGAATACACTCGAACCCTGCAAGCCATAAGTATTGACCAAAGAAAGTACATCAAATAGCTTTTTAAACCTAGTTTTGAAAGTTTGAAACATAACTACTCGCACTGCCGTGAAATGTGCAGGTGACTACAAACATATCACCTCACGGCCACTTCTCTTCATGGATGAGGTTTAGGCTAAACATCCTTTGAGTCACGCCCCAAAGGGTGTGTTTGGCTGCCTAGAAAGTGAGAGAAAGAGAGAGAGAAAAGAGAAAGTGAAGGCCAAAATAGCCCGTATCAAATGCTTGAATTAAAAGTTAGGTTACAAATTTGCTAAAAATGGCTTATATAGCCTTACAAACAAAAAGAAATACCAATCTAACTCCAATCAGTATGATTACAAAGGAGGGTAGAAATCTAATTAACTAAAAATGGGTCTGTTTATACACAAAAATAGGAACAGGATTTTCGTCATAGAGGTGTACTACATAGCGAATTTCGCATCAGAGCGAATTTTTTACATCAGAGAATTTTCACACGTAGCGAAAATTCGCTATGTAACGAAATTTCCTATAAGTAGTGAATTTTTGGGTGTAGCGAAAATTTCGCTATTGTAGCGAAATTTCCCTGCTTGCTCCTTGTTCAATTTCTTCACTCCTAGCTTGATGCAATCGAAGATAAATCATATGAACTCGATGTAAATCAGCTCAACTTCGATATGCTTAGCTTGATACGATAGAATAGGCCTCTGAAACCTGCAAAAACTACCACAACAAACGAAATACACCATGAGTACCAAGGGGACCCGCACGTCAATCTATGAATTAATATGATTAGTACACAAAAAATACTTTGAACCTATCTTAAATAGGGTTCAAAATAGCAATTTTTGGGCACTAATCAATGACATATAGTCATTTCCCGAACCGGATCTTCATTTAGCTTTAAAACCTAAACCCTATAATTTTTCCTCTTGAGCAATGGCATTTAATGAGCATAAATGCTCCCGCATCGTGAGTGCACACCCTAAACCTACCCTACAAAGAACTAATAGAAGACATCTAATCGGGGTATTAGTGGATCTAGTGATAAGACCACCGAACTCCAAAAAGCTTGCCAAATACACGTTAGTGTGGCATGCCTAGAGATTTTAACCTAAGGTGAGAAGTGTGAACGCAAAACACCCATAAATGCTTACATGAAAAGCAAGAGAGCAATTAGTTTACCTCTCAAAACTAACACCTAGTGGCCTTCTCTTCAAGGATGAGGCCTAGCTAAGCATCCCTTGATTTGTCATCATCAAGGGTGTTCGATGGTGAGAAAGTGCAAGAAAGTGAATGAAAAGGAGAAAATCACAAACCAAATGAGAGAGGAAACTTCGGGCGCCTAATTTTATCAGTGATTGGTTTGATCGAAGTTTGATTGATGTTACAGTTTGACCTGAAATTTATATAGTGCTCGCATCAAGGAAATTAAGCAAAATGTATAAAGGAACCAAAATTACATAAAGGGTAGATTTGTACAAAGCAACAAAAAGCGGGTCAAAAAGCAGTCAACAGTAGGAGTGAAGGGGAGCAGTGTTGCAAAATTTCGCAACCTACGAAATTTGTAGGTTGCAAATTTTCGCAACCCTTCAAAATTTTCACTGTCTTCTCTTTAGCATTTGCCTCCAAATTTCCTCTGGTCTCGATCATGCATCTTCAAATCTGCCTGCCCATCGTGGTTTGAATCTGATTGAAGATAATGAGGTATTCGCCCGCAAAACTACAAAAATAGCTGTAAAAATGTGATTAGAAGCAAAGCCGGGACCTCAATGTATCAATTGTTGAGCGATTGATTATACACAAAGTGCTCTCAAAACTCATATAAACAGGCTCAAAATAGCACTATTCAGTACTAATCACTCCCCCTCAATCGACGCATTGCTATCCCTTAACAATGATAAAAAGCAATGACGATCATATGCAGCAGGTGGTATGCAAAGGATTGTCCTGCTCAAAAAGTGTGTATGGCAATGCCCTACCCTCAAGATGAAAAACACCGCATAAAAACCAGTTGGGAGAATAAATGCCATACAGAACAAGTTTCAGAGTTAATGTCCATTCGAAATCAACCTAAACTTCCACCAAAACGGCGTTTAGGGTGATTGTTTTTACCAATATCACAACCATTTCCCCCAACCAAGCCACTGCCAATGCCTTAGACTGTTGACCATCCTAAATAGATCCGGCTCCACTCTTGTTTCACACCTCTTTGTAATAGATGCAATGTCGAACTGACCACTAAAGTCCGTAACAGGATCTACCGATGACTCCCAACCAACTAAGGTTTAGGGCATCAAGTCAAAAGGATCTTCACCACTAACTTTAAGGTGTTTCACTCCTCGACTAATGATTTCAGAATCCAAAGACTCATAACTCATAAATTCCACCCATCCACCCATGTAGCGAGCACTCAAGTAGGTGGCTCCCAATCAACTGGCTTGAAAATAGCTTGCTTTCGTAGACCCCCGGATCGTGTTTTTGGTTTCATGCAAAGCACCGGCTTTTCTATTCTTTCTTTCCTTTTTTTCTTTTTTCTTTTTCTTTTTCTTTGAAGACACATTGGCCTTCTTTTAGCTTAACCTATTAAAGGTCGCCAACAGCTAAGGCCGGTTTTTGCAAAGTAGTGGGTGGCGATGCAGCTTCAAATTTCAACGAAGAAAACTCGGGCGCACCGTGTTCGTTAGCGAATG
The DNA here is from genome assembly GCA_016808115.1 of Tetrastigma voinierianum. NCBI lineage: Eukaryota > Viridiplantae > Streptophyta > Magnoliopsida > Vitales > Vitaceae > Tetrastigma > Tetrastigma voinierianum. The sequence goes on along the minus strand of JAEQBH010002861.1, from coordinate 78,597 downwards.
GTAGAAGACAAGGGTTGAATACCGTGGTCTTCAAATCGACTAACAACTCAATCATGCATGGAACTAGTCTAGTATTGATAGTATTTGCGATTTCTCGCTTTTTCAACTCACAGAGGCAAACTATACAAAAAAATCGGGCAAAATTGGTTGCAAAAGTGTAGAAACATGGAGCTGTATGAAATATATATCAGTGTATTTCACAAAATTTTTAGCTTTTTCAAAATGAAGTATACAGCAAGCCATTAACATACAAAAATGGGCTTTGCTGAGCAGGTGGTACAAACATAACTAAAATCAGCAGTATGAACATTACTTCCAACACTAACTCTCCCCCCAACCAAGTATGCCATTGTCCGCAATGGGGTGTAGATTGGAAAGTTAGTGGAGGAAGTGGTACCTTCTAAGTCGGTGGCTGATGAAGAATCATCCCCGCCTTGACAGCCGAGGTGCCGCCTGGAGCGGCTTGATGCCGGGCCGTTGGCGCCAAGACATCCTGTGGATCCACAGGCCTGGTGGTGAAGCCGCATCCCTGCCAGGAGGTAGCAGAGGCATGAGCAGGGGCATAAGGAGAGACTGTAGGGCGGCCCATGTGACTTTGGAGCTGTATGAGGATGGCCTGATTCTCAAGTGCTGAATGGCGCCGAACTGAGCCATGGCGCCCCTCAATGAGTCATCCTATTTGCGAGGGTGGCATGGGCAGCTGCAAATGAAGCCGCAGTGGTGGAGAATGTGCGGACTGCCTCCATGATAGTCAGAAAGTCCCTGGTGGAGATGGTAGTGTATTGCTAATGCGGTGCGGAGGTGCTCTACCGATCTGCGCCACGCAGGGTCGAGCTAAAAATCAACAAAATTTATATACACCTGTTTTCACTATCATTAGTCAAGCTACTCCAGTGATAAATGGGTCTAGTGTATCGAACACTGGGATGGGTTTTCATCCTAAAAATGATTTGCATAAGTGCACGAAGGTAAGGCTTTCTATTTGGACTTTGGATTTGTTTCAAAACAAAGGGAAGTAGGTTGAAAACTCGAGAAATTGTAAAACCGAAATGAAGTGTGAAAAGTTAACTTGAAGATTTAGGTTACTAACTTGGTAAATTATGGCAAACAAGTGTCCCTGTTTATCCTCGTTATGATGCAACCTATAGTCCAAGGCATGTCCGATTCATATGTTTAACTAGCAAACCTCGCCTTGAAATCAACTCCTATTTGAGTCTAACACGTAGCATGGTATCTATGGCCCCTTACTATTTGAAACCCTAACATTTAAATATCATTTCAGAGGCTCGTAAAGACCATCTAAAGAACCATAGTGCATCTAGCATTAAGTATGCACTGTATCCTAAAGCATGGAGAGTATTGGCCAAATCAATAACATTCAATGCTATTCAACCCTAATTTGAGAAGATGAGGGCCATAAATACAAAGACTGCGGACTTTCAAGACAAGAGGACAACATGCATATGCCCCACCACTAAGCCAGCTTCCTTCCCTCTTTCAAAGAAAGGAGGCTTAGCCAAGCATCTCTTGAGTTGTCATCCTCAAGAGGGGTGTTTGGCAGCCTAGAAAGTAAGGGAAAGAGGAGAGAGAAGAGAGGAAAATAAAACCCTAACTAAAATACGAGACTTTATTTACAAAAATGAAAACTTACAAATTCTTCTCTCCTCCTCCCAATTCTTGCTTCCCAAAATTCTCTCCCTCTCTCTCCCTTTATTACAAAAAGAGAGGGGTTTATATAGGCCACCTCAATACATGAAAATACCAAAAAACCTACAAATTTGGCTAAGTTAAAGGACAAGAGAGTAATACACCAAATTTGAAGTCTAAGAAGATTAAATACAAAAGCATGACGAGAGCAAGAATTTCGCTAGGTCAAGAATTTCGCTTAGGTAGCGAAATCGACTGTGCACAGCGAAATGTGAAATTTCTAAAGTTCGGTAATTCTCGTTAGCTAGCGAAATTTCTCGCTTAGCTTAGCGAATTTTCGTGGAGTAGCGAAATACAAATTTCGCTAGGAAACGCTCAGAGAAACTGGCTCGTCTACGGTCAAGTAATTTCGTTGTTGCCGCGTAAATTCCCCCGCTAAGGTTGCGAAATTTTCACAATCTCTAGCGGAAATTTCGCAACTCTAGCGAAATTCCGTGCTGCTGGATCTCCAACGCATTTCATCCCGTCTTCAATCGCACAATTTTTTCTTCACTTTGCTCTCGCCATTGATTCTGTGGCTGGTTGATGGCAAGACACTTGAGTTCAAAACTTCAAGGATTCATACATCTTGATATTGAAATCCCAAAGTGCAAAAACCCGCAAATGTACCCAAAATAACCTCTAAACTAAGATAAGTGATACTAAGAAGACTTGAACACTTCAATTGGCATAATGACATGATTAGTGCACAAAAAGCACTAAACCCATCTAGTGGTCTCAAAATAGCACTTTTTGGGTACTAATCACACCCCCCAACCGAAACTTTGCTAGTCCCTTAGCAATGCAAAAACAAAAAGAGAGATGCATGCAGAGATTTTCAAAAAGTTTATGATTCAAAAAGGTGTATATAAACATATAACAAGATTTAAATTGAAAATGGACAATTAAGTTTTAAACCACATGAGCCAAACCATACAAGAACAATTTTAGGTCAATATTGGTTCCATGATTCTCAACTTGAATTTCCACCTAAGTCTAATGGTTCTTGGCATAACCGCATTAAGTCAATAAACCGCAAAATTTCTCCCCAACCTAGCACCGACATGGCCTTAAGTTGTTGAACAAATCCAGATAGGGCTAGTTACACTCTTCTTTTTTTTATTCAACTACAATGTAGGGTGCAATGCCTAAAATTCGACTTCACCAAAGTCCGTGTAATCGGGGTCCACCGATGACTCCCAACCAATTAAGGTTTAGGGCATCAAGCCAAAAGGATCACTTGACCACAAACTCTACAGGCTTCACCCCGGACTCCGAATGACTTCGAAAATCAAGCACCTACAATTCGTTAGACTCTACCTATCCACCCATGTAACGAACACAAAATCGATGACTCCCAACCACTTAAGGCTTAGTGGCATCTGCCTCAAGGCTTCGCCATACACCCTGACGTGCCTCCGGTTTCAAGGCAAAACTTCACGACTTTATTTTTCTTTTTCTTCTTTTCTTTTTCTTTTTCTTTTTGGAAGACAACATTGGTTCTTCATATGTGGGTAACTCAAAACTATCTTAGGTTGCCAACATACCTAAGGCCGGCTTTGCAAAGCGAAAGGAGGCAAACAAATTCACACTTATCAAATAATCCGAGTGCGCAGAATTAGCATAAAGGAGAAATTTCCAAGTTGAGCATGGAACTCCGTGACTGATAAAAATTGACTCAAGCATTGAATTCCGCTTCAACATGTAGGTGACAAATGCTGCTTCACCTCCCAACATAAAGCACCAATTGTCCATAATTTGAAGCAATCTAATTGTTCAATTGAAAAGAAAAACATTTACACCTCAGAAGGCACAAAACATGATATGTACAAAAGTCAGATATATATAAACCGAATAGCTTTTGATATAGCCAAAATGGCTAATGCTACGAATATCAAGCTGCACGATAAGCCAAAAGTATCACGCTAACTACGGCTACAAAAATCCTAATCAAAATCGTGAGGGCGCTTGATAAAGTCGATAACTATACAAAATGTAAAGAAACCTAACCACCTCACCGCCGGTGGGCGGTGGTGGTGGTGGGCCCGAACCGCCGCCGCAGCCGTAATATCCAAAGAAGCGCATGGCCGCGCACATCTTCGACCAGAATACGAGGAAGACCCGTGGGTCATAACTCGTGTCGCGATGGAATGGCACCGTCAAACCTTCGATCCTGGCTGCTCGCGTAGTCGCGGTAGTGAGCGCATAGCATCCATCACGGGGCCTATCTCAGCCGCATAATGATCGCATTCCCGCGAACGGTGTGTCACAGATGGGCCAGAGACGCCGCAGTCGCGCCGAGCGTAGTCCGTGGAGGAGGGGCTGGAGGTGACATCCGTGGAACCGCGACTGGCCAGATCCGCCCAGGGGCGTATATCATCCGCACGGTGGTCCTCGCCTCCCGACCCTAAGACTCCCCGGTCCCGTGGTCGGGGGTGGAAAGATACTCTGCATAGTCATCACCCGCTCCACTGGTCATAACCAGGGCACGAACCTCATCTCGATCCCGGGCTCCGGGAATCCCATATGGTGCATGGCAGAGGAGTCTCGCATAAGTAGTGGAATGCTCTTGCTCGCATCAGTCCTTCCGATGGACCTTCCCTCAACCGCAGCAGGAGGCCATCACCAAATGGGGCAGGGACCGAACTAAAATCCCCCGGAGATCCAAGAAAGCGCCCAAGATGGCTCCTCCTTCACTGAATGCTGAAGGAAATAAGCTCGCCTCAACGTATGGTCAAGCAACAAAGATTTGAGCGAGTCAGCCTGTGAAATACCGTCCGGAAGAAATGTGTTCTCCGCCGCGCTCGAACCATCTCGCCGATGAGGCAGCCCACCCAGAACTCCCAAGATTAATGCAAGATAATGCGCAGTCGGTGAGCCGCCAGAAATATCGGCCGCCCAGCACTCGCGAGATCATCAACACTTCGAACCTGGCTCACGCGACTAGCCGCCTCCCTGTGAGGTCATCGAGCGGTAAAACCGGCAACACCACTGCGGAAAGTAATGCCGCTTCTGGAGTCAGCGAAAGGCAATAGCGAATAATCCTCGATCAATCTCATGGACTCCCCAGACGGATCGCCGTCATTGACGCCGGGAGACGACCGAAGAACTGGTCTACGATGAGTCGCACATTCCCCTGGAACGGGTTCCCTGACGAACAAAAGGCCGTCAATCCCCGAGGCAGCGACAACCGAGGTGATGAAGTCGCCTCCGCAGCAGATGTGACTGGTGACGGCTGCGGTCGAGAGGATGATGACTCGCCTGGGCCCGGCGCGCCCGCTGAGGGCCCGGGCCTCCCGAACTCTCCTCCGAGGCACCGTGATGAGGCAATGGGTCCCATCCGTGTCCGAGGCGACGAAATCTCGAGGCCTCGTGCACGGCCTCGTGGACCGTGATGGTATCGAGCCGACCAGAGCCGGGCCTTCACGGTGTATTTAATTCACTTGGGCCTAACACGGGACCCACCTCGAGTACGAACCATATTGAAAATGCAACATGCATCAGAACTAAACTAAGGCTCCTGCCATGACTGAGGCATCAATCAAGCCGATGAATCAGTGGCTCACCGGTCGCGAATCGAACCACCGACTAGCAACAAGGCCCGATAATCATCAAACGCTTCGACAAGGCACCAAAATCGAACTAAAGGCAATTCCGGGCAGTCCCGAATCGCAGCAGGCTCACCAAGGCTCCAGCGACGCTTAGTCCGTGCGTTGGACGGTCAGTGGGCGCGCGCGCGGTGGATGCGCCACAACAATGGAGACTGAGTCGCGAAGGGCTCGAAACACAAATGGCAGTGGTGCGGGCACCGGGCGCTTTGGTCACTGCGGTTATGAAGCCGAAAAGCTCAGGAAGCCGCACGGCAGCTGGCCGGGACTCGCCGGTGCGAACCCGGGCAAAGAGCAATGGCGGCAAATAAGCCGAGACTCGGGAACGGGCACGCAGAGGTCGGGAGCCAGTGGCTTCACTGGGAGGGGGAGAATGTGGAAGTGACAATTTTAAACAACCCCTCCCCGTTTATATGGGCATTTAATGGTAGCCTAAGGGTTTCCTCGCCAAATTTGCCACATTTTGGCGACTTCGCCAGCGCCGCCTTCCCGAATCCAAAAGTTTAAAATTAAATATTACTACTATAAAAAAATTTTATTATTATAAATTTATTTAAATTAATCTGTAAAATAAAATTTAACAACAATACTATACTATGTAAACGAAGTACTAAATATTTAAAATTACTTAAATTAAAAAGTTTGCTAAAAAATAATTGAAATTAAATAAAATTAAACAAAAGTAAACACGGTGAACTGTAATTCGGCTTATAGGAAACACCGAACCAGCCTATTCTCAAAATTTACTCATGGTCAAGGAGAATAGATCTCCTAACTCCCCGCAGAGGTTCCGGCTTCATCTCCACGTGTTGGTGCCCAAATGTTGATCTCGCTCCTCACCGATGGCTTGTGATTTGAGCAGCGTGGTTTGTAGTTGGTGCTGATGGCAAGCACTAATATCTCCTCATCTCACGGATTATTACTCCTGCATTTCAAGTATTAATCGTGTTTTCCCCGCACACCGATCAATTGAAACAACTTCATCGTAAATTTGATTTTCATTTCTAACAAATTTGCTTGTTGTTCAAAATGGAAGATGTTTAACTCCAAGGTCATGTTACCAAAGGTTAGTTGTATGACTCATTCCTAAATTTATTATTGCATCACGTGGGCTTAAACGTCTTCCTAAGATGACGTACATGATTGCCCATCGGTACCGCTCAAGAGTCGCTACCACAAAATCTACCGGGTAGTAGAAATTGTCTTATTTTCACAAGGACATCCTCAACTATCCCTTAGATTTTCACCGATCTATCGCCAATGATAGTGTGATGTTGGTAGGTTTAAGTTCACCTAACCTAATCGCTTAGGCATCAACACGTGCATTAGTTAACACTGGCTCAAATCAAGTAATGACTTATGTCTATGCAATTCTACCAATATTAACCTAAATTGTGGGAGATCCCGGATCCTCAGATGGATGCAGATTGCTGATTACGGCACCACTTGCTCAAATAGAATGCCTTTCTCAATGCCTAATCCTCTTAATCGTGCAAAGATCTTTCAAAATTTTGCATAAGCAGGACTTGCTTGATTATGTCCAAAAGAGGCAGGTTAACCTTCACTGCCTTAGGACCCTTAAAATGCCCGCTTGCCGAGATGCCTCTTCACCTAAGTGCTTGTGGAAATGAGGTGGTATGCGTATTTCATTGAATCTTCCTTTAGGAGAATATGCTCGCACCGCAATTCTTCTCCTTGATCGATTCCTCGTGTTTGGCATAGGCTGATCAACCCTTTTCCACTCCTCAGGTAATTATAGCCTTAATTTCATCCATTCCCGAATTGTTGGATGACCTGACCTCATGGATTCTCTTTGGGATTTGGAACCGCAGATGGAACCTCCCTTTATCTTCAGACTCCCAAAGAATCCTGGCGATCTCGTGATTGAATACTGTAGATTGTCAATTTTCTGGTTGAGATTGCTCTCAAGCCCATCTATTCTCTTTATTCAGTGTACCTTTCTACAGTATCAACTTTGTGCGCTTGCACATTGATTCCTTGTTCCTCAACAGTTGCCCACCACCTACTTCCAAATTCAATATGGCTTGTTCCACCGAGAAGAGGATGGTGGCGGTTTGATCGTGAAAAATTAAACCGAGGTTTGGCACTGGGCACATGTTGTGGGGCTGGGTCTCCATGAGTGTTAGGTGATTCTCCAATTGGAATCTGTAGGTATTACCATATACATTGATTGTCGTGGCTTGTATTGTCCTTACGTTATTTGCAACATTCTCGACATCAAATCCTTCACGCAGCCATAGGATGACTCTACTCGGATTTACTGTGGGATTGGAAATTGGTATGATTGGACTGTAGGATTTTCAAACACGCATGCACCTCTTGAATGTTTGCCTTCAAGCTCCTCTACTTTCCTGCTAGGCTGGAAACTAGCTCTATATTTCTATTTCCTCCGGGCAAAGGCATACATCCCACCCTTTGGTTGACGGTGGTCTCATCTTATCCATTTCTCTAGGTTAGGCCCATCCCAACTCCTTAGAAGTTTCACGAATTTAAAAAATCCATGCTTCATCGTGGATGCTTACTTCAAAAGTTACCCACACATGGTTTCCAACACTATATAGGTGGGGACATTCCATCATAGAAGGTTCACCAACATCCAAGTGTCAAACCCATGATGGGACAGCACCATGGTTTCCATAAATCTTCTCTAACACCGTAAAACCTCACCATCCCGAGTCGCAAAGGTATAAATTCTGTCTTTCAAATTATTGGTCTTATGAGCACCGAAGAACTTCTTCAGAATTCGCAACAGCCCAATTTAAATGGTTCTAGGCCCCGTGAGTTTACCAAATCACCTGTCTTTGTGTCACGAAATGCTTTCACTGCAAAATCCATGTCCATCATACCTCTTGAAGGTAGTGCAACCTCCCAAAATCCCTAATACAGTGTATGATTACTTTTCCATACCATGATATGTGAGAATACAATAAGGCCTCACCGCTACATCTTCAAAGAAGGAGGAATGATACAGACGCACTAACTCTAGGAGGCGGATGATCCCCCGTCTCTATAAGCATTCGATTCAATGGCCCGGTTGACTCATGCCCGTATGGATCCATGGTATCAGTATGTACACTGACTTCACTAGCTAGGTCAAGTTGTGCAATATCCTATGCAATTCCACCCGATGTTCCTATCCCACTGCATAAACACCGTTAATAAACGACACAACAAAGAGCAACCACGTAGCTTCGCAAAAAGACATGGTTAATAACAAAATTAAAATCGACTAAAAGGGAACAAAGGCGCCATCGCAGTAATGAGAAAACTGCGCCTCCTGCAACCGGCGGACAAAAAGAGGTAAAAAGGTTACCTCACTGTGATGTTGATCACAAGTACACTTCAACTTACCATTAGTAGTTTACATCATCCATGAATTTGGCGCTATTTGATTCATGCCACAAAGAGTCATTAAAATCAATAAAATTATATACACCTAAGTTCCTACTACCAAGCCGTAGTCAAGCTATTGCATAGTGGTCTAGGGTCGACACCCGGATGGGTTTTCATCCTAAAACATTTGCATATGCAACGGCTGCAAGGCTTTCTTTTGGATCTTTTTGGATTTGTTTCCAAAAAACAAGTGGAAGTAGGTTGGAAAACTGAAAAATTGTAAAACTGAAATGAAGTGTGAAGTTAACTTTGGAAGATTTAGGTTACTAACTTGGTAAATTAGGCAAACAAGTGTCCCTAAGTCGACCTATGACATGCAACCTATAGTCCAAGGCATAACCGGATCTATGTTTAACTAGCAAACCTCGCCTTGAAATCAACTCCTATTTGAGTCAACACAAAGGCATCTATGGCCCTTTACTATTTGAAACCCTAAGATTTAAAATATCATTTCCCGTAGGCTCAAAGACCATCTAAAGAACTGTGAGTGCATCTAGCATTAAGTATGCACTGTATCCTAAAGCAAGGAGAGTATTGGCCAAATCAATAACATTCAATGCTATTCAACCCTAATTTGAGAAGATGAGGGCCATAAATACAGTACCCGTGACTCTCAAGACAAGAGGACATGCATGGGTGCCCACCACCAAGTTAGCTTCCTTCCTCTTCAAAGAAAGGGGAGGCTTAGCCAAGCATCTCTTGAGTTGTCATCCTCAAGAGGTGTTTGCGCTTAGAGTAAGGGAAAGAGGGAGAGAGAAGAGAGGAAAATAAAAACCTAACTAAAATACGAGACTTTATTTACAAAATAAAACTACAAATTCTTCTCTCCTCCCAATTCTGCTTCCCAAAAATTTTCTCTCTCTCTCCTTATTACAAAAAGAGGGGTTTATATAGGCCACCTCAATACATGAAAATACCAAAAACCTACAAATTTGGCTGCTAAAGGACAAGAGAGTAATACACCAAATTCAAGTCTAAGAAGACAACACAAAAGCATGACGAGGCAAGGAATTTCGCTTAGGTCAATACTCTAGGTAGCTTAAATTGACCAAAAGTATACTGCAGAAACAGAAATTTTTGCCAGTTATCGGTATCACGAATAGCGAAATTTCGCTTAGCTTAGCGAAACTTTCGTAGAGTAGCGAAATATTGTACTCGTTTAGGAACAAAGGCTCTAGCTTAAACCGGTCTGTCTAGCGAAATTGCATTGCTTAAGGTTAAGTAAATTTTCGCATCTTCTAGCTTAAAATTTTCGCAACTCTAGCGAAAATTCAGGCTTTGTTGATCTCACTGATTTCATCCTGCCTTCAACCAGATCAATTTTTCTTCTGCTTTGCCTTCGCTTTTCATTGATTCTAGTATCGGCCGATGTATCACACTTGAGTTCAAACTCATGATTCACATACATCTCGATATTGAAATCCTGGGCGCAAACCTCGCAAACAAATGCAAAATAACCCTCTAAACGTATATGATACTAAGAAGACTTGAACACTTCCAATCAGACACGACACGATTATGCACAAAAGCACTCAAAACCTATCTAAAATAGGGTTCAAAATAGCACTTTTTGGGTACTAATCATCGGCCCAGCTATATTTGAATGAGCAGTGGGCATGGGGGCTGAAGGCTTTGAAGGGATAGAGGGCACAGGGCCGGAGGTACTGGAGTTGTGGTAAGTGGAGCTGGAGGAACTGATGTCGGACCGAAGGGGTCGGTTCGAGCTCCTTAAGGTGCTCGGGCCATGTGGGCAAAAGGTCCTCTGAGTGGACATCAACACTGGCTAGTCCTAGGTCAATCCTGGAGGCAAGATGGAAAGGCACGAGGCATGGCTCGGCACCGATCGACGCGAAGGGTGGCCTCATTGTACCGCGACGACGCCCAACGGTGGCTCCGACCGTGAACCCGATGTGCTCAAGACCCCGGCACAGAGCCGGAAATAGGAGGGGCGGAACTCACCGGGGCGTGGCCTTATGGTGGACCTTGTCCTCAAAGTGGAACAAGACCGTCATGATCAGCTCCGCTGGGGTGAACCAGAAGCCCTCTGAAATATGATACAAAGCCTCCAAAATAGCTCCTCTCCGACGATGTGCTGGAGCGGGAATAGACAGACCACAACATATGGTCTATCAATAGCATACGCGGAGCCGCTCAACAATATAGTCCCAGATGGTAGTGTCCATGGAGAGAAGATGGACCATCTCCTGGTCGGTGGGATGGGGCCATCGTTTATAGATCGTCATATGGCACCACCGTTGCATTTGAGAGTACTGTATGTTTAAGGCCTGGCATCCTGGAATACCGCCGATGGAAAAAATGCGTAGTAGCTCGTTGTCTTCTTCGCCTACGCCATCATGTGATAAAACTCGGCGACTACCCAGGATAAAAATATCGATCAAGTCATGAACGGCCTGTGTGGTATCTCTACACGGTATACGGAGCCCAGCTCCCGGTCCGACAAATGCCTGAGATCGAGTAAACCCCGGCGCGCATCTCTCTCATCGCGCCGCATTCCCCGACGGGCCGCAATGAGCCAAGGTCGCCTATCAATGGATGCAGGGATAGGTCTGTGGCACCAACAATGCCTCGATAAGGCGTGAGGGTGGCACCCGTGGGGTCTCGAGGTGGATGACTGTGCCCGAAGTCCTAGCCTTCTCGGTGGTATCCTCCGTTGGCCTCAATGTGGTGTAGATGGTGGAGGCTAACCCGAGCGTAATACTCCGGGGCAGGCCACGAGGCAGAGCTCCACGTAAGCAGCAAGAGCCACGCCTGATGGCAACAAAGGCCTGGGAAGGGCAACAAGGGTCAAGAATGAGCGCAGCCGGTCGCGGCTATGTCGGGATTGTCGCACACCGCCCCGACCGGAGCTGATGGCGTGGGGAGGGGAGGTCCGCGCACCAAGCAATGAAAGGAATGAGCCCCACGAGCCTTCGCCATCGGGCTGGGTTGAGGAGATCAAATTGAGAGGAGGGGAGTTTTGAACCGGGAAGGTGAGGAATGAAAAGGAATGTGACAAAAGGGGTTTAAATAAAGAGAGGGGTAAAGAAAGGTTCGCCCATTAATGGCCATAAATCGCCACATTAAATGGGTGGCTCAAAAAATGGGGAGAATTTATGGAAGGAGTGGGAAACTAAGGTTTCAAGTAGCCATATCGACAGTGGAGATGAACAGTGCACCTACTAGTTCTTTACCCCTACGAAATTTCATAGGGTGCAAATTCCTCAGAGGTTCCAAAATTGCCGTCACCCCACCAACACCTCCGCAAAATGAAACCAATAAGATGTGAGGAGTTAACCAAATTGAGAAAATTTTCTAAAATTTGAGGATATTAAGAAAACCCGATTAAAACTTAAAATAATGTAAATAAAAATTTCATCAAAAATTGAGTGGGAGTTTCGTGTTCCCAGAAACTCACTCCCACATGTATAATAAGAGTTTTATTGGGTCCAGAGGAGAAGCTCCTCCATGCTTGCAGTAAGGTGTGCTACAGTTGAATCTAGCTTCTTCTCCTTTCAGGTTAAGCATCCCGCTCTCTTCGGTGGTGGTCAGGATCACCAGTGTGAGTAGCTGACCAGTGTAGTTAGTTCTTTCTCACACTGCTTCATTATTCTTCACGCCTTCCCGCAGCTTCGCGGCACCTGTTTTCCCCACACTTCTGTACTCCACCTGCATAACATTTCCTCATCCTCGACCATGCTCCTCATCCTCCTGCTGACTTACGTCATAGTTCAAGGGAAAATGTTGAGCTCCAGGGTCATATTACCAAAGGAGAGCTGCATGACTCCATTACGCCAGTTGATTATGGCATTAGATGTGGCTAAGAATGGCCTCCCAAGTATGATGGGTACTGTTAATGCCTCTCTCACATAGTTCGTATGAAGAACTATCAAGCTCACCTGATAATAAAATCCTATCCACCTTCACCAAACATCCTCCACTATTCCCTTTCGGGGATTTTCACTAATCGATCGCCTAAGGATGGGTGATGTTGGTAGGCTTCAAATTTCCCCAAACCTAACCGCTTGTACACCGAGCATGGCGCAGTTAACATCGCTCCCCAACCAAAGACGCTTTATCTATGCAAGATCCTCCAATGTTGATTGAGACGGTGGGGGATCCTCGATCTTTGTATTACACCAAGGTTTTCAAGATCGATGATGGAGCTGACTTGTTCAAATGTGTGAAGGCCTTCTCACAATGCCCAACCCTTTCTTGACCGGTACGTGTCCTTTAGAAATTTAGCATAGGTCGAACCTGTCGATCATGTCGCTGATGCCCACCTTACTCGCTCTCAAAGACTTCTAGTTTGCCTTCTTCGAGGCCTCTTTTTTTCCTCTCAAGCTGGGAAATGCAGGAGGCATGCTTTTCTTCATCGAATCTTCTTAATGAATATGTGTTCCGCTCTACCTCCTTCTTCTATGGTCTCTCCGTACAGTTCTGGGGCACTGTCGCCAATTTCCTTACCACTCCTCAAGGTGATAATGGCCTTAACTTCATCCATTCGTGTGGCTCACTCGTATAGCTTAATTCATGCACCCTTAGATCGGGCAATGTTTGGAAGGGAATCTCCCTGCCCTTCACCGGGTCGTTGATCGGGTCGTACTCAGACGATGACCGCAAGGTATCAATTTTTTTATCGAGGCTATCAGGAGCCCATCAATTCTTTGTTCATGAGCTTTCTTACATTTTCTATTCTTGGTTCAATTCGAGCATTAATAGCTTTCGCTTCCTTCTACAAAATTCCTCCACCTTGCTCAAATTCATGATGGTATTTACTCAATGTGTGATTTAGGTCAGCGGCCAGCCGCCGCCGAGAGCGACCCATACCGTTGTCGCCGCTATGCACCCTGGGAACATAAGGCCGGAGGCTTAGCTTCCGTGAGATGGTCAGTGGTTCCTTCCAAATTTGGGATCAGAGGTGCTAGCTTAAGGCTGCATCAGTTGGTTGCCTATTTTGGCCCACAACATTTGCATTTTCAACCATAAAATCCCTTATTGAGGGAGAAATTTGACAATGCCTCTCAGACCAAATGATCGCGGCTTGCTACGACGAGGGCACAGTAATCTACCACCGCCCGTACCTCCCCGCCTCGATTTCCTTATTTCAAGTTCTTCCATTCTTCTGGTCAGGGTGGACAACTTAGCCTTTAGTTCCACGTCCTCTGATAGTGAATGTATGCCTCCGCTTTGATTTTTCAGGTGCTTCATCCTCTCACTCCTCGGCTCGCTCATCCCACTCCTTTGAGGTTCCAACGACATAGTTGAGGAAATCCATGGCTTCATCTCGATTCTTGATCGTGAAGTCCCCCCACACATGGTTTCTTCAAACAACAGCCTACAGCAAGGGACATCCCATCATAAAAGTGATTCACTAACATCCAGGTATCAAAGCCATGGTGAGGGCAGGCACTGATGGTCTCTAAATACCTTTCCTAGCATTGATAAAATTTTTCACTGTCATGAGCTGCAAAGGTATAAATTTGCCTCTTCAAATTGTTGGTCTTGTGGGCACTGAAGAACTTCTTCAAAACTTCTGCCTGCAGCTCTACCCGCCTCCCGATCATCCTCGCTCTGAATTAAGCCAAATTCGTCATTTTCGAGGTCAAAGGAAAGCTTTCACTGAGTAAGTCCATATCGGTTGCACCCTCCTTCAAAGTTGTGCAAACTTCCTCAAAATCCTGATGTGTGTGTGTATGGATTTTCATTTTCCATACCATGAAAAGTTGGGAGCAGGGGCACCAGATAAGGCCTCACTGCCACATCCTCACTAGGCACGCACGAGTGCACTCACCCTCAGTGTATGCATCCCTCATCGACCTGCAGGCCAGCATTTGATTCGTACACGAGGTGTTCCGAATCAACAAAATTTATATCCTAAATCCTACTGCCGTAGTAGAGCTATTGCAGTATAGTGGCTCTAGGGTCGAACACAGGGATGGGTTGTCTTCGTACAAACGATTTGCAGTGAAGTCCAAAATGGTGAATTTGATTTGGATTTTAAGGTGGTGATAAAAACAGTGGATTTTGGTAAAAACAGCGGAGGTTGATGGTGTGGAGATTGAAATTAAAATGAAAAATAAGAAAGAACTCCTTGGAAGATCACACCGGGCCAAGGTCCTAAGGCAACCGAGAGGTCCCTGTTCATTTCCTCGTGTTGGGGAGGATGACATATAGTCATTTCCCGTATCGGATCTTCATTTGGCTCTAAAACCTAAACCCTAAATTTTCCCTTTTGAAAAACAGCATTTACAGAGCATGGATGCTCCCCGCCAGTGAGTACATACCCTGGCACCCACTTACGCAACTAATAGGAGGCAATTAATGAATCTCGCGATCTAGCACAAGCATCCACTCGAACCCTAAAAGCTTGCCAAATACAGGTTAATCAAGGTACATTTAAGAGATTTAAACCTAGATTGAGAGAAACAGAACATAAATACCCCTAAATGCGCAATGCGTAAAAACAGAGAACCGTGAGTCACCTCCAAACCCTAGCCAACAGCCCTCCTCTTCAAGGAGAAAGGGTTCCAAATTAACCATCCTCTTCCTAGAGTTGTCATCCTTAGTTGAAGTGTTTGGTAGCTCGAGAAAGGAGAAAGGAAATAAATGGGAGAAAGGGAAAAGTAGAGGTGTTTCAAAGCTTCAATAATTTTATCGATTGATTGATCGACTTTTGGCTGCACTACCTCGCCTATATACGCCTTCGTGAGCAAGGGAAATTACAAAAAAAACTAAACCCAAAAGCTATTACAAGGGATAAAATAGGAAGAAACAAAAATTGAAACAAACAGGGCACAGCGTCAAAAAGCAGGTGAACAGTGGATGCAAGATGAACAAGCAAGGCTGGCCGGGAGGATGAACAGCTGCTCGGCAGGATGCAAATTTCAAGAAGTTCCATTTTCAGATTTTCCGTCTTCTTCCTTCAGCCTCGATCTACAATGCTGAGTTTGGACTTGAATTCTTCGTGCTTGGATCGATTCGGCATAAATAGCTTCTGCAAAACTACAAAATTAGCCACAAAATGCGATCAAGAGTAGTAGGGACCTTAATGTGCAACGGCATTGTAATGATTAGTACACAAAAAGCACTCAAAACCTATAATAAATAGGTTCAAAATAGCACTCGGGGCACTAATCACACCCTCAACCTACACATTGCTAGTCCTCAAGAATGAAAAAAAGAAAGAAAGAAAGAAAGAGCATACAAAACAATAACAAAATGATGTTCACAACAATTATTATTTCAAAAAGGTTGTGAATGAGTAATGCCTAACCCTTAATGAGAATCATCGAAACCCTTGCCCAATAACTATCTCGAGAGAATGAATGTCATACAAAATTGAGTATCAAAAGAGCCACCTTCTCAAAGACTCAACTAGGAACTTCCACCAAAATCTAAGTGTTTGTTTGATCAGTCCTCAACAATAAACTGCCAAACTGCACTCTCCCCCCAACCAAGCTACTGCCTCCACCTAGGACACTAACCAACCTAAATAGATCAGGACCCACTCTTATTCCACAAATCTTTTTTTGTGTTGTAGGGGTGCAATGCTGAGGAATCGACCTCACCAAAGTCCATGTAACGGGGATCTACCGATGACTCCCAACCAATTAAGGCTTAGGGCACCAAGTCATAAAGATCTTTCGACCATGAACTTTTCCGGTTTCACCCCGGACTCCGAATGATTTTGAAACTACAACACCTACAACTTGCTAAACTCCACCCATCCACCCATGTAGCAAGCACTAAGTCGGTGGCTCCAACCGGGCCTGGCTTAGGGCACTGTGCTTTAAAGGTTTTCACCATATACCCTGACCTTGCTCGTTTCAAGGCAAAGCTAAAAATTTTCTTTTCTTTTCTTTTCTTTTTCTTTTCTTTTTCTTTTCTTTTCTTTTCTTTTCTTTTCTTTTTCCTTTCTTTTGGAAGACACATTGTCCTTCTATTCATGGGGGTCCTTAACCTATTACAAGTGGTCAATGAAACTAGGGTAGGTTTTACAATGTTTAGGAGGTAGGTAGTTTTTCAGCCTATTATTGAAAACTGATATGCATTGTGTGTGGTTAGCTAAAGGTGGAAGAAAAAGGTCAAAAGCAGCAAGGATTCAACTAATCATCCACTTAACTAGGCATGGCATCAATCTAACATCAACAGGATTAGATAAAGTTTCAATTTTCCAACTTGCAGGTTAGGCAAAACCACAAAAAAAAAAAAAGGTGTAATTTGAATTGAAAAAGTAAGTTGTATAGTATAACAGCTTTGGCTAGGTAGAAAACCAAAGAAGATCGAACATAAAAATGGGCTTGCTCAAAATAGTAACAAAAACATAAATAAATGCCACTTCCTTTGCTAACTCTCCCCCCAACCAAATGTCACATTGTCCGCAATGGGGCTTGGATTGGAAAGTTAGAGAAGGAAGTGCTACCTCCTTGATGAAATGTACTCGTTGTTGGATAGAGACTTCGCAAGCTTTTCACCAACACCTTATTCACTCCGTTTGGGCTTCAAATAAACAAGTTAGGAGAAGAAAAGAGAGGAAAAAAGTGACCAGTTTGAGAAATTTGAAAATACCTTCAATAATTTTAAAAGTGTTATTTCTAGCTATATTTGGATTCTAAACTCTAAGCTTTCCAACGGTACCAAAAAACGCCTAAAACGGGTTTCTGATGAAAAGGCAGGAAACAAACTGGTCATGGTGGACTGAGGGGTTATAAAATTGCAGTTGCAATTTCGCACCGCGAAATTATTATTATTATTTAAATTTTTTTTTGAATAATAAAAAAATAAAAAAAACAAAAATTTTTTTTTTTGAAGACCAAAATTTTTTTTATATATATATATAAAATAATATATATATATATATATATATATATATATATATATATATATATATATATATATATATATATATATATATATATATATATTTATTTATTTATCACAAAAGACAAAAGATGAACAAGCAGTAGAAATCACCTCGCAACGTGAACAAAGGCTACTTAAAATTTAGAATAAGGTACCAAGGAATTCACAGTTGCGAAATTTCTCAAGTCATAAATTCGTATTTTTACTCCTGTTCCAAAAATTAAGTAAAAACTTGCAAAAATAAACACAAGAAAAATTAAAAAAAATTGCAGAAAAATGTAAATTAATCTAAAAACAAAGATTAACTAAAAATTAGAGAAAATCTAAGAAGAAAAATTAAAGAAATAAAAAAAAAAAGATAAAATGAAAACAAAAAGTTGGGAAACTGAGCCCCCCCCAAAACCAGTTCCTCAAGCCTTTGGAGGCTGCTAGAATTGGTGGAGCTTGTAGATATGCTAAGGTCCAGGTGCTCCATGTCTGAACCAGCACCCGAACCATTCACTATGCCATGTAGTATGAGCAATTGCCAATTTCTTTGATTTAGTGGCAAAAATTTGAGCAGTGGCCACTAACTTCCTAAAGTTTTGTAGAATAGGTAGTGGAGATGGGATGGCCTTTGCTTCAGCAGCAGGAGTAGGTTCTTCAGTAAAGCACAAAGTTACAAAAGTGGTGGCATACACCAGGTCGTGAGAGGGTATTTCGGGTCGTTTTCATGGCTCGCGTTGCACTTTTGGGGCTCTTCTTCTATTTCTTCCTTTCCACTACCCTCCTCAGTCAGCATTGGGGAGGTTTCTTCTTTTTGCTGTTTACATTGCTCCTCCACTATGGTGTCAATCAGACACTCTTCTTCTGGATTCACTTCCTCTTGGTGAAAATGCTACTGATGGTGAGCCTTGAAATGGAGTACTGCAGGTTGTCAAATTTCTGCTCCATTTCACTCTGAAGTCCATCAATTCTCTTGTTCACATTGTTTTCCATAGTGTCAATTTTCTGACTTAATTGAGCATTGATTGTCTTCGCTTATTCCCACAAAGTCACCCACTAGCTCGTGAGGTTCGTGATTACTTGCTCAATCGGAGAGATCTAACATCGCGGCGGCCGAGACCCAGAGCCAGCCACGACGACAGCCAAAGAGGCACACGTATGCCCCATCCCGCATGCCCGTGGTTCCTCCAATCTGAGGTTTTGTAAGAATTTCCATATGGCATGTTTGTTGGAGGCACCATGTATGAGGGCATATTCATCCATGGAGAGTTTCTATAGTCCTGTACGGACCTATGGGCATTAAGGTTTCTCGTACTAACTATGTTGCTCTCCTGTGTTCCATTCGTCTATGTTTCAGATCATCAGCCTTCGCTTACCCATCGAACATGCAATTCGCTAGAAAACAAATGGTAACACTAAGACAACATAGAACAACTCGCTTCCTTTTTTTTACCAAAGGAAATGAACTAAAAAAAAAAACTAACAAGAAATGATAAAAGGAAATTAATTAACTGTGGACGCAGGATCACAGTGTTCAACAAATGGCCAAATGCACTACAGCACCATCCCCTAAGAATCCGCGCCATTTGATTCGCTTATAAAGTAGGTATACCTGAATCAACAAAATTTGTATCCTAGGTTCCTACCGCCAGCGCATCTACCGCAGCGATAGCCGTCTGCGGCCAACACAGTAATTTCGTTTTTCAAAGTGAGAGTAAGAGTCAGAAGTGATCGAGAATGGTGTTTCCTCTTTTGATTTTAGGATTTTGTAAAAACAAAGGGGGTTTCTGTGGTGAAAACGGAAATAAATTGAAATAAAGTTAAAAGAGAACTCTCGGGGTCTCAAAGCCACCAGTTAGGGTTCTAAGGCAACCGACATGTCCTCTGTCTTTTCTCGTTGTCAGGAGAACGACTCTATAGTCATTTCCCGAACCGGATCTTCATTTAGCTTTAAAAACTAAACCCTATAATTTTTCCTCTTGAACAATGGCATTTAATGAGCATAAATGCTCCCAGACTATGAAAACACACCTCCTAAACCTACCATACAGTAACTAATAAGAGACAACTAACTGGGTATCAGTGGATCTAGTGATAAGTATCCACTGAACCCAAAAAGCTTGCCAAATACACGTTAGTGAGGGCATGCCTAGGAGATTTTAACCTAAGGTGAGAAGCAGGAACGCAAACACCTATAAATGCTTACATGAAAAGCAAGAGAACAATTAGTTTACCTCAAAACTAACACCTAGTGGCCTTCCTCTTTGAGGATGAGGGGCCTTAGCTAAGCATCCCTTGATTTGTCATCATCAAGGGGTGTTTAGATGGTGAGAAAGTGCAAGAAAGTGAAGGAAAAGGAGAGAAAATCACAAACCAGCGGGAGGAGAGGAAACTTGGTGCCCAATTTTATTGAGTGATTGATGGACTGAAAGTTGATTGATGTTACAAGCTTGACTGAGCTTATATAGGAGTACCAAGGAAATTACAATGTATAAAGGAACCAAAATTACATAAAGGGTAGATTTGTACAAAGCCACAAAAGCTGGTCAAAAAAAGGCCAACAATAGGAGGAGTGGAGCAAGAGCCATGGGGGCTCAAGAACCTCGCTAAATTTGCAGGTTACAAATTTTCACAACCCTGCAAAAATTTCACTATGTCTTCCTTCTCTTTAGCATTTTTGCTCCAAATTTCCTCTGGTTCGATCATGCATCTTCGAATTTGGCTTGGGTTCATCGTGTTTGAATCAGATTGAAGATAATGAGGTATTTGGCCTGCAAAACTACAAAAGAAGCACAAAATGTGATTAGCAAACAGCCGGACCTCAATGTATAAATTGGGTTATTTAAGTTGATTAGGACACAAATATTACTCAAAACCTGCTATAAACAGGGCTTAAAATAGCACTATTTGGGTACTAATCACATACCCACAAATTAAATTTTCCAAGCTCTCAGGAATCTCCATCTCTGTGTCACTCAGAGGCCCTCCTAGAAATCAGAGCAGGATACATTCTTTGAAAGGGTATTCGATACTAAATCAATTCAAGAACAACATCAATCAAATAAATCCCAAATCCAGGAAATTACTTCTAATTTATGCAATGCACTATAACTAATCAACAGTCCATTCGAAGTCGGCTTCAAAACTCGAATCACAATCAACAATGGATATTGGATCGTGAACGTCCACTGCACCGTAATAAATCAAAGAACCGACTCCACTATCTAGACTTCATTAATTCTAGGCAGTAATTGGAAAAGAGATTGAACGATTTGATCCAGCTTCACAATTCAAAATAGATTGGTGGTTCAGATCTAGAAATAAAAAAAATATCAAAATGATTCTAACTAATCTAATCTAAAATTATACAAGTGAGTCTTCTTCAATCCCCCAAGGATTTGAGTTCTGGAAGAGCTGCTTCCTCTTGACGCAAAGTCACCTATTTATACATTTCCGCACCGTCTGATTCAATGTTTCAAGTGGATTTCAAATTAAATGGCCTACCACTGCTCAGGTCGCGACCTAAAGGAGTCGTCGCTGACCGAAGTTTGCAAATAAGGAGCTTGCAAAGTCTGTCATGGCTTCAATTACTTGTCGCAACCTTCTTTATTTTGTTTTGGCAGTAGGGAGTCGTGACCTGATGTCTTCTGTCACAACATCGTTCTTTGCAGCCTTTTCATTTAGTTGTCACGACTTAAGTTGTTCCCTATCCCCTTGATTCTTGTTGCGACTAAGTTTTCAGTTGTGACATAAGTTTTTCCTAGAGTTTCTTCTTTCTTGGGAATCTTTGTTGTGACATGAATTGTTGTGTCGTGACCAAGTTTAGTTGCCAGTAGTTATGATTCCTATTGCAACAACTTTTTCTGGTCTCTAAGTATTTGTGTCGCGACAACAATTCCATGTCGCGGACTCCGGCCAGTTCTTCCTTTATCGAAGCTTCAGAGCCGCGACTCGGCATTTTCATGTCGCGACCTAGTTTTCATGTCGCGACACAATTTTTGTTGCCAACCACTTTGATTCCTGGTCACAACTTCCCTTTTATGTTGCGACATCATTTGTTTGTCTTCTGCCTTTATTCAGGTTGCAACTCAAAACTGTTGATCCGCTTATTCCCTATCGACATGCAATTTCCAGTCACACCAAGTCAGATATTTCCTTGTTGCATTTTCTCTCGTCGCAACCCAAAAGGTAGCTGATTCGCGCTACTAAGTAGGTGATCTCTAATCAACAAAATTTGTTTCTGTTCGCCTATTGCCGTAGTCAAGCTACTGCAATATAGCGGTCTAGGGTCGAACATGGGGATGGGTTTTCATCCCACAAATGATTCGTATCATGATTCAAAATGGTGAGGCTTTCATTTGGATTTTTGGATTTGGTTAAAAACAGAGGAGATTGGTTGTTTACTGGGTAACTGAAACAGTTTAAATTAAAGTGTGAAATGGTGACCTTGAAGGCTTGGGTCACTAGCTTGATAAAATGGGGTTATTAAGGTAATTTTCTGCCGTTTCTCGTATTGGGCAAATGACATATAGTCATAAACTAAACCGATCTTTGTTTAGTTTAAAAACTAACCCTTAAAACACTCCTATTTGAGTTAAACAAATACTGAAAGCATTTAATGTTCCAATGTTTGAAAACATAAAGATGAACCTCATTTCAATGGCTCGTAAATGACATCTAAAGAATGTCAAGGCATCTACCATTAAGAATGCATCAACCCTAAAGTATGACAAGTATCGACCAAAGAAACACATTAAATGGCATTAAACCCTGTTTGGGGAAGTTTGAACAATAAATGCAGCACTGCTCCATTTAAAACATGAGGACACCGCCAAACCACCACAACTGCTTAGCAACCCTCCTTCAAGGCTCACAGGCTTAGCCAAGATCCCTGAGTTGTCACTCCTGGGCGGGTGTGGTTCGCAGCCAAGAAATGAGAGAAAGAAGAGAGAGAAGAGAGAAAACTGTAACCCAAAACAAAGTCATGAAAGCTGATAAAAGTTAGGTTACAAAGCTATAAGGTGGCTTATATAGCCATCCAAAATGTGTGAAATACCAAATACCTAAAACATATGATTACAATAGGGACAAATCAGAATTATACAAAACGGCGTCTGCTGGAACCAAAACACAGGGGAGAGATTTCATATGCAAGGAATTCGCTATCATAGCGGAAAATTTCGCTTTATGATAGCTTAAAATTTCGCCATCATAGAGAAGAGAAGGCATGTGCGAAAATTCAAATTACTTTCGCTTAAGAATCTCGCTATGATAGCTTAATTTTCTTTATGATAGCGAAATTTCGCTAGCATAGCTTAAAAATCTGCAGCATAGCTTAGTAAATTTCGCAGTATTATAAAATTCGCTTATGGTTAAGTAAATTTAAGGCGAAATTTTCGCAATGCATAGCGAAAATCCCGTAATCCCTTCATCGGGCTTCCCCGTATCTTCCATTTCATCGCCCACTTGACATTTCTTCATTTTGGCTTGATGAAATCACTGAGAATTCTCAACATTCAGCACCAATACGACACCAAACTTGAAATTATGACTCAGGCTCGCAAAACCTGCAAAATTACCAAAAACAAACTCGAAACGAATCGTGGTACCAGGACCCGCACAGGTCAATTACGACCACATGATTGTACGCAAAGCACTCAAACCCATCTTGAATAGGACTCAAAATAGCTCTCGCGTACTAATCACACCCCCAACCGACACGTTGCTAGTCCCCTTAGCAATGCTTAAACAACCAAGGTATGCATGCCGCTTTTACAAAAGTGTATATTGTTCAAAAGTGCTCAGATACGTAGGGTTTTGCCTTCGTGATGAACAATTTAGACTCAGACAAAACCATCATGAGAGAACAATTGCTATATAAGAACAAGTTTGTGGCAACATCGGTTCCAAGAAGTCAACCCAAATTTCCACCTAAATCTAAGTGTTCTTAAGGTGACCAACAGCCAATGTTGCAAAGCTATTCTCCCCAACCAAGCTACTGCTAGGAGTTTAAACCTGGTCGACCAACCCAAATAGACCAGCGACATTCTTATTTCTTTTCGATTGTATCGCAGGATGCAATGCTAAAACTCGACTTCACCAAACCGTGTAACTGGTTCCACCGATACTCCCAACCAATTAAGGCTTGTGAATCAAGCCAAAAGGATCAACCGACCACAAACTCTATAGGCTTCACCCGACTTCGAATGACTCAGAATTGCCAATCTACAACTCGCTAAACTCCACCTATCCACCTGTGTAGCGAACACTAAGTCGATGACTCCCCAACCAATTAAGGTTTGTGTGGCACGGCTTTAAAGGTTTCGCCATATACCCCTAGGACCGTGTTCGTTTCAAGGCAAAGCGTCACGTTTTATTTTTCTTTTTCTTCTTTTTCTTTTCTTTGCTTTTTATTTTCTTTTTCATTCGGGAAGACTATCGTCTTCATTCATGGGTAACACAAACCTATTATAGGTCGTCAAGAGACCTAAGGCTGGCTTTGCAAAGTAAAAAGAGGTATATAGCTTCTCAACCTATTGATACAAACTGATGTGCAATGTGTGGATAGTTAAAGGCTAAGCAAAAGGTTGAATATGCTGGAACGCTTAGTCGACTAAAAACTCAATCATGCATGTGGAATTGTTTTAGCATTAAGGTAAGATATAGGCCAATTTTTCAAATAAAAGGCAAGAGAAACACACACAACAATGTAAGCACAAAAATTGATTTGCAAAAGCGTAGTAAAATGTAAATAATGCTATAAAGCTTTCGATATAAATCCAAAATGGCTAGTACATGCTAAAATAGCCAAACATAACAAAGTATCACCGCCCTCACTATCGCAATACATGAATCCTATACAATCCCATACAAAATGAGTAGGCAAAATGATAAAGCTTAAAAGCAATACAAATGATGATAGAAGACATCTTAACTCCTAACTTTCCTCCTAACCAAAGTATAAAACATGCCTCCACCGGGCAGTGATAGAAAGCCAGGAGAAGGGAGGTGACCACCTCACTCCTCATGGTGGGCGGATGCCTAGATCCGGTCGCCGCACTACGCTAGCATGTCCAATGATACACATGACCGGTCTCGAGAGTAGTCCTGTGTGCTCCGCGGAGACCGAGGTGACTCATGATCCGAAGAAGCATGGCGTGACTATGCGCTAGAGTGACCTCGACTCGGGCCACCCGTTGGTCCAACGACGCCTGTGTAGTAGCAAGCGCGCAGACAGCATCCATAACAGCAGCAAGCTCCCTAGAACTGACATGAACATGCTTTGGAGACTGGCCGCACAGATGTGAAGGGCCGGGCAAAGGCCGGCCAGGGCCTGGGGCGCATGAGTGCGGGAGATGAGGAGACAATCCGGGAACCGGGCCTCTCCACCTCTACCTCCATCTCAGAACAGATCCCTTCCTGCGGGTCCTTCGCACACCATCCGGCCATCACCTCCTCCTCGATCCCGCCATTGAGAATAATGGAGACGCAGATAAAGAGATCGCTTCGTGGATAGGACTTAGAGGCAACCCGATCCCTCCACTGATGCGTGCTCCTCAGTGGAACCCCGCATGCCCGTGACCCCTCGGGCCTGCCAATCGCTGCATCAATAATCCAGAACCTCGCCTAGAGCCGTGCCCTTGCGTGGACCTTCAGCGTACAGTGGAAGTCATGATAAGCCTCGGGAGGGGACTAAACTGTAATCCTCCGAGATCCCGTACAGAGCCCTCGGTATAGCCCCGCCGAACATAATGTCAGAGTGGGAATAAGCCGGTCTCAAACAGTGGTCCACAAGGAGCATTCATGAAGCCGCTCGGAAGAGAATGGGTCCCACGTATATCTGTGAGCGCGAGACAAATGGACCATCTCTCCCGTGTGATGGCCGGGGCCAACCCTATATCCTTCCGTAATTTGCTGCCGGGCGCCCAAGACAACCAGTAATGTCCGCGGGCTCCGTAGTACCCCGGCGGGCCACACGTCGCCGAACTGAGTCTAACTGACTTCAAGACTCCCCGATTACAAGAGTGGTAAAACTCGAGCACAACCCGGATAATGTAACCGTCGCGTGTCATGAATGGAAGCAAAGAATAACGCTGGATCACCCCATCGTGCCCCAAACCGCTGCCTAAGTGTCAAAGCCGGTACATCATAAATGGCTCCCCATGGAAGTCTTCCTCGAAGATGCAAACTAATGCTCCTTGGAATCAGACTCGTGTGAACAATGGGGTCCGATCCCCGAGGCCTGGATAACTGAGGCGACGAACCCCTCATCGGCCTGGGAGGGAGGTGGATGGCTCAGGCCAAGATCTCGAAGACTCCCCCGGGCCTGATGTCCGGGCCCGCTTGGAGGGCTAGGCCCTCCTGCGTCGCCTCTGAGGTACCGGAGAAGGGGCCCGAGGTCCCATCCCCGGGCCCGATATCGCCGGATCCCCGAGGGCCCCTCGTATGGCCGGGCCAATGCACTGCGAACCGCAGTAGTCCGAGAATGGGCACCGCAAAGACCGAAAGTGCCTCGATCCTCCATCTGGGTATCGACCCAACTCCCCGGGCCTATAGGGAGAACCACCAATGCCCGACCATGTCCGTGGTTCAGCGCACCGCAGGCGTATGGCTTAGTGTAGTGTGGCACTGGCCAGAGCGCAGTGGTCGCGGCGCACGCACGTGTGGTGACCGGTGGCTCTGGGCGGCGCGGCGTGGGCCCGCACGGCCGCAATGGCTCGCGGGGTCACCGCGACCAAGGCACCACAGCACGGCACTAATCGGGAGCAAGTACCATGGGCTCAGTGGCGCGTGGAGAGCAGGCACAGGAGTCGGCGGGGGCCAGTGGCATCAAGTAAAGAAATGGCTCACGATAGGGCTCTCAATAAGAGGGGAACCCCGACTCGGCTTCGGAGGCTCACCAAGCAGGGGATGAAATGAAATGAAATGTATGCCCCCTCCTTTTATAAAGCAATCGGGACAACCGAATGGTCCTCGGGAGTCCAAGGCCGCCGATGTCCACTTCGCCGTGATAGCGAAATTCTCGCCGATTTCAACTGCAGAAGTAAAATAAAAATAAAATAAAATAAAAAAAAATTTAATTTAGTTAAATTAAAATAAAATAAAATAAAAGTAAACATATATATATATATATAATATAAAAATAAAATAAAATAACATTCTTATTTAGCTAAAATTAGAAAAAGGAAAGTTACTAAAAATAGCATTACAAGAAAATCGACCAATTTTAAGCAAAATCGTACCTTTGAACTGGCAGCTTGGCCTCCGCGACCAAACCAGCTCAATTTCACCGATTCACTCATGGAGGGTCAAGGAGGAGGAACTCCTTGACCCCAAGTAAAGGGCCCTGTGCTGTGCTCCTTCATGTCGTTCCTTCTGTTGAACTTCTTCTAACCGGGTGATGCCGGGCCGATCATTACTTTGGTAGAGGACTAATGCATTCAATCCTCCACCAATTGCTTCATTTTCCTTCACCAATTCTTGCAATTTATGGACATTTGGTTTCTCTGCATTTGGGTCAATTGAGCAAACTTCATCAGCTCCTTGATTGTCATCTTCCACTAGCTTGTGCTTGTTATTCAAGTGAAAAATATTGAGCTCCAATGTCATGTTGCCGAATGTGAGCTGCATGACTCCATTTCGGCAATTAATTATCGCATTGGCAGTGGCCAAAAAATGGTCTTCCCAGGATAATTGGCACATGATTGGGCCCACTTGCTATTGGTTCGGTATCAAGCACTACAAAGTCCACTAGGTAGTAGAATTTGTCCACCTTTACCAACACATCCTCAACTATTCCCTTAGGAATCTTTATCACCGATCAAATTAATGACAGAGTGATGTTAGTAGGCTTGCTTTCTCCTAAACCCAACCGCTATACACTGAATATGGCAGGTTTACACCGCCCCCAAGTCCAACAAGCGCTTTGTCTATGCAAGTCCCTCCAATGTCGACCGATATCGGGATCCCGGATCCTCGTATTTCACCTGGGTCTGGGCTTCCGAATGATGGCAATCGACTTGCCTCTACACGCTTTCAATGTTTAACCCTTGATCAGGTAATGTGTCCTTAAGAACTTTAGTATGCTGACCCGTTTATTCATGCCGGGCGTAGTGAATATTTACCTTCATCGCTTCAAGACCTCCCAAATTTCATTGGGTTTGGAATTTTTTTCGTCTAAGGTTGGGAAATGGAGGGGGGCATGTTTTTCACCGATTATTACCCTCTCTCGTTCGCCTCCTTTTCTTTCCGCTTGAGCAGTCATGGGCATCAAGTTGCTCAATTTTTCCACTCCTCAAAGTGATGATAGCTTTCACTTCATCCATCCCCAGTCACTGGACGAACCTATCTCATGGACTCGATTTGGCGTTGCTCGGGGAAGGGAATCTTCTCTCCCTCGCACTCCAGCCACTTGTTAATCTTGGTGATTGAATACTGTAGATTATCAATCTCTACGTGCCACTCAAGGCATCTATTCTCTTGTTCAAAGGTAATTTCGACAGATCAATTCTTCGAGCTAATCAGACATTGATCCCCTTTGTTTCTTCCCCACAAAGTGCCTACCACCTTGCTCAAGTTTAAGATGGCTTGTTCAACAGGAGAAGAGGATAGTGATGGCTGTGGTTGAGATGAGGAACCAAACTGTTGTTTGGCACCGGCACATAAGGAGGGATTAGGTTTCCAGAAAGGTTAAGGTGATTCTTCCAATTGGAATTATATGTATTACCATACGAGCATCGGTCAGGTTTGTATCGTCTACCATTACTGGCATGCTCGACATCAAATCCTTCAATCGAGGGAGCAATTGGACAAAGTGTTCCTCCCGAGTGGATTGAAGTAATGCAATTGATGCATGGGCTGGTCTGCGATTTTCGGCCACCGCTCGTACCATGGAGCCTTTCCTTCCAAATTCTCTTCCACCTTCCTAAACAAGGAGATTTTTGCCATCTCCATGTCTTCGTAGTGCAAAATTCCCTCCTCGGTATTGAAGGCCTCATTTTCTCCACCTCCCTGGTTTGGCTCATCCCATCCTTGGAAGTTTCCACTACATAATTAAAAAAATCCATGGCTTCATCCGGGTGCTTGCTCAGAAGTCTCTCTCCACACATTATTTCCAAAGTTGCTTCACGGTCGAGACATACCACCATAGAAGTGATTCACAAGCATCCAGGTGTCGAAACCATGATGTGGGCAAGCGCTGATGGTCTCCATGAACCTCTCTCAACATTGGTAGAACCTCTCATTGTCATGGACAACAAACGTGTAGATTTGCCTCTTCAAATTGTCGGTCTCAGGAGCACCGAAGAATTTTTTTGGCACTCGTCATACTTCTCATTCTTCTTGGGCCTTCTACGGCTCCCCGTCTCAAGTGAATTAAGCCATATTTTTGGCTGCCTGAGGGTCAATGAAATGCCTTCAATTTCAACAAATCCACACCGTGACCCTCCTAAAGGTTATGCACACTTCCTCAAAATCCATTATATAGTGTATGGATTTTCACCTCCATACCATGAAATGGGCTGTGGGTTCAGGTGTGGTCTCACCGCTACATCTTCAAATAGGAGGTAAGATGGTGAAGGAGCACTAATCCCAGGAGGTGTATGTGACTCTCATTGATTCAGATGCCGCTGATTCAATCGGAGGCCTGTCACTTCAGCTGCTCCTCGTGCAGGATCAATTTGATCACAGCTAATCGATTTCACAGCCTTTCGTCTCAATCGGTACCGATTCTCTTGCAATTTACCTCGAACGTTCCTATCCCAAAGGGTGCATAAACACCGTTACACAAAAATGACATAGCAAAGAAACACAAACAAAGCTTTCCAAAAAGGATCAGCCATATAAAACAAAACCGATCAGAAAATAAAACAGCAGCAAGGATCGCTAAGTAAAGAAAACTTGCAATTCTAACAAACGAAATTCAAAAAGGATTAAAAGGTCACTAACACTTGTAATGTGGATTACAAGTTCATATCAACTCTTTTTTATTAGTTTGGCACCATCCCCGACAACGGCGCCATTTGATTCGTGCCACCTGGGGTGAGGCATCTCGAATCAACAAAATTTGTTTCCTCCTACCGTCAGAGAATAAGCTACCGCAAAGATAGCGGTTCAGTGGTCGAACACGGGACGGGTTTTCATCCCACAAATGATTCGTATCATGATTCAAAATGGTGAGGCTTATATTTGATTGATTCGGGGTAGTAAGCAAAGAGATTGGTTGTTCACCGGGTAATCAACAATAAATTAAAGTGTGAATGGTGACCTTGGAAGGCTTCGGGTCACTAAATTTTTGATAAAATAAGCATATATGCCCTGGTCATTTCCTCGCATTAGGCAAATGACATATAGTCATAACCAAACCGATCTTTGCTTTCTTAAATTTTTAAAACTAACCCTTAAAACACTCCTATTCGAGTTAAAACAAATACCGAAAGCATTTAATGTCTAATAGTTTGAAAACATAGCATTTAACCTCATTTCCCAATGGCTCAGAATGACATCTAAAGAATGTCACAGATCTACCATTAAGAATGCATCGAACCCTAAAGCATGACAAGTATCGACCAAAAGAAACACATTAAATGGCATTAAACCCTACTTGGGGGAAGTTCGAACAATAAATGCAAAGACTCCATTTAAAACATGAGGACACCGCCAAACCACCAATAAACTGCTAGCAACCCTCTTCAAGGCTTTGGAGGCTTGAGGCCAGCCAAGCATCCCTTGAGTCACACCCCAAGGGTGTGTTCAAGTGTACCAAGAAAATGAGAGAAAGAAGAGAGAGAAGAGAGAAAAAATGTAACCTAAAAACAAAGTCAAGGTGAAAGCTTGATAAAAAGTTATACATAAAGCTATAAGGTGGCTTATATACCATCCAAAATGTGTAATACCAAAAATACCTAAACATATGATTACAACAGGACAAATGGGAATTATACAAAACGAGGTCGTTTGGAACCAAAACACAGGGGGAGAGATTTCGCTATGCAATGAATTTCGCTATCATAGCGAAAATACAAGGCATAGCGAAAATTCTAATTTTTGCTATGCACAGTAACTTTCGCTATGATAGCGAAATTTCGCTATCATAGCGAAAAATTGTGCATAGCGAAATTTCCTAGGTATTGCGAAATTTTCGCTATGGTTTCGAAATTTTCGCAATCCTTGCGAAATTTTTGCAAATGCAAGTTTTAAAATCGTAATCCCTTCATTGCCTCCTCGTATCTTCCATTTCACTGGGCCTTCCACTTGACTTTTCTTCATTTCTATTGATGAAATCAATGGTAATCCTAACATCTTCAAAGCACCAATACGACACCAAACTCAAATTATGACTCCAGGCTCAAGAAACCTGAAAAATTACCAAAACAAACTCAAACGAACCGTTGGTACTATGGACCTCGCACATGTCAATTGGCGACCACATGATTAAGTACGCAAAAGCACTCAAAACCTATCTTGAATAGACTCAAAATAAGACTGGGGTACTAATCAAGAGAGTGACTTGACTATATGTTTTTAACTCCCACCTTGTCATAACCTCCGCTCTCGCCATAACCTGCTTTTACCAATCACTCTTCTATTTATGGTCGCAACCTAGAAAGTTATGTCGCTGATCGAATTCGCTGTCTCTTCTAACCTTTCGTGATTTGTCGTAGTTGTTTAAACTTAGTTGCAACATGCATTTAATTGTTCAGCCTATTTTCATGTTGCGACATGAAATCAGTGTCGTGACCTCAACTGATGTCTTCAGCTTGTATTTTGTCGCAACAACAAATTCCCTTGTGGATACCTTTTTAGTTCATTAAGCAACCATTTTTCGTCGTGACATCAATTATCCGTCAGGACTGTGAGTTGTTTTATTTTGTCGTAATACAGAACTGTCGCGACAAGATCTTCTTTGAAACCCTTCTCTGCCTCAAAGAATCCTTTCTCTTGTCGCAACAACTTTCGTTTGGCCTAGACTTCTTTCTTGTCATGACTTGATGCCTTTGTCGCGACCTCGAATAATATCTCCATGTTGTCATCATGTTGCAACTTGAAAATCCTTTGTCGAGACTTGGTTAGTTTATGAAGCAGTCATTCCTTGTCGTGACATCGTTTTTTCTGTCGCGACAAGAGTTGTCTTCTTTCAGCGTCGCAACATCCAGAATGATGTCGCAACAAGATCCTTCTTTCAAGCTTTTTCTCCGCTCTCGCATCCGCCTCTCGTCGCGGAACATTCTCGCTCTCGCCCCAAAGATCACTCTCGTCGCGACCTCAATTCTCTGTCGCGACTTGGGGTCTTTGTCTAATAGAATTGTAGCAGCATGCTTACTCAGGTCGTGACTTAAAAACTGTTGATCTAAGGAATCCCTTGTCACAACCTCACAAGTCTGTCGTGACCTAGCTGCCTTGACCATATATATATTTTTCTTGTTGGAATTGCCAAGTCTGCTTGTAAAAACCTGCAAAATATAAATTTGGTTAGGTTTCCATATTTCTGGATAAAAATCAGCAATTATATTGTAACACAGGTAAGAAAAATGGATTTAAAAATCATTGAGTTTTTTACTCATCATAGGTTAGCAATGTCGCGACATTGGCTGAAACGATCAGAACTGAATATACAATGTCGCGACATCAACAAGCAATGTCGTGATATCAGAGTTTAGTAATATTGAGGCAATGTCGCGACACCTGAATAGATCCACGACACTACATCTCCGATGTGCCGACATCGACACAACATTTCCTAGTAACTTAGAATGCAGAATTACCACAACAGATTTTTAATATCGCGACATCAGATTTGATCCACGACATATTAGTTCCGATGTCGCGACATCGCCACAACATTAACCACGACATTAACTACGACATCAGTGACTAGGGTAGAATTCTTTCGGGCTTTTCGAAGTTCGTGATTTTTGCCTCGTTTTTAAGGCCCAATGTCTAAAGCCTATAAATAGAAAAACCCTAGGAGGAGCGAAAGTAGCCTTCGTCGTTTTTCATCCGCTTGTGTTATTTTTGAGGAGCCGACGCCCTTATCAGATATATTTTCTTTTTATTTTAGTTTTATTTAGATTTCTATTTTTCGCTCTTTAGGATTGTATAGTGGATCTCTGAAGGAGATTCAAACTGGATTGATTGTAAATCAAGCTACATTTATGTCTGAACTTTAGTGGAATCTGGAAATATTTATGGAATTCATTTTATTTCAGTTTTGATTACAATTTCAATGAATTTGTTTGATCAACTAGTCATTATTATTTGTAATTCCGTAATGGAGGGCAAAGCTCCCTTTGCGAAGAACCTATTGTTTTGATTGTTGTTTATAGTATCTTAATGTTTTTTGGGAATGAAATTAGAGTGATTTAATTGGTATTTCTCTTACATTGAGCTATTATGAATATAAGTGTTTTATACCCAAAAAGAGCTGTATCTATGTTATGATTTCCAAGAGCCCCCTGAGTGACACAGGGATAGACGACTTGAGAGCAAAGGGCAATGACTTGGGGGTATATTGTACTGATATTCATATAACTAATGCACTCTAAAGATCACTTTGATACATCACTGGTGATGTTCTAACCTCTGACTTCAAGGTTCCTTCCCTGCGATACTAGAGGTTCCCCGAGGCATAAGAGCCACCTATTGATCTATTAGTTTAATCCTTAGAGGTTTCACCTCAATTTGGTAAAATAATTTCAATCCCATGTTAGCTAAGATTCTAATCAAGGAGACATATTATTTTAGTTGAATGGATGGTTGAGGTACCAATTTTATTGGAAAAGGTTTGCATTATCCTGTCTATAGGGGCAAGTAGTTTCCATTCATAAGAGATGGTTGTGAAGTATCGAGAAGGAAAAACAGTAAGATCTTAAAGAGAGTCAAGTCCTACAAGTAGCTCTTTGGACCCATGGACCTAGTTTAGGAATATGGTCATCTAGAGAGTGAAATATGTAGTTTCAAAAGGCATTCAAGGGACTTAATAATAATACACTAACCTGCTCTTGGGCAATTTTGGAGTTCATGCCCTTAATAGTATTTTCTTAGGAACTTTGCAAATTGATAGTCATAACACTGATTTTATTCCGAGTGTTATTTTAGTTCAGTGAACTCTCTAATCCATTTATTTGAAATTTCTTTTCAATACAAAACAGTTTTGTGAGTTGCCTTACCCAATTTATTTTCAATCTCTTATGGAAATTGGGAGGTTCAAATAGTAATGATCTTGAGTAAAGAAGGTAGTCGATCTTTAGATTTTCTTAATCAATCCTCATAGGAATGATATCCGACTTATTTAGTCTACTTGCCATTGTATGATCTGTACTGTAGTGATTTAGACCAAAACCAATTTTAATTGCAAATTATTACATTAGTAAAAAATAGTTTTTACATATTTATTCTAAACAAGTTTTGGCATGAATGTTGGGGATTGAGTATAATCTTTGGTGGTAGTGCAGAAATTTTGTTAGTCTAGGATAACTTTTGGTCTATGTAAAATCAGGCAATCATGGGTATTTTCTCTATCTTTACATCATTCCTACCAATGATCTCTCTAATCAAATGGTATCTCCTGAGTACATGTTTGGACCTTTGATGAGATCGTTGCCTCTTTCATGATGCTTATGGCTCCATTGTTATCACAATACAAAAGTATCGGCGAACAAATAGGTACCACCTCTAGTTCAAAAGAATGAACTTTATCCAAACCGCTTCTTTAGTCAGTCGTCGCGGATGTACTTTGATTCAGTTGTAGAATCCACAGTTGTTTCTTGTTTGGAACTCTTCCATTTAACTGCTCTACCATTTAATGTGAACACGTAACCTGACTGAGATTTGGAGTCATCTCTATCGATTGAACCTGCATCCAGATACCCACTAACAATAAGATCCCCATCTCCATAAATCAAGAATACATCCTTAGTCTTTCTCAAGTACTTAAGGATATTATTGGCAGCCACCCAATAACCTATACCCAGGTCTAATTAGTATATGCTTGTGACACTCAGAGAATATGATACGTCGAGTCTAGTACATAACATAGCGTACATGATTGATCCTATAGCTGAAGCATATGGTATCATACTCATGTGTGTCCTCTCAT
Source organism: Tetrastigma voinierianum (assembly GCA_016808115.1). Taxonomy (NCBI): domain Eukaryota; kingdom Viridiplantae; phylum Streptophyta; class Magnoliopsida; order Vitales; family Vitaceae; genus Tetrastigma; species Tetrastigma voinierianum. The sequence goes on along the minus strand of JAEQBH010002861.1, from coordinate 43,947 downwards.
CTTGTGTCTTCGGACACATAGAATTCGAGAGGGTAATCCCACTATCCTCTCTTGGACTGCTCCATGCTAAACCTCTTTAGCATCTTGTCTATGTTTGTAGACTGTGAAAGACCAAGCAAGCTCTTAGATATATCTCTATAGATCTTTATCCCCAATATATAGGTCGCTTCTCCAAGGTCTTTCATGGACAAATTCTTAGTTCAATAAATTTTGATGGATTGTAGTATAGAGACATCAAGCTCTCTATCAGAAGTATGTCATCCACATACAAGACTGAATAAGACTTTCAATTCCTCACTTTTCTTCTTATATACACAAGGCTCATCTAGAACCTAAACTCTTTGATTGTTTCATCAAATCGGATATTCCAACTCCTAGATGCTTGCTTCAACCCATAAATGGATCTTTGAAGTTTGCATACTTTACGACCATTTCTAGATATGAAGCCTTCAGGTTGTGTCATATACACCTCCTCGATTAGGTTTCCATTGCGGAAAGTTGTCTTCACATCCATTTTCCATCGCTCATAATCATAATGAGCGGCGATGGCTAGGAGTATTTTTATAGACTTAAGCATAGCCACTGGACTAAAAGTCTCATCATAGTCAACTCCTTATTTTGATGATAACCCTTAGCCACAAGCCTAGCTTTATAGGTAATCACATTACCTTCCATGTCCGTCTTCTTTTTGAAGATCCACTTGCACCCTATGGGTTTTATCCCTTTGGGTGGATCAACCAAAGTCCATACTTGGTTTGTATACATGGAATCCATCTTTGACTTCATGGCTATGAGCCATTGATCAGACTTTGAACTATTTAGAGATTCTTCGTAGGTAGTTGGCTCATCATTTTCTATGAGAAATACGTCCTTCTGTTCGCTAATAAGAAATCCATATCTTTCTGGAATAGAACGTATCCTACTTGTCCTACGAAGCACTTGTGTTTTAGAAGAGTCAGCTGTTAATTCATCATCATGAATTACAACTTCAGGTTCAATCAGATGAGACGCGTCTATTAGAGCATCTTGAACTTCACTAAGCTCAACTTTGCTCCCACTGTCTTCTCTCAATAGAAACTCTTTCTCTAAGAAGACAACATGCTTTGAAACAAACAACCTTTGTTCCAAAGTGTTGTAGAATTGATATCTTGTTGTTTCTTTAGGATATCCTACAAACAGACACTTATCAGACTTAGCTTCAAGCTTATATGATATTGTCCTCTTCACATAAGCAAGACAACCCCATACTCTTACAGGAAAGATAGTGGCTTTTCACACGCAATTCTGATATCTCATATGGAGTAGCCTCAAATGGCTTGGATGAGACTCTGTTTAAGATATAAACAGTGGTCTCAAGTTCATAACCCCAAAAGGATTTGGGGGTAATCGCTTCGCCCATCATGTACCTCACCATGTCTAAGTCAAGGTCTTGCCTTTTCTCTCTCACCACACCATTGTGTTGTGGCATGTAAGGTGGAGTCCATTGGGACAAAATCCCATTTCCCTTGAGATAATCCAGAAACCCTTGGCTTAAGTACTCACCACCTCTATATGATCTAAGAGATTTTGTACTTCTCCCAAGGCTGTTTTTCTACCTAATTTTTGAATTCTTTAAGCCTTTCAAAGGCCTTAGACTTATAACTCATGAGATATAATTACCCATATCGTGAATAGTCATCGATGAAGGTTAAACAAAACCACCTCTAGCATGCATAGACATAGGACCACATACATTAGTATGTATTAGGTCTACTAGTCCGTTTGCCCGTTCATTCTTTCCCTTAATGGGTAATTTGGTCATTTTTCCTAACAAGCATGATTCACATGTGTCAAAATGATCTACAATCAAATGACCCAAACTTCTAATAATTTGTGTAGCTCGGCCATGCTTCTCTCACTTTTTATATGTCCAAGACGACAATGCCATAAATATAATGATTTCAAATTATCTCATTTTTTTCTTTTATTGTCATGAACATTCAAGATTGAATTTGACATATCTAATATGTAATGCTCAAAGTACCATTCGCATAAAAAACATCATTTAATATAATGTAACAACTATTGTTACAAAAATTTATATGAAACCCTTTCTTGTTTAAACATGAAACAAAAATGATGTTCTTCGTCAAAGCTGGCACACAAAATCAATTGTCCAAATATAAACAAAATCCAATAGGAAGGTTCAAAACATAAGTCCCAATAGCACAAATCGTAATCCTCAAAATTATTACTCCACTCAAGGCTCTGACTCTCCCTCTGTGAGCTTCCTACTGTCTCTAAGGCCTTGCATATCATTGCATATGTGTTTGTCCCTTTTTATATAGACTAAAAACCCCTCAAATTCACATAGTTATAAGAGCCTTAAATTTCTCTCGCATCCATGTAACTTTGGATAAATTTGCTTAATAAAATATTTCTTTCAGAAGGTTCATGATTTAAAAATAAGTGGATTAGTCTATGACATCGCAAGTGCAATAAGCCTATACAAGTAGTAATCGAATGTAAAGTCCGTGTATCATTCCCAGAGATTGGTACGACTAAAGATCAATCCACCCCAACTACTAAACTTCCATGCTATTTTGGACTAAAAACTCAAAGTGGAAGTTGTATCTAGAAAATGAAGGTTCTGCATCATTAACTAACGTTAACTAAGCTAAAACAAATTAAATGAATAAAAATAAATTGTAACTAAAATACTGGATCGACCGCTTTCCGTGAGAAACGAAACTATCGCTGAATTACAATGAAACAAATAATTCCTACACTAAAATTCATTGCTCATGGTGTAATGATCCGGGATTTGTCAAAGATTTCCTGTAAATTTTGAATCGGATTTTCTCCATATTCACCTGTTTGATACCCTTGCTTCTCTCGAAGACAAGATCTAAACCAGCCTACTTGTGGTTCCCAATCCTCTCAGAAGATCCGGGGCATTTTTCTTTCTCAATACTTCACACCCATTTCTTGCTGACGCCACCTCAGATTTCCTTCAGATTTTCGCAGTTTCTACCACTTCAAGATGGCTCAACCTCCGCATCTATCATCGCTTTTTCCTCGACAGATCTCGCCTTAACACGTGTCACACCCCGATTCCCGGTCCGACCCGATTGGCGGATCCGAACCAAGTTTGGGGTGCGAGACCATCTACCGGGACTCTTTACCTGATTTTTTAACCGACCGAACTGGTACCTGTGGTTATGGCCCACATCTTATAACATAATCAAAATCTCATATACATAACCAAAAGAACTACCACCGGAGTGGTGTCCATAAAAATCTACACCCAGTTACTGAGTCCCATTTACAAATACAAAACTGTCCTTTTACAATTACAAATCAGAGCACGGAACCTACATGTAGTGAACTCCTTACAAGTGTGTCGCCCACCAGAGTGCTGATGTTTGCTAACGCTCTTCTCGTACCTACACCTGATTAGAAAACCCGTGCTAAGCTTTACGCTTAGTGGGAAACATATCTTATACAGAATCACATGCATTTATACTGAATCACAAATATCATAAAACAATGTATATCTGAATCTTCAGGAATTCATATAACAATTTTGCATACCTACTTATTCCTATAACAAACTTATGCTTGTTCACATCTCTCGTATGCAGGACTAAACTTATACTTATAACAAACTTATACTTGTACAGATCTTATACTGATGACAGACTTATTCTTATTCCAATCTCCCGTAGGACACATACTTATGCTCAGATCGTGACGTATACTTATTTCTAGTTCTAAATGACATATATATATATATATATATATATATATATATATATATATATATATATATATATATATATATATATATATATATATATATATATATATATATATATCGAACTTATATTGATACTGTCTTCGCATTTATAATTATCTTGGGATCTCCTGTAGAGTCGCGTAATCCAATCTTATTCGTAACTTAGGACTCATAAATGTACTTATGTGTATACGGATCTCCCGTAGGGGTTACAGATCTTATTCTTATACAGAACTTATACTTATAACAGACGTATATGTATTCGGATCTCACGTAGGAGTTACAGAACTTATGCTTATACAGGGTTACTTATACACGTATTGGTACTCATATATATCTCAGATCTCCCGTAGAGTCGATGTAACTTATACCACTGAGTTTACACTTGTTCTGAGGTACCGTGAGGTATCAGCCGTAAATTACTCGAACGTATGCCGGTATTTGGCAGAGTTTATTCTTATATGGAAGTACTCAGAAGTACTACTAAACTTATATTGGTACTTCGTGATCTTATACTTCTGTACTCACGGCATATCCCGTCTTACGTAACTTATACTTGTGTTATGGAGCTTATTCTCGCCCTTCGGATACGTATACCCAGAAAGGCTTACAAAACATTTTGCCGGTATAAAAAGTACCCGTAGGTACTACATAAATGCATTCATTATACGCAGGTACCCATAGGTACTACGTAACTTATACTTATTCTTTTGCATATAAGATCTTACCTGTATTTCGAATCTTGTACCTTATCTTATACGCTATTACTTTAATCCTATACTGGCCTTTGCATGTAACTTATACTGTCTTTGGCGTAACTTATAATGTCTTACGAACTTATACTCGGCATATTTTGGAGCACACACACGGTATTTCGGATCTTATATCAGATACATAACTTATACATGTATTTCAAATCTTATACATGTAATACGTAACTTATACTTATTTTACTTTAACTTATACGGGTCTTACGTATCTTATTCTCGTGCGGCTGCACCGTGAGGGTGCGATGAGCTTCCGAACGTGATCAGATCATATCACATACAAGGTCGATCAGACTTCTACGAGATACCTTATTACTACCTTCAGTACGCATCACATTCATTATACCTGAAGTAAATCGTAGTTACGACCGGATCTCTATACTTATCACGTAATCCTCAGACTTATTTTACCGATACGAGAGTACCCTTAGGTACTACTGGACTTATACTTATTTTATCGATACGAGAGTACCCTTAGGTACTACTGGACTTATACTTATTCGGACCTCCCGTAGGAGTTACAGAGTTTCTTCTTATGCAGAACTTATACTTATAACAGACGTATGTTCATTCGGGACTCCCGTAGGAGTTACAGAGCTTAATCAGATACAGGAGTACCCGTAGGTACTACAGAACTTAATCGAGATAGGACTTAATCAGAGACAGGAGTTAATTAGAGACAGGAGTACCCATAGGTACATGGTAACTTATTCAGATGCAGAGTACCGTGCAGTACTACGATCTTAATCGGGAGACGAGTACTCCATAGTACTACGGTAACTTATTCAGATACGTGAGTACCCGTAGGTATCGGGCAGATCTTAATCGGGACGTGAGTACCCATAGGTACTACGTAACTTATTCGATACGTGAGTACCCGCAGTACTACGTGATTTTAATCGTGAGACGTGAGTACCCGTAGGTACTCCAGAACTTAATCAGACATAGGAGTACCCGTAGGTACTACAGTGTAACATACGATACATTCGTATCTTACTCTTATTCTTTATTCGTAGTCTTATCATATAACTGCTTGACTTCTGCATTGCAAATAGTACGGAATGAGTAAGACACAGCACAATAAGTACCCTAAGATACTATACAAAGATTTAAGCACCGTATGCTTAATCAAAATAGAGTGCCAGAAGATTAACAGAGTACCGGCACTTAATCAGAGGCCAGAAGATCTAATCGTGAGTGCGTGTACTGGCATTAATCAAGAGTGCCGAAAGCACTCAACAGGAGTACCGGGTACTAATCGGGAGTGTCGTAGCACTAATCGAGAGTACCAAAGTACTAATCTGTGAGAGTACCATACTATACGTGCCTCCCCGCTCACGTAATGTGAGGTGCCATGTCATTCAACAATCGGTCTTGTGCGCTTTACAATTATATGAGTTCACAACTTACTATCTTATAATAGCATTCTTAGCCACATTATGTTTTTATGACATACGCTACTTCGTGTTCATGTTTAATCGCCATGTTTCATATCCTATTCAAAGCCTTCATGCCTATTCCATGTGGCATTTCGTGATACTTATACGTGAATAACATGTATTCACACATCGGTCATGTATTCTTGTCCTTCACGCATCATACTTTTCTTAGAAATTGAGTCATCCACTGAATCATCCAAACTCGTTGGTGGCATTTTTCATGCCAACCACGCTTTACCGATTTTACCGAGGGATAGTCTGCAATATTCATTTTCCAGTGCATTTTCTCCATATTTGACACTGGTTCTTTGTACTCTTTTAAAGCTAAGGTGCTAAGGGTTCATTCCAATCGAGCACCGAACTCCAAGTTGCTGCTCAAAACACCCGACTACCTTCTATGATGTCGGACGAATTGGCTTGCACATAAATTTCACTTTGAGTGGATTTTTCTGACCACTTAGAGTCAGAATTGACAACAAATTATTTCTTTGCGGTTTGGTTCTACTCTTGAAGTCTATTTTAATTCGGCCACTTGAATCACTCTAAATCGAATAAGAAATGAGAAAGTTATGGGCAAAATACAAAACTGGTCGAAACTCGAGAACAGAAAGGAAGAAAATTCTAAGATGACCCCTAATCGTGTACCCCAGACACTGTGGCACTACCGTAACCCAAAGTGTACCATGGTCAGGACCGAAGTGCCTTAATGTATTTTTGTTCCATATTTCCATATTTTGCTACCCAAATCAACTCTATACTTTATAAACACTTCAAGACCACTTCAAATTCATCTTATGATCTCTTTTCTCCTCACTTCATCTTTCAATTACATATCTTTCTTCAAAATTTTCATGAATTTATTCCAAAACCATTCTAATATGGGTCTTAACCCATACACAAGCTAAAACTCAAGGATTTGTTATTAGGCTTATTCTAAACCCTAACCCTTACTGTTATTATTAATCATGAATCCAACCTCAAAGGAAGGATTCCTACTTTTCTCAGGATTTAGAATTTTTACAACCTTTAATTTCAATATATCTTGGTTATGATGCAACTTAACAAACCCTAGTTTCTGGAACTCTAATCTTTTCTAGAATTCCATACAAAATTCATATGATCCATACCAAATCTCATAGAATGCATGATCAAGGTTAGCCTACCTTAGCTTCTCGATTCGCTTGAATCCTCCTTCTTCCTCTTCTTCTTCCTCTTCTCCCTCTCTTCCACGCTTTTCTTCCCACAAAATGGAGACCACTGTCTTTAACCCATGTTTGCTAAGGCCATGTTTGGCCTTTTTATAAAACCCATTTTTGGGTTAGCTTTCTCTAATTTCAAAAAGGTCCTTCCATGTTTGACTATTTGTATTCCAAGTTCCCAAATTGTATTTTGGCCCATAGTCTCTTCAATTTATGACTTTTAAGCCCCTTTTTGGACCAATTACAATTTTGTCCTTAAATCTTGTAAATTTCCGGGTCTCTCGTTTCCATGTTTCACATTTAACTCACGAAACATTTAAATTATGCTTACAAAATACCCTAAACATGTCGAAAACTACTAGGGTATATTTTGGGGCGTTACAACATGAGGTTAAGAACTTGCCTTTAGATTAATGTGAACTCTCTGATCATTTATATTATTAAATACTCCCCTCCAACATCAATTATGAGCGAATGGGGGATTTATCAAAATGAACTTTCGGGCTCACTGCTCATCAATGGTAGTCTAGCATACCCGTAAAAGAATGCTCGCCTCTCAGAATTCTCGCTTCGTATCACGCGCAGAGGGCATCCCGATATCGAGCAAGATACATTCTCAACTGGTATTTGCATTACTATTGGGAACTTATCAATTCAAAACGACACCAAATAAGCAACCAACCCAAATAAGTTCTCTAAATTTATGCAGAAAGACTGTAATTAAATAAATCAAATCCAAGAGAAGCCGCGCTTTGATTATCGTGACAGACTGCTTAAGAAATGGAGTACCGATCACGCATAACAACTCGTAATTGCAATAAAAAAACTAAGAAGAAATGAATTCCGTAAATTTGTCTAGATTTCATAAATTTCAGCAAGAATTTTAAGAAGAAAGTAATGTAAATAAAATCTTAGCTCTACTGCCTCTCGCAGACAAGCCAGATATTCAAATCCGTGAAAAGAAATAAACTAAAATAAAGAAAAGCAAATAAAAATCTACTTTAAACTATATTAATCGAAGTTCCTCTCCTTTCTCCTTTTTCTCGGGTAGCGAAGACTGGGTTACTTTACTATTCTAATCGCCTATTTATACCGCCAAAAGGAATCGTCCAATCCCCAAAAACTCAGTGGAATTCCCAAAGAAAGCCCACCTACCGCTCGTCGCAACCTCGCTGATGTTGGCGGTTACGAATTTCCTCGTTGCTCCGGGGCTCGGCCGCGACCTTGTTGCTTCGCCGCAACTAGATTCCTTTGCAAAGATGCTTCGATCAATGGTCGTGACACGTTTCAGAGTCGTGACCTTATTTGCTCAAGCAGCTTCCATAGTTGATGTCGCGACTACGGTTTCATGTTGCGACATCATTGTTTCTTCTCTTTCTCCCCGTTTCGAAGCTAGACTCCCGCTTTAGGGTTGCGACCACCTTCTGTTTGTGGATGACTTCCATGTTGTGACTTTCTTTCCTGGGCCGCGACGGTGGTCGTCTTCGCCTTCACAGTTTCACTTTTTTGTCGCGACCTCAAGGTGATGTCGTGACCTCTTTGATGCCCATTTCTTTCTTCCGTCGCAACCTCGCCTCTTGTTGCAACCAATTTCTTCCCAACTTCTTATTCTAGGTCGCGGACTTCAATGTGATGTCGCAACCTCATGTTTCTCTTTTCTAGTCGCAAGTAGTCTCACTACTCAAAAGTAGTTGCGACCTTGATTTCGCCGCCGCCTTCTTCCGTGTCGCGACCTAAATGAGTGGTCGCGATATCGCTGGACCCTTGATTAGTAATGGTCGCAAACTTCAGTTCTTGGCAAGGGCTTTGTTTCGCTTCGTGTCGCTAATTCTCTTCAACCTCTATTTTTGGTTGCAATCTCTCAATCTTTCCTCGGATGAGGACTCGTTTCGCTTATGTCGCGACCTCAATCAGATGTCGTGACCTCAAATGGAGCCTTCATTTCAAAAACAGTTGCACCCCATTTACTTGCAAAGAATCTCTCTGCGGGTTTCTATCGACGATCCTCGCCGCGACATCGAGTGATGTCGCGACCTCGCTATATCCCATCGCGCCGCGACATCGTGAGGGTGTCGACATGAAGATTCTTCTCGAACATTTCCTCAGTCTCGACTACCCTCGTTGTCGCAACCTCTTTCATTTGTTGCCTTGGTCATCCTGGTCGCAACCTCAATCTTCAAGTCACGACTTCGCTTGCTACACTTCTATTTTCTTCCCAAAATTGATTCGTGATGTCGTGACTTGGAAATGATTGAAAACTATTTCCCTGTCGCGACTCAATTTTTAGTCGCTGGGATTTCATTTTTCGCTTGCAGTGCGTGCCTCTTCCGGGTTTTTGGCCGAGATTTTAGCTTAAGGCCGTATTTTCCGCAAAATTAAATTCGAGTAAAATATCCACGTCGCATACAAATCAACATTTATCTCGTAATATGTTCGAAAATGATTAAAAAATCTAATGAGTTTTTGACTCATCAAATTTCCAAATTTAAAATTTGCTTGTGCCTGCCAAAGAAAAGAAAGAATTGTTTGTCCTCAAACAAATGTTTAAAATTTTAAGACATTTTTCCGATTCATACTACGTTTTTCTTATTCCACCTTCTAACTGAAATAAAGAGATACCAAAGATCATTTTAAATTTCCGCCAATTCAAGAATAAGAATGGTACACTTTCATCACAAATTTTCATGAATAATGTATTTGAATTCAGCTTGGCTCAACAAGTCTTGTTCTCGGTGTAGGTGTAAAAGTCTTCAATCCTTTTCATCTTCATGTTGGAATCTTGATAATCTGGAGTTTTCTGACTGTTGGTCAAAGTCCCATAGGCTTGTTTTTCAGCTGATCTCCAATTAATGTAGGTAAATTCAACCTTCAAGATCAATGAGGTCTTTGAGGCTTGTAATGTTGGGCTTAGGTAATCAACAGATACGAGAAAATTTAAGCTGCAAATCACCCGCCCCACCTTTTCAGACTTGTCATTCAAATTTTCACCATTTTTTCTCTTTGCATTTCTGTTGATTCTCCTCATCTCGCCCTGATTCATCTTTTTTAAATTCTTTTATGGGAATTTAATTTCCATATGCACTTTATTCCAAAGGCCCTGTTCCGTAACTCTTTGCTTCTGCTTTTTCTAAGGTCAGAATTACAGTAAATGTTTTGTCTTCAGTTTCTTTTATGTAACTCTTAGAGAATCCTTGTGCTAGCAACTCATACCATTTGGTATTAGGTACTAGGGTGTTAAAACACCCCTACGAGTCTTAATTGTTCAAGGAAAATAGGCCACAAGACAAAACTTATTCCCTTTTTTCATTAATTTCGTTTCTTACTTCTTCACCTCATACCGTAATATTGGAAATATTTTTTCCCCAAACTTGTTTCTTCCTTACAAGAGACTTTTTCAGACCGAAATCGGATAATTTGAGCTCTCGTCACAGATTATCAAGAAGGAATTTAGGCTTTCAGCTGTCAAGTATTGAAGAAATAAGGCTCAGGTGGCTCAAATCATGAACTAGAGGATATGCTTTTAGCATATCGAGGGTAGGCTCGAAAGCTAAACCGGCCAAGGATGGCCTCTATTACTGTTGGTCGCTTACCTAAGATTTATCAATCAACAATCTAACAAGTTCTAGGACTACGACTCTTAATCCCGAATTTCGTAAGATGTTCCTAATTCCTCTCAAAGTTTCATGAGTTTTGTTGACCCAAGTGTATTATTTCTTCAAGACTTGTACTTATTCACTGTCTACTTACATTATTTCAGCCAAGTGCTTTGTTCCATCAGCAATAACCATTTTCTAATTTTTGCAATCTAAACTGAATTTAAACATGCAGGTTGTAACTCCTAATTTCCCGTTTACTAATTTACGCCCTTATTTTTCCTGCATTTTTGTTCTTTGGAAAGAACAGAATTGTTTATTTGGATCTTTGCAATGCATAAGGCACTTATTCTTTAATGCTAAAACAGAAAATGACACGCACACAAATTCCTCAAGTCATGTTCATCCATCAATAAACATCTATTCACAACCAAAATTTTCTATTCAACCAAAGCAAAGCAACTAATCAAGCTTAAAAGAGTAACTATAAATGAAATTCAATAAAATACAGACAATTGATGAACAAAATGGATTTCTATTAGAATTTTCGGGAATGTATAAATTGATAACATGCTAAGAAAAAACTTTAGTTTCCTCTTTTCTTCTCAGAGGCCTTTTAGGTATAATGTTGGGAGTGATCTACATCGAAAAGTGGCCATGCCGGGATCAAACTTAGAAATTTCATTTTATGATTGCTCCGACCGCAGGGGAATTTTTGCCTTTGGCATATTTCATTGTTTAGTTGCACTGCATGAATGAGTGTATCTTGTCTCTTTCCCACCTGATTAACTTTTCCTTCCACTTTAGAGATACATTCTAGCAGCTTGGACAAGTTCTGATTGATCAAGTCCATACTCTCCAACCAGGTTTTTCTTCTATACTCATCATTGTCTTCCAACTGCTGATCTCTTTCTTTCATTAACTCTCGAACTCCTTGAACAAGCTCCCTATATAAATGCTTGAACCCATCAATCTTCCTTAGCATGTTATTTCACTCTCTGCCTCTTTCTTCAAGATGTTCAAGAATTGGTATCATGGAATTGATTATTATAAAAGGTTTGCATGCTTGTCTTTATTTTTCCATCATATTTTCTTGTTTCTTCGCCTTGTGTTCTTCTTCGATCCCATTTTTCTTCCCATATCTCGCTCCTTTCTTCCTCTCGGGCTGCGCCTTCCATAAATTATTCTTTGATCCGTTGTTTTTCCCATTTCGCTCTATCTCTTCCATCTCCATTTTCACAAGCCCGAAAGCATTTCCATGATTTCCCAAGATTTCTTCTCTCGCTTCTCGATCCTTTTCTCGCTGAGCAGCACTTGCTCGTACTTCCGAAACGGCGATCGGGTCGGGCTTACCCCGAAAGGTTCTTCTTCGTCGGAAGATCAGTTCGCACTTCCTCTATTTCTCTTCTTTCATTTTCCTAGATTTTCCGCTCTATTTCTCATCCACTACCATCACTTCCTTTCGTCTATTTCCTTTAGGTCCCTTCACACTCCCCGGCCGTGGTTGTGAGGGAACCCCGAGGACATTTCTCTTCTTCCTTCCAATTTCCCTTCACCCCTGCCTAGAGACAAAGTCTGGTAATAGTAAGAGGGGGCGAGGGATCACCCCTCTTTATTACTATGGTGGTATCCTCTCGATGGATTCTTCACCAGATGCCTATATTCATTTTGTATCCTTTCAAAAAGGCATACAAAGTGATGGCTTCCTCGCTCTCCGACCGAAAGGTGTTTAGTAGGCACCATTATAGAACATAAGGAAGTAAACCAAACCTTGCTTCTTCGCTGTGAGCTCCTCTTGATGGCATATGGGGCTCTTTTCTTCACCTCCCATTTCCCCTTTCCTCTAGTCAGCCGATTCAATATCTTTTCATAATTTGGATTTTCCAACAACTTCTTATACTTCGACCCATGCTTAAAATCTCTCAATTTAAACATTTAATTTATTCTTCTATCACCGAAGGGCACCCAAACACCTCTCACATAAACAGAATCATCCTTCATTCCCACCATATTTGCATAGAATTCCCTGGTAAGAGCCGAAAATCCTGGTGCTTTGTGCTCTCAAAAGAATCCCCAACCTCTTTTTTCTATTACTTCCGAAAATGGGGGAATTAGTTTACCAAAACCTCTTTCACACACAAATTCCTTGTCAAACATCACCTGTTCCACAATTCTAAGCTTCTTTATGAAAATGAAGTCTTTTTCTTCTTCTGCTTCTTTATCTAAGTCAAGCCATCCTCCTCCGGCTGGTTTCCTTTTTCAACATTTATTTCTTCCTCAGGTTGAGTTTCCGACTGAACTTCTTCCACTGCTTCGACATTTTCACGCATGATTTCGGTCAGACGCTTGTTAAGATTGGCGACTTCATCTTGATTTGTTGCCATGATTGAAGCTTTGCGAGAATACTACTTTGCTCTCTGGTTTGTGGTTTCAAGATTCAAAAAAGATGGATGTAGAAGTGGAAAGGTCAGATGACCAGCTTAATGGAATTTGAAATGGAACAGACGCTGGGCTTAATGTCATAATTGTGATATGGGAGGTCACGATATTAAATTTTTAGCCTCTTAATTAATGATTTTAAATTCAAGGAATCCTATTTTACGTCGGAGCTCAAAATGGAAGGTTTAAAACCTACTTTTATCGAAGTTTTGGATATCTGGTCGCAATATAGATTTTGTCACACCTGAAATGGTCACAATGTGGAACTTCACGGAAATGTGTCAGAGAATGAACATCACTTCACTTTCTTTCTTCCTTTCTTATTTCGGCCGTGACTCGCTTCACTGCTTCGACTTTCTTTTCTATTTTATTGTCTCATATCCAAGATTCTCGGGTTTCAACCTTTTGGATTACTGTTACACTAAAATTTTTATATCTCCCTAAACAATAAAATTCACAACTATTTCAATTTATTCAAATCCAATCAAGGCAAACACAACTCAATTCATCTTCATCATGCAAATATTCAACAAAATCATCCACTATGCATCATATTCAAAATTTTAAGAAACTAACAAAGTAAAATTTCAAACTTTCAATCATGCCATATCGTAGACAAAATTTAACAAATCAAGAAGAGTATATCGCTTCATTTTTCGCTTCGGCGCAGATTAAGTTTGATCAGAGATGCCCCTTATGCACAAATTTCATTGTCCTGCAAAATTAACAAAAAATATTTACCTACTCTTCTCAAATTACACAAAGCTATTAGAAATTTAAACATAAAAAAAAATAACAAGAAAAACTTAAACAAACCGACGTGGATCGCTTTCCACAGTCGCTTCAATTTTAGTCTTTACCGAACTCGTCACGCTTACTGTTCTCGTTTCTTCAAATTTTCATTCGTAACTAAGAGTCATTCTTCCAATCGCTTTCTCCCAAGGTAGTGCTTTTAATCTTCCGACCATTAACTTTGAATTTCTCATGATTGCTGATTCTAAGTGTCACCGTCCCAACCGTGTGCTTGATACACTGTGATATGGTCCACCTTAATTGATTTGCTTTCCCGAAAGAGTCTTAGCTCAGTTGAATAACAGACTGATTCCCGCCTTGAATTCCCTCCTCAAATTCGTTGATCATGCCATTTTTTTTTTGTTTTTATCTGTGGGTCCCAGCCTTGTATCATAGGCTTCATTCCTCAACTCTTCCAATTCATTTAGCTGGAGTAGCCTCTCTTCTTTAGCAGCCTTGAAATCAAAATTTAGCTTCTTGATGGCCCACATAACTTTATATTCTAGCTGAGGTAGGTATGAGGTTTCGAACAAGCTGTATGGTGACATTCGATGGGAGTTTTAAACGATCCTGTATGCAGGAGTGCATCATCAAGCTTCATACCAATCTCTTATGCTGGAACTTACAGTCTTTTCAAGAATTTTCTTTATCTCCCTGTTGGAAATTTCGGCTGCCCGATTTGTTTGAGGTGATAAGCGGGCTCGTAATAATGTTTGATACCATATTTGCCCGTGAGTTTGTCAAACACATTATTTGCAAAGTGGCTTCTCCATCAGCGATTATAGTTAGGTGTCCCAAATCTGCGAGAATATTTATTTGTAAAAAATCCATTAATATTAGCATCATTCTTAGGACAAGCTGCCGCCTCAGCCCATTTTGATACATAATCCACGACTAGGAGTATGTATATATTTCCAAATGAAGTGGAAAAGGCCCGTAAATCTATTCCCATTACATCAAACAATTGCACCACGAGGATACCTTGTAGAGGCATTTCATGCCTTTTGATGATATTTCCCATTCTTTGTCATTGATCACATAACTTCACCCATTCAAAACAGTCCTTAAATAGTAGGCGGTAAATCACGTGGAGAATTTTGTGGGTTGTTTTATCTCTGCTAATATACTCTTATGGTGATGCATGACATTCTTGTAAAATCTTTCTTTGCTCACCTTAAGTACACATCCTTATAATCGAATTAAGCTCCTCTTTTAAAAAACGGTAATGGGCCATCCCGGATGTAGTATCACATTGTATCGGTCCTTAGCTTTTCTCTGCTGGTAGGCGGAATTAAGTGGAATAATTCCTGAGCTGAAAGTTCACAATATCATCATGCCAAGGTGTTTTGAGTGACAGCTGGAATAACTGCTCATCTGGAAATTTTTGCTATTTCTCTTTCTTCTTCTTGTTCAGCAGGTTTCTCCACTCTTGACAAGTGATCAGCTATCACATTGTCACAACCTTTCTTGTCTTTTATTTCTAAATCAAATTCCTGTAATAACAATACCCTCCTGATCAGTCTTGGCTTTGCTTCTTTCTTTGCCATTAGATACTTAATTGCTGCATGATCGGTGTGTATAATAACATGGGACCCCAAAATGTATGGCCTAAATTTTTCACATGCAAATACTATAAATGACATCTCCTTTACCCCTAGGTAGTAGAGTAATTTTCACGAGCTTCGTTAAAGGTTTTCTTTGGCATAGTATACTCAATACTCAGACTCACTTTTAAACTACGTCCCCCGATACAACTCCCGTGCAAAATCAGGCATCCACATGATTTCCAAATTCTCTGTTCCAATACGGTTTTTGCCATGATGGGAGCTTCAACTAGTCAGTTTGATTTCTTCAAAAGTGCGGCGGGGATTCATCGAAATAGAACTTAGTATCCTTTTCGGCAATGCATAGTGAATGCGAAATTTTTTGAGAAATCTCGATAAATCTTTTGTAAAATCCGGCATGTCTAAACTTATGATTCCCTTGGCTTGTAGTGGGTGGCATTAAATTTCTTATAATTGAAACTTTAGCAGTACACCTCACAGCCTGTATAATCATGTGCCCCAAAGACAATTCCTTCACGTAACCATAAAATGGCATTTTTCCCAATTGACTAGATTCTTGTCCTTGCACCTTTAAATCTTGTCCCAAGTTATGCGAGGCCCGATAGCCCCGGATCCATACACAACGTAAAATCATCCATGAAGATCTCCATAACTTCTTACTTCATCGAGAAAAAATAGACATCATGCATCTTTGGAAGGTACCGGGGCATTACATGAGCCAAATGGCATTCTCTAAAGCAAAAGTATCGAATGGGCATGTAAAAGTGGTTTCTCTTGATCCTCGGGTGTGGCAATTTGGTTATATCGAGAGTATCCATCGAAAACAAAAGTGAGGGTGTCTGCCGATCTATCCGACGTCGATCAATGAAAGAGCGAGGAAAAATGATCCTTTCTGTTCATAGTATTATTCGGTTTTTACATGTCAATACACACCCTCCATCTGTCCACGAGTTCTTGTAGGAATAAGATTCATTCTTTTTCATTTTACGATCACAGTGAATCCTACCTTTCTTGGGAACTACATGCATTAGGCTCACCCAGAACTATCGATATAGCATATATAAAACCTGCATTTAACCATTTGAACTATTTTCTAACAACTTCTTTCATCCTTTGGGTTCGCCTCCTTTGATGCTCAATAAAGTTTTACATTATCATTCGGCAATATTTTGTGCATGCAAATGGAGGGACTAATACCGCCCGGATCTCGATTGACGAAACAATAGCTTCCTTGTATTTTCTCGGGAATTTCCAGCGACTTATGTTCTTAGACAGTCAATCGCGGTGATATGATATTTCGTTTTTCTCTTTTTTGGTTCTAAGAACTCATATTTCAAATGGCTGGGCAATTCTTTCAATGTTAACCCTTCTGCACTAGTTTCCTGCTCATAGGTTTTACCATTTACATTTATACTTCATCTTAGTTGTTTTCATTTATGCTGAGCTGTTTCTTTGTTAAATAAATTTGAAAGCGTATTTCACAATCAAGACTCTCAAGATACTGAAAATTCATCTCATTCATTGATAGAATGTTGAAAGAATACGATCGAGAATTCAATTCAACAACGATAAGACTATTGTTTCCTACGTGCCCTGGCTTTATGCATCTACATCGGGATGTTCCGGACTCTGTAAGATTAAAGTGCCTTTGCTTCATTCCGTACTTAAGCGTCGATTCACCTTTTACGCACATCTATCAAAGGCAGCTCAGGTTGCTAGAAAAGGTCTTCCTAGCAACAAAAGGAACTTGGGTATCTTCCTCCATCTTCATGAAGTAACAAATCCTTTGGGAAGATGAATTTCCCGACATGACAAGTACATCTTCAAGAATACCTTACGGTTGTGCCATTGATCACATCGACCATTTGCAATGTAATTCTTTGTTGGGATAGTTCCCCCAAACTAAGTCTTTGCACAACAGTAGAGGCATCAAGAATTTATACGCTCAGAATCACATAAAGCCTTCTTGAATTTCATATTTCCACATGGGCGAGGAATGGTGAAACCGCCCGAAGTCCTTCATTTTCTTCAGGTGCTTTTGTTGGATAGTACGCTGGGTAGCAGTCAAGTTCACTATTCCCTCCTTAGCTATCTTCCTTTTCTTGTTCAGTATCTCCTTTAGAAATTTTGCATAAATAGGCATTTGGTTGATTACCTCTGCAAATGGGATATTGATTTCTATTTTCTTGAAAATGTCCAAGAATCTAGAAAACCGCTCTTCCCTTTTTGCCTTGAAATTATACGTGGAGAGCTTGGCTTATTTGTAGGTGTATAAGCTGGTACTCCTTCCTTCTGTTTCTGCTCATTACTTCCTTCAGGCTGTTCAGTCTGTGTGCTCTTCTCTCCTTCCTTTCCAGTCTCTTCTTGTTCTGCCTCAGTCTCTTCTTTCCTTTCTTTCCTTCTGTTGTTGCTCACTTCTTTCCCACTTCTTAACTGAATTGCCATGTAGTCTTTTGGATTCTTTTGAGTGTCACTAGGGAATGTACCCTTGCTTTGATTTGGCATATTCAGGGCCAACTGCCCTACTTGTGTCTCCAAGTTTTTCAATGAGGCACTTGTATTCTTCTGAAATACTTGAGTGTCAGACTTGAAAGCTTCCAGTCGGGCGGTTTACGTTCATGGAAGTGTATAAAGCCTCTTGATGCACCACCTTGAAGCTGCGACATTTGTTCTTTAAATGGTTGAGTCCTCCTTGACCACGATATTCATTTTTGCCTTCACCCCTTGATCTTCAGTCTTGGAACCTTGTTGAGCTGGCGATATCCACTGTTGAGTTCACATCCCGTACCTTGGGCTTGTAATGCCCACATCAACGTATGAGAAATTCTCGTAGGTTCACTTGATCTTTGGTATGTGTGGGCGAGGTTAGGATTTGGCTTGGAAATGGTAATTTCTTGGTTCGTGCGTACTTAACCTCCTCATCACCATAAGAATCTTCTTACGTTTGGTACTTCAGCACTTCTTCTCATCGTTCTCTTTCCATTGCTCACATTTCATGAAGCGGTGTGCATTTTCTTTCTTTGTTTTGTCCATCCTGTACGCTTGATGGCATCTAACTACCTCCATGGCTGTCATTTTTACTCAGCTCCGCAGCCCTTTTCCTCTGCTATTACCTTGAAAATTGGATGGAGCTTTCATATTGCATTTGGCCAAGTCTTCTACAAGATCTCTAGCCTCTTCAGCACTTTTTCTTTTAAAGGCTCCGCAGCATGAAGCATCGATAATGCCTTTAGATGTATCATTTAAGGCATGATACACTATATCCATCTGGGTTTTTAAATCAATTCCAATACCTGGGGAACCTCTTCGACAACCTCTTGAATCTCTCCCGAGCGCTATATATAGGCTCTCATCTTCCCGCATTTGGAACAACATAATCTCTCTTAACTACTATAAAAGTGAATGGGGAAAGAACACCTTGGTAATAGCCTACCAACTCTTCCCAAGTATCAGCTGAACCATATGGTAATGATTCATACCATGTGGCTGCTATATCTCTTAAATAAAATGGGAAGAGATGCAACTTTATCACCTCTGGCCTCTGCAATTCAGACTTTCACTATTTGCCATCATAGAGAGAAATCTACCCGGAGTGCTCGTTTGGGTCTTGATTGGGGTGACAGTGGCCCGATCTTCTTTGCACCATTGTTATCAAAGCCCAGCTTTAGTTCGAAGTTATTGCATCCATAGTAGAACATCTGATTACGGGAATATTTTCTGAATGATAGGCCTCTAGAAATCCTCCATTGTGTTAGTAATAGGAGGCCTTACGGTGACAATCTCTGTTCCTCTGTCTGGTCGTGTCTCTCGTCTGCCGCCGTGTTTTTGCTGCGATCTTTCTTAAGCAGGTATTCTTTCCAATTCAATGTCTGCTTGGAAGCAAATTCGAGGAATCACATTTCCTATGCGGTAAAAGTTTTCTGAAGTAAAACACACTCAGATTAATAAGTTAGTCAAAAGTAAACAAAATATTTTCAACATGACATTAGGAATCGGTGGTAGATGTACCCACTACTTGAAAAGCTAATTTTGTTCTTTTCTTTATAAAATGTCAATTAGCATTTCCATAACTTGTTAGAATATTGATCTATTTAATTCTTTCAATCCCCAGCAACGGCGCCATAAAGCTTGTTTGTCCCTTTTTATATAGACTAAAAACCCCTCAAATTCACATAGTTGTAAGAGCCTTGCATTTCTCTCGCATCCATGTAACTTTGGATAAATTTGCTTAATAAAATATTTCTTTAGAAGATTTTAAGCGATTTAAAAATAAGGGTTTAGTCTATGACTTAACTGCAAGTGCCACAGGTCATACAAGTAGTAAATCTGGAATGTAAGTCGGGTATCATTCCCACAGAGAGGGTGATGCAGGTAAAGATCAACTACTGACCTCTTAAGCTTCCATGCTATTTGGACTAGAAACTCAAAATGGAAGTTGTATCTGAAAAAATGAAGGTTCTAGACTAGCCAACTACTGTTTAACTAAGCTAAAACAAATTAAATGACTAAAAATAAATTGTAGCTAAAATCTTGAATTTGAATCGGTTTCTGTGAGAAAGCGAAAACTATCAGTGAATTACAATGAAACAATCAATTCCTACACTAAAATTCATTGCTCACATTTTGTGTATGGATGCGGATTTGTCAAAGATTTCCTAAATTTTGAATTGGATTTCTCCATATTCCTTTGGTTGGATACCACTTGCTTCTCTCGAAGACAAGATCAGAAACCCATTACTTATCATTGATCCTCTTGCAAGATGCAGGTATTTTTCTCTCTCGATACTTCACACCCATTTCTTGTTGACAACAGACCTTTTGCATTTCCTTCTCGAGATTTTATGAAGTTTCTACCACTTAAGGTGGCTCGACCTCCCGGATCTATTGGGTAGTTCTTTTCCCTTGATTAGATCTCGGTTAACACGAGGATTAGAACTTGCTTTTAAATTAAGGTGAACTCGATCATTTATAGTATTGTTAAATACTCCTCGACTTCAATTATGAGCAGACAGGATTTATCAAAATGAACTTTCAAAGCTTCATTGGTTCATCAATGGTAGTCTAGCATACCCCGAGAAAAGAATGCTCTACGGCTCTCGGGAATCTCGAATCTGCATTGTGTCACCACGAGAGGCATCTGAATATCGAGCAAGATACATTTCAGGCGGGTATTCGGTACTGCGGCGGGACATCAATTCAAAAACAACACGAATGAGAAAATCAAGACCCGAATAAGTTCTCATAATTTATGCGGGAAGGCGCAACTAAATGTAAATCAAATCCGTGACTGCGCTCAGATTCTTTGCATTGCGAATTAAGAAATGGAGTCATAGATCACGTCTGCCTTTATGGTACAATAAAGCGAGAAGAAATGAATTCGGAAATTTATTCTGAATTTCATAAATTTCAGGCAATAATTTTAAGAAAATAACATAAATAAAATCTTAGCTACGCTTTCGTCTTGCAGTTCGCGAGATTCAAATCCGAAAAATAAAACTAAAATAAAAGAAAAGAAATAAAAATCTACTCTAAACTATACATTGAGTTCCCTCTCCTTTCCCACTTTTAAGGTAGCGAGAAGGCGGAGCTACTTTACTATTCTTTGCTTGTCTATTTATCTTATCGAGATTGGCGCCCAAAAACTCAGTGGAATTTCAAAAAGAAATCGGCTCCTTTGTTATGCTGTCGAGCCTCGAGTTGATGTTGCGACATGGTACCCTTATTTAGCCGGTTCGGTGGCGACCTTGTTGCTTGTTGCAGCGAGATTCCTTGCGGCATGCTTGGATCAATGGTGGCGACATCGTTCTCAACAGTCAGCGACCTTATTTGCCAGTGTTTCTCGAGTTGATGTATTCTGTTTCGTAGTGCTATCATTGTCTTTCTCTTCTCCTGGTTTATGAGTCGTGACCTCAGTTTTAGGTTGCGACCACCTTTCTGTTTGTAGGATGACTTCATGTTGTGACTTTCTTTTCCTGGTCGCGATTGTGTTGGTCTTCTGCCTTCACAGGTTTCTTTTTTATGTCGCGACCTCAAGGTGATGTCGTGACCTCTTTTGATGCCCATTTCTTTTCTTCTGGTCGCAACCTCAGTTCTTTGTTGCAACCAATTTCCTCTTTCCCAACTTTATTCTAGGTCGTGACCTCAATGTGATGTCGCGACCTCATGTTTCTCTTTTTCTAGCTGCGTGTAGTCTCAATTACTCAAAAGTAGTTCTTTGACCTTGATTCCTATTCTTTCGGCTCTTCTTCGGTCGCGACCTAAATGAGTAGTGGCGACATGTTTGATCCTTGATTGTTAGTAAATGGTCGCAATTTCGAGTTCTTGGCAGGAGCTTGGTTTGGCTTCAGGTTGCGACCTCCTTTCAACCTCTATTTTTGGTTGCAACTTAAATCTTATTGATGAGACCCCAGTTCCTGTTTTTATGTCGCGACCTCAACTATATGTCGCGACCTCAACTATAGGTCGCGACCTCAAATGGAGCATTTCATTTAAAAACTAGTTGCAACTTCATTTACTTGCAAAGACCTCTCTTGTGGTTTGTTGAAGCGGATCCTCGTGCGACATCGGAAGTGATATCGCGACCTCGAATATATTCCATGGCGTCCGCGACGCCAGTG
This sequence comes from Tetrastigma voinierianum, assembly GCA_016808115.1. NCBI lineage: Eukaryota > Viridiplantae > Streptophyta > Magnoliopsida > Vitales > Vitaceae > Tetrastigma > Tetrastigma voinierianum. The sequence continues at coordinate 21,758 of JAEQBH010002861.1, read as the reverse complement.
GTGTCGCGACATGAAGATTCTTCTTTTGAATATTTCCTTTAGTCGCGACCACACTTCCTTTGTCGCATCCTCTTTCATTTGTTGCTGGTCATCACAATTATAACCTCGATCTTGAAACCGCGACTTAAGCTTGCTCTGATCTTGTTCTTCCCGAAATTGATTTTGGTGATGTCGGCTTGAAGTGTGAAACTAAGCTTCTGTTGCGACTCAATTTTCGAGATTCTGACTTCATTTGCTTGTAGGCGGAGGTTTCTTACGGTTTCTTGAGATTTTACAACATGTTGTATTTTCCTGTAAAATTAAATTTGAGTAAAATATTCACATTTCTGCATACAAATCAACATTTATCTTGTAATATGTTCAGAAAAATGGATTAAAAATCTAATGAGTTTTTGGACTCATCAATATGTGTGAGCCACAACCGGTATCCAATGCCCAAAGGTTGCCATGAGAAACAATATTAATTTCAATGACATAAATACCTGAAGGTGTTGGTGCATCACATGCTTCCTCCTTATTCGACTCCATGTAGGCATTATAATTTCTCTTCCAATGGCCTTCTTTGCCACAATGGAAGCATATACCTTTTGAGGATGTCTCCTTGACCTTTTTCTTGGCTGCCTCTCCCTTTTGCTTAGTGATTTTTCTCTTCTTCTTATTCTTGGAACCTTTCTTAGAACTAGAAGAGTTCACAAGCATCACAGTTTTACCTTCATCAAGGTGGGTTCAACAGTTTTAAGTAGGTTGATCACTCAGGTATGGAGGTCTCTTTATTGTTAATCTTGTAGTTAAGCACAAACTATGCAAAACTGTCGAGTAAACCAGCCAGAATCAAGTCTATACTTAATTCATTATCCATATCAAAACCCAGTTGATCCAACCTAACTATGTACCTATGCATCTTCAGTGCATATTGTACTAGAGATGTCCCCTCTTGGATCCTAGAGCGAAAAAGCATTTTAGAAACCTCAAACCTTTCGGAACTCACTTTGTCATGAAATAACTCCTTTAGAGGGGTGACTATGTCATATGCTACCATAGCCTCATCTTTGTTTAAAACCCGGTGACATCAAGGCAAGCATGATACGCATGGCAATGTCTTGTCATTCGGAGTGCTTCGATATGCTATCTGGTCTCTAAGAGATGCATCAACAGATGGGGATACTGGGAGTGGGGCATTAAGGACATAAGCTATCTTTTCTACCCTAAGAACAATTCTCAGGTTCCTTTGCCAGTGATTACTACCTAAAAAGTGCTATTTCATGCCCTTAACACTCCAGTTTTAAGCTAGCTTTTGTGTAGTAATCAACTTTAATCTTTCAGTTAATATTAAGGACCTGGCATGGCTACTAATCAAATTTTGTGGCAAGTTTTTTTGTTTTTAAAGGCTATACATCTTGAAGATAGGGATTCAACTTAAGTGTGAAGAAATTAGTAAATTCAGGCTTTAAATGAGAAGAGGCCTGGCTTGGGACAGAAGAAGATGCAGTAGCAACCTTGCAGAAATTTGCAATTTTGCAACCCTTTGCCACATTTGACTTTTTTGTTGGTTTCTTGTTGTTTTCTTCCCAATTTCTCCTTATGTAATAGTGTTTATTTTGTACACTTTGGTAATTTGTATTGATTTGGTGGTATATAATACCCCGAGAACACTTAAGTAAGCAACTTTTGGATTAGTGAAGTTTGAGATAAACGAGCTCAGATTTTCTCTCATTTCTCCTCATTTTCTTTCTATTTTCTCAGCGGCCAAAACACCCTCGGGGATGATTTCTCGGAGGATGAGTCAACTAAATTACACCATGAAGTAGAAGGCCACTAGGAAAAGGATCCTAAAGAAAACTAAGGTTTCCATGTTTTTCACGCAGGTATTCATTGTCATTAATGTTCTTTCCTTCAACTCTAGGTTTTATTCCCTTTGAGTCACCTTGAATGGTTAATATTTGGTAAGATTTTAAGGCTCATTGGATACTTAATGCTAGATCCAGCGATGTCCATTAGTTATCACTTATGAGCCATTGGAAGGTGAGTCAAGGAGACATGTGTTTTCACTGACTTAGAGCATTAATGGCCAGGGAATGCCATTTTGAAATATATGTAATGAGGGTCAGCTTGTACAGCTAAATGAAGATCCGGTTTGGGAGATAACTATATGTTATCCTCCTTAATGCGAGGAAAAGACCCAGAAAATCCCTCATTTGCCTAAGGAACCTAAGCCTAGTGTCCTGATACTTCAAGGGACCTCTTTCCATATTTTAACCTCTTTTATTTTCAGTGATAGCCATTAAAACGAACCACTTTTTATGACAACCCCATTATCCAAAGAGAAACCACCAGCATAATCATCATTGTAAGTCATTTCCACGAAGAAAAACCATCTCTGTGGACGATCCTAGAACCACTATGCTATGGTAGCTATGCTACACTAGTAGAAGGTATTAGGTTATAAATTTTGTTGATTAGTACACTACTGGGCCATGAATCAAATGATGTCATTGCTGGGGATGGTACTATAGTGCAAATGTGATATGTTACAGAACACTTGTGATCCTGCATCCTGAAGCTATCGTGAATTTTTTTTTCTCTTATCATTCTTTCTAGCGGAGTTCTTGCTAGGTTACTCAATTTCATTTCACTATTTTTATATTCTTTCTATTTTTTTAGCTAACATTAATCCTTTTGGTAGAATCTTTTTGTTTATTTTGGTGTTGTCCTATTTTTCATGTAGGGGTTTATGTTCCAGTGGTTTAGGAATTTAGAAGGCAAATTAGTCAAAGTTAGTATTCCCCAAGAATCAGATTATGAATTAGGCCTAAATTTAAACCTAATGGAACCTCCAAATGAAGAACAACAGTCAGTAGGGAGTGGAAAGGAATCCCAATGCATTTAGATCCATAAGGGACCACATACACTCTCCTCGTATGAGTGCACCCTCCTGCATAGTGCCTCAACTGAGAAAATGGTTATTAGGCTTTACCTTATGCCACTTCTTCCCACTTTTCATGGCATGGAGAGTGAGAACCCTTATTCACACATAAGGGAGTTTGAAGAGGTCTACAACACCTTCAAGGAGAAGACTACCACTGTGGATTTAATGAGGCTTAAGTTTTTTCCTTTCACATTGAACGATAAAGCAAAATTTTGGGTCAACTCCCTGAGGCCAAAGAGCATTCGAAACTGGACTGAGATGTAGGATGAATTTTTGAAGAAATTCTTCTCCACTCACAGAACAAACAGCTTGAAAAGGCATATTTCCACTTTATCAGCTAATGAAAATGAAAAACTCTATGCATGTTGGGAGAGATATATGGAAGCGCTCAATGCTTGTCCTTATCATGGGTTTGACACATGGCTGTTGGTCAGCTATTTTTAGGATGAAATTTCTCCTGCCATGAAGAAACTATTGGAGACTATGTGTGGAGGAGACTTCTTGAGCAAACATTCAGAGGAAGCTTTGGATTTCCTGAGTTATGTAGCTGAAGCATCAAAGAGTTGGGATAGGAGGCACAGCTTGAAGGGAGATGGAAAGAATGAAACTTCGGCCCGGTCTGAGGGTGGCATGTGCTCTCTTCGGAGGACATGTGGACATGAAAGCAAGTTTGACCTTAGCTAGAAGGTTGGAAGGGTGAAATAGAGAAACCAGCATGAGGTGCGAGGTAGTGGCTGATTCCTATGCCAAGCGAAGCCATGTTTCATTTGTCGAGTCCAGCGGGTATCACAGGAGAACAATCGACTATTCCGGCCAATGAGGAGGTAGTGGAACAAGAAAATGTTGTTGGTCAATTCAAACCATCAACTAATGCACCATATAAAAACACTTACAACCCTAGTTGGAGGAATCATCCAAATCTTTCCTGGAAGCCTAAACCTCCATAGTATGCACCTCTTTCTCCTCCAGCGGGTGTGCTGACTTCTCAGCCATCATAACCATGATCAACACTCCAATTGAGCAAGATTCTAAATTTGAGCAAAGTGGTAGGTAACTTTATTGGAAGGCAAAAGCGATGGATAATGCGCGGTTAGATCGAGAATTGATCTTTGTGGAAGCACTGCGAGCAAAGAATAGATGGCTGATGACATTGCTCGGAAAATAGATACCTGCGTGCTCCATCCTCAGAGGCTGCCCAATCCAGTCTTTTAGGAGTCGCGAAAGGAGATTTCCCTCCTGAGCTGCGAGATCAAGGATTCAGATGCAGTGCTAGTGAACCTGCTCCTAAGATTGATGAGGTGAAAGTAGTTATCACCTTGAGAAGTGGTAGGAAAATCGAAGCGACCCGATGCCTAAGCATTGATGAAACCAAAGAAGGAGAAGATGAGGAGCTGGAGATGATAGTGATTAAAGAAGACATGATGAAAAAGAGTATGCCTCCACCATTCCCTCGAGCACTTAGAAGTAAAAAGGGAGTGAACAACTCATCCAATATTTTTGATGTGCTGAGGCAAGTGAAAGTAAATATTCCTCTTCTAGATACGATCAAGCAAGTCCCAACATATGCCAAATTTCTAAAGACTTGTGCACTAGAAAGAGAGGATTGAATGTGGATAAGAAAGCCTTTTTGACAGAGCAAGTGAGTTCCATCATACAGTGCAAGACTCTAGTGAATTACAAAGCTCTAGGGTGTCCTACCATTTCAATGAACATTGGGGGAACTTGTGTAGAAAAGGCATTGTTGGATTTGGGAGTCAATGTAAACTTATTACCTTACTCAATCTATAAGAAATTGGGATTGGGAGAGTTGAAGCCCACCACCTTCACCTTATCTTTAGCAGTCAAATCCGTGAAAATTCATTAAAAGCATAGTTGAAGATGTTTTGGTGAAGGTGGGTAAGTTCTACTATCTGGTGGACTTTGTTGTCCTCGATACAGAGCCAATGGCTACAGGAGCCAATTATGTGCCTATCATACTCAAGAGACCATTCTTTGCTACTTCAAATGCAATCATCAACTGTAGGAATGGGGGTCATGTAACTCACCTTCGGTAACATGACAATGGAACTCAAAATCTTTCATTTAAATAGAAAGCATGTTCATCAAGAGGAAGAAGGTCCAGAGGAAGTGTGCTTGATTGACACTATTGTGGAGGAACATTGCTCTCAGAAGCTATAAGAGGAGCTAAGGAACGATGCTTACCTAAATTCCAAAATTTCTAAAGAAAGATCGAAGAAATGGCATGATCAGATGGTGGCTCGGAAAAACTTCCAAAAAGGAGATAAAGTCTTACTCTATGATATCAAGCTTCATATCTTTCCAGGGAAACTCAAGTCGAGGTGGATTGGTCCCTTCACCATTCATCAAGTGTATCCTAATGGAACAATGGAACTCCTCAATTTAAATGAGAGCCAAACTTTCAAAGTTAATGGCGACCGCCTCAAGCCTTATGTAGTCCCCTTTGGACCAGACAAGGAGGAGCTCACCCTCCTTGAACCTTAGAATACTTGAAAAACTGGGTTAGCTGGACTTAGTCTCCCTTGAGCCTGTAGAGTCCATTTCCTTTTTGTAGTTTTATACTATTTTACATTATTCAAAATTTTCCTTAAATTATCTCTTAATTTAATCTTAATTTTAGCTCCTATTTCCTTTCCGTGTTATTTATGTGTTCATTTTTGTTTTCATTTTTGCAGGAAATTGGTGCATTTCTGGGAGAGGAAAGCTCTACAGGTAAAAAATACAAAGAAACAATATTTTCGCAATCCTGTAAAAATTTCAAACCCCTTAGAAATTTTCGCGTAATTTGGCCATAACTTTCATCGAACTCGGTTGGGTGATCTTGGTCTCATTGAAAGTATTAGAGAGTGTAGAATCTAGATATAGCCAGAAAAGAACACTTCAGAAATTATTATAAAAGGCGTAATTTTCAAATGCTCCAGCCCCGGTCACTTTTAGCCTCATATCTTCTTCCTTTAACTTCTGAGGTTATAACTTGATCATTTGAAGGCCAAATGAATAAGGTCTCTTTGGAAAGCCTGAAGTCTCCTATCATCCTAGCATATTGTAGCCATTTTGCTTCAAATACCATGTAGCCCACCGGTGATGATCCTCCGGCTCTACTGGCGAGTTATTCCACCTTTTACAGATGCTTGATAGTTGCTATTTTTATCTTTTTGTTTTCCATGCTAATAGCATGATCATATTTTGTTATGTTTATATTTTAGGCGGTTCCTCCCCTCCAACATCGACTACATTTAACCAAGGAGGTATCTCTTCCTCCCTTAAATTTCCATTCCATAACCACATTGAGGACAATGTCGAATTTGGTTGGGGGGTGAATTAAGGAAGGAAGTGCTTATTTGCTCATTTAGAAAATTTCTTTTAGGTCAAATAGTTTTTGAATAGTTTGATACATGTTTTCTTAGTTTTCCCACAATTTGTTTTGTAATTCTTAGCTGTAATGGGAGAAATTGAAACTATGCTTCAATGCTCTTGATTTTAGAGTTGTTTTATGCTTATAAAAGTTAATGAAGTGTGGAAAATCCTCTTGTCTTCAACCTTACTTGTTCCACTTTGATCTAACCACACACTGTGCACATTAGTTTTCAATTATAAGTTGAAAAACTACCTTGCCTTTTGAACCTTGCAAATACGGCCTGTGCTGACCACCTTTAATAGGTTGAGGATCATAAAAGACCAATGAGTCTCAAAAAAAAGAAAATACCAATGTATCTAAAAAAAAAAAAAAAAAAAACAAAAAAGAAAAAGAAAAGAAAAGAAATTGCAACACTCTTGAAACTCGAGCAAGGTTAGAAATTTATATGGAGAAAGTCTTTAAAGCTCGATGCCTAGCCAGGCGGTTAGGAGTCATCGACTTTGTTACTCATTACGCTGGTAGAATAGGTGGGTTTAGCAATTTGTAGGTGTTAGTGTCGAACTTATTAAAAGTGCGGTGAAATGCGAAGAGTTAATGGTTGAAAGATCATATGACTTGATGCCACTAAACCTTGATTGGTTGGGAGTGATGGACCCACAGTACATGGGCCGGTGAGAATTCGATACCCTTAGCATTGCACCCTTATAATAAAGAGAAGAAGAAGTGTTGAAATAAAGTGGTTCTGATCTATTGAGGTTGGTCAGTTTGCTAGGTGTAGAAAAGAGCTAGGTTGGGGGGAGAGGACAATTTGGTAGACTATTTTTGAAAACTAATCAAGTTAACACTTAGGTTTCTGTGGAAGGTTTCAGGTTAATTCTCTAGGAGTGGAAATTCTTTTGATAATTGAATTTTCATAGCATATACTCCTCTTGAGATAGTGATTGGGCAGGATTTTGAGGACTCTTATTGAAGGTTGGGTTTTATCACATCATTTCTTTTGGAAAACCATTTTTTTTTTTTTTTGTGGATATATAGATCATCTTTCCTTAAATTATTTCATTCTCTTTCATTGCTAAGGGACTAGCAATGTGTCGGTTGGGGGGAGTGATCACTACCTAAAAAGTGCTATTTCATGCCCTTAACACTCCAGTTTTTAAGCACTTTTTGTGTAGTAATCAGCCTAATTAACCCAATTGGCATGTTAAGGACTTGGCATGGCTACTAATCAAAATTTGTGGCATGTTTTCTTGTTTTTAAAGGCTATACATCTCGAAGATAGGGATTCAACTTAAGTGTGAAGAAATCAGTAGAAATTGGGCTTGGAGCGAAGAGACCATGAGAACCGAGGAATAGAATGCGTGTAACCTTGCGAAGTCGCAAGGGTGCGGGATTGTAACCCTACGCACATTTGACTTTTTTTGTTTCTTTTTGTTTTCTTTCCAATTTCTCCTTATGTAATAGTGTTTATTTTGTATACTTTGGTAATTTGTATTGATTTGGTGGTATATAATACCCCAAAAGAACACTTTGTAGGTAACTTTTTGAAGTTTTGGGAAGCTTGCTGAACAAGCTCCCGTTTTCTCTCATTTCTCTCATTTTCTTATCTCTTTCTCACTGGCCAAACACCCTCCGAGGATGATTTCTCAGAGGATGAGTGGCTAAAACCCACTGCTCCCCTTGAAGTAGAAGTACGAGGGCAAGGAGATCCTAAAGCAAACTAAGGGTTTTCATGTTTTCATCACAGTCATTCCTTTGTCATTAATGTTCTTTCCTTCAACTCTAGGTTTTGATCCCTTCGAGTGACCTTGAATGGTTAATATTTGGTAAGCATTTAGGGCTCATTGAATACTTAATTCTAGATCTAGTGATGTCCATTAGTTATCACTTATGAGCCATTGGAAGGTGAGTCAAGGAGACGTGTGTTTTCATTAATTGAGAGCATTAATGGGTAGTGAATGCCATTTTCAAAGATATGTAATGGGGGTCAGCTTTTATAGCTAAATGAAGATCCGGTTTGGGAGATAACTATATTTTATCGTCCCCAATGCAAGGAAAAGATCCGGAAAACCCTGGGTTGCCCTGAGACCTAAGCACAGTGTCACTGATATGAGGACCTCTCATATTTTAACCACTTTTATTTTTAGTGATAACCATTAAAACCAGCCCCTTTTTACCACAACCCCATTATCCAAATAGAAACCACCAATATAAGCATCACCGTAAGTCATTTCCACGAAGAAAACCCATCTATGTGGACGATCCTAGAACCACTATGCTATGGTAGCTATACTACATTAGTAGAAGGTATTAGGTTATAAATTTTGTTGATTAGTACCCTACTGGACCAGTCCATGAAATTGGTCCTAGTCAATTTATTGGCATATAGTATGGATCGCAAGTTCACGATGGTCGACATGTTTCGATTCCCACAATCTAGATGTAAAAGAGATTATGTTATATTGTACTTAAAATAAATAATTATTATGGCTTGATAATTACGCATTATTCCTCCCACTATTTTATTACGAATTTATAGCCCTCACTATTGATCCTAGAGAACCTATTTGTAGGTTCTCCTAGTGGGTCAATATCCAATATCACAGAGAATTACCTTGGGGTTTTCTTACAAGCTATATCGGGTCAAAAAGGTAGGTATCTTGTTCATACCAATTGCGTTAAATGCATGATTCAAGATCGATATCGCGAAGTGACCTTGGGTTTTCCCAAAAATCCATCTTGGATCAATAATTATTCCAATTTGCAATGCAATGCAACTATCTAATCCAATGCTATTAACTATTGATTTGTGCACTATCATTGGGTTATCAACTTATGACGAGTGTACATCTTGTGTACACCGACCTAGCTGCGTCTCTTTCTAAAATTAACCTTGGGTTTTTCTAGCAAGCTAATGAGTTTTGTTAAGGCCAGCCCACCAATAAGGAAAACTCATTTCCATGGATAGAACATGCTCTTGTTCAGAAAGGCTTGGGTTTTCCTAACAACCCCATTCTCCAAAAGAAACTTTAGTTCACACTATATTAGTGGAAGACATTAGCCTTAATTTTAATAATGGAGGGTTTTCTTTAGATAAGTCTCATCTTTTCGTTAGCATGCTTTATCCATTCATGTCATGAAATTATAAGATAGTTACTCCAACTATATGGCATGATTGTGGACATCCTAAAACATTAACATGGTTTTATGAAATCCATGATTCTAGAAATTTAAAGTTGAACGGTTTAGTTTTAACTCGCACATCTCTATTTCAAACATATTAAAGTAGCGTGTTCAAAACTTATGCAAAACCATTAGAGAATGGAAATGAACAAGGCACCGTCATGTCGCGATGTTGTGAGGGTTCTAAACCCCCACTGTAAGTCCTAGCGTTGTGATGTCGAAAAGTCATGATGTTGCCACTTCGGCCGGTGAGCGTTATGGCGTGAGTGTACAACAAAGCGTCATATCCGCGTCACATCGTATCATGACCGCGTCATGTCACGTCACATCATAATGATTTCCGCGTCCGCGTCGCCAAAAAGTTGAAACGTCGCGACGTTTCTAAGTTCGGATGAACAACATCGGGACTTTGGGCACCAACGTCACGACATTGTTGGAAATTAATGAGCAAAGTCATGACATTGCGCACAAACATCGTGATGTTAGGCACGAACGTCACGACGTTGTTAGGTTTTCCAGCGATGGGAAAGTTGTAAAAATCAGGACTTTACTCATTTCCAGAGATTGTTCTTGCTTCATATAAACCATCCTGATCATCTCGACCATATACATAGAAGAACAATGCGGGATCAACAACTTTTCAACGAAATCTCATTTTGAGAAATTTTTTGAAAATGGGTATGAAAAAACCAAAGGAAAAGTCTCGATAATAAACTAATTTTGATGCACTAAGGTTATAAGATAACAACTGAAGGGTTTAGGTAGGTGCTTGACGCTTGCAAATACTTGGCCAGAAAAAAAAAAATCCCATCTAAGGACCCCTTGTAGCATCAAATCCGATTCTGCAACAATGAGAGGGGTGTAGGATTACCTTGTGTCGGTTCCAAAACCGAGCTAGTGGTCGAGACAGCTTTAGACCGAAGCAAACCAAGTTCTAGGTTCGCCTCTAACGATATCCACACAAAGAGTGGACCTGAAAACCTCCAAGGCAACGGTCTTAAAAAGGGTCCCGGTGCTAGCCAAGTCCCAATCGGAAGAGGGAGCCAAAAACCCGGGTCTCTTAAAATCTCTAAAACACCTTCTTGGAGATGAGAGAACAAAAAGGCTTGGTCTCATGAACTCTCTCAAGTCTTAAAATGGTCATCATCATTTAGGGTTTCCATAACATTCCTTTTATAGGAAAACCCTATCTTATGAAATGACTTAAATGCCCCTCACTTTAAGTGATGATAGTTTACACGAATCCCTATGCATTATGGATTGTTCCTACACGGCCTTAAGCCAAGGAACAAGCCCAAGCCTGTCATCTCTCTAAGTGAGGGCTTTTGAACTCGAATCCATAATCCTGTGACTGTTCCATTCTCGAAATTAAATTGCCTTAAATTTGGATCACATAGAATCCGTTTCATATCGACTCCACACTTCTAAGTGTGTGTGACCACAGTCGTGTAAGTTATGTTGTGTAATGCCCAAAAAAATACCTAGAATTTATAATAATTTTGTATATATTAGTATAAATTGAGCCAAGCAGGTTTTTAGGAAAATGAAGTAAATTGTTAAATTGTGAAAAGTGAAATGAATATGTAGTATATGATTAAATATTATATGCTAAAAGAAGTGAATTGAACTTGGGAAATAAACCCAAGTGAAAAAGAAAATTTGAAAAAATGTAAATGAAACCTAAGGGTCATTTGAAAAAATGTTTATGTGTTTAAGTGCAAATAGAAGTGATATATGTGCTATAAAGTAAATAGAGGCAACTTAAATCCAAAAATGGAATTTGTGTGTAAGCCAAACATGGCCTTACACTTAAATAGGGAAATAAGACCAAATGTGGTCTTAGAATGCTCATTAGCACAAGCGAGTATTTGAGAGAGTGAGAGGGAGAAAGATAGGGTTTTAGAAGAAGTGATTTTGGTGGAGATCATCCCATTCCTTGCTTCTAAGTGATCAAGCATCTTGGTGAAGAGAAGATTAAAAGGGATTCAAGGTAAGAACTAAACCCTAGATTTCTTTAAATGATGTTTAGGTTAGAAAACCCTAATCCATTCATGGGTTTTGCTCATGGTTGGTTTAGGATGATGTTAAGAAGTTATTGGGTGTAATTCCCATAATTTGTTTTGGGTTTTTAGGGATTTTTAAAGAAAAATATCGCCCAAAGCGACAAGCCCCGAAATTCTAGGCATCGGGCTCTTATGCCACAATGTAGGGAACCCACGCTGAGGCGTAGCCCTACACCCAGCGTGGGATACCTCGTTGTGGCGAGGCGAGGTACGAGTGCACCCCTCGGGTGCGCCGTGAAGTAAGCGGTCTTTGCGCGCTGACGAAGGGCTACCGCGGCGTAGTAGTGCTACGCGTGGCGTAGACTTTGATTCCTTGAGCAAATTTTTGGATTTTGTTATGAAAGTCTTGTATTCATACATCGATTGTTTATGAACCCTAATAAATGACTAATGGGGGTTCAATTAAGAATGAAACTAAGTGAAAAACGTACCGTACCTCGTCGCCTTGGTGATATTCGTTAAGTGTGATTAGTGCTACTTCACTAAATGTGATGTGTGTGATTTGCTAGGGGCCGGTTAGGATCACCTAATCTAGGACCGAGATTGACGGCAAGGCAAAAGGAAAGAGATAGATTGGTTTGTTCTATCTTCTCCTATTCTCGTTTCAAGATTTGAAATGTTTGTTCTAAATGTATAAGAAAAGCATATTGATTTGTTTTAATTGATTTGAGGCAATTGATTGTGAAATGTTTGCATATGAAAATTGCATGAGTATTGAAAATGAACTGTTTATACAAATGTACATATTGTATTGTATTTTGCTATAAAAGGATTTAGACGCACTGTAGAATGTTAACTATTTATTTAGCATTAAGTATGGGTGGTATACCAATTAGAATTGAGTGGTAATGCTGCGAACAGCGTATTGATGTGTCACTCGATTAGCAACCCGGCGGAGACGGTGCTCCGGTAGTGTTCCACGAATTGATTTTTAATAACTATTCGGCTGACCGCGGGACGTGCGTGTTATAAAACAAATGTTTTATACCCGACGCAGCCCGGCGGGATCGATGCGTGATTATGATATCCTGTATACCGAAAACACAGGTTAAATTTGTTAAGGGAAAAACTGAATTAATTTGAGATTGTCAACATATTGGAATTGAAAAGTATGGTTGCAAATTGAAATGAAAAGAGCATTGTGAAATGCATGATTTGGATTAATGATTTGTGCACATGAAAGTGTATATTTGGGATGATCAATGAACCATAAATGATTGTATGTTTTGTATTGACATTGATCATCCAAAAGATTTAAAGTATTGTTTATTAAGAATTTCATGATTTGTCTTCAAGCTGAAATAGAAGAATGGGAATTGTATAGAACCACTAAGCATGAAAATGCTTAGCATATTGTTTAACAATGCGAATGCAGAAATGATAGGTAGTGATTGAAGAAGTAAACCCAAGGTCGAGCTCGAGTCTTTCGGAAAGTTCCTGGTATGCTCATCACATGCATCCTCACCATTTTGAGCATGACATTGTTTTGTAAACAAAAGGAGTTTAACTCCGAAATTATTTTTGTACCTATATCTAAATATGATTTTCGATATTATGTTGTAAACGACATAAAATGCCACTTTTGGTTAAATGCATATTTGTAAAGGAATTGCATCGAATTTGTATATGTATATGGGCTTGCCCTAAATTGAAATCGATTCCATGCATTTTTGATAAAGTGATATAGTGGTATTAGAGCATCCCGGATCCGGTTTAGACCCGCCAATCGAGTTGGACCGAAAAGGGGTGCTATAGGCATGATTGCTTATTAATTAAGAAAGTCAAGATTGGTATCTAGCAACACATCATGGCCCCCAATTGACCAGAGAGTCAGTGGTCTGACTACAAACCCTTCCCATAGACAAATACCATGCAATTCATCATTTCACCAATCTATACCCTACTTGGTTCAGAGCATGGATAATGTGTAGCTCCCACTAGACTGGCTATGCCATACCTAGCTTAAGTGATATTTGATATGTAACGCCCCAAAAATACCCTAGAATGTTATAATAAATTTATTTTATATATTTCGCGTACGAATTGAGCCAACTTGAGTATTTTCCGGGAATTGTTAAATGAATATGGAATAAATGATTATATGGCTAAGGGCTTAAATAAATATTATGTGATAAATGAGAATTGGTTGGACCCGGACATTTACCTAAGTGTAAAGGGAAAAATTTGGAATTTGTAAAATGAGGACCTAAGGGTCAATTGTAGATAAGTTTAAGTGTATAAGTGTGATTATGAAAGTTGAACTGCAAATAAAATGAAATATGGGCTATAAAGGAATTTGGGAGAAACTTAAGTCAAAAGAATGCATTTTTGTTTGATGACGAGAAACAGGCATATGAAGGTCGTGGCTTAAGACAAAAAAAAGAAAGAAAATGAGAATAGAAGGCGAGCAAGGCCTTACAGCAATGATTTTAAAAAGACCAAAGTGGTCTTTGGATGCTCATTAGAGCACATCACGTTTTGGAGGAGGGAAGGAAGGAGAAAAGAGGGGAAAGAGAGCTAGGGCTTGGGAGAAGATCAAGCTTTGGTGTGGTTCCTTCCCATTTCTTGCTCCTAAGAGATCAAACAACTTGAAAGAGAAGATTTGAAGAGGCTAAGGTAGGGAAATCAAACCCTAACCTCATCTTTTATGATTTTGATTTTGAGGGAAAAGCCCTAACTTAAGAAAAGAGGTTTTTATTGTTTCTAAACCCCTTTTGGAGTTGTTTTGGGTGGATCCCATGGTGAATTTTGATATGGGATGAATTAGAGGAGGTTTGTGGAAGAAAAATGGATGAAAATGCTAAAATACAACATTTTCTAGGCAAAATCGGTAGTGGAGAATGCGTTCAGAGAAGTGATGCGGTACCCATGTGCGATGGGCAAGTGGTATCGGTACCACTTTGATGTTGAAATCTTTGAAATGCGGAGTACCGATCAAGAGAGTGAAGTGCCGTAACCACTGCTTCCAACAACTAACAATTTGGCATATTTTGCACCGTTAAGTCAGTATTCGGTACCGCGATTGTTTAGGGACCTAGAAATGATTAATGGGGGTTCAAATAGAATAGAAGACTAGAGGTGAAGCGTATCGTACCTTCTGCCTGGAAGCTTTAGCCCTTCGTGAGGATTAAGTCTTTGGGCGGAGTAGTGTCTTAGCAAAACCTTTAACAAAGATAAATTGTCATTCCCACTTAAAAATATGATGATTCTTTATCCACTAAGAGTGGCGTGATTGTTATTGACTAGGAGACTGAATGATCACCTAACGGATCGGGATTGAAGAAGAGAGAGGAAGCTAGAGCCAACAACCGGTTTTGTTCTCGACTCTGTGTATTTCAAGTGTTTTGGTAGTTTACCACATAAATTTGAAATGATATTACGAAAGTGCATATGGAATTGAAATGTGATATTTGAAATGTTTGAAAACCAAATGAATATGAATGATAAATCAAATTGTAAATGAATCGGTCAATTTTTGACATCTTGACTTGAATCGATATACCGAATGAACGCTGGCGGGGTCTGTCGACATCCGTCGTAGAAGGCACCACGAAATTGTCGATGTCCCGGCGGCGGAATACCAATCGACATCCGTCATGATGGCGTATGGCATTTAAGTGATACCACATGTCAGGGTGCACCCAAAAGCGACATCGCGAAATATGATGGGAAACCAAATTGTTAAATGTGTAGTGCATTGCGAATATTAAAAAGGGGCGAGATTCATCAAGCCGAATCAGTCACGAATGTAGTGAATAGCCAAGGTGAAATAACTAACGTTGGCCAGTGTAAATGGGTTTTATGTATATACTTAAATCTCATAGGAATTGAATTATTAATTGAATTGTTGCATTGAAAATGCGTATTTGTGATATGATAAATGATTTGTAAAATGAAAACATGCGAAAATGAATAGCATGAGTAGGTTTGGATATAAAGGCATGGTTTAATGTTAAATGCATGTCAAGTTAAATTGAATATTGGAATAAGGCGTGCCAGAACCACTAAGCATGAAAATGTAGGCGTGTAGTTTTTAACTATCGCGTAGGTATCCGTGAAACGGGAAAGAAGGCCCGAGAACAAAGAAGCGTAAGTCATAGACTAAGGTTGATATAGTGTATACCTAGCCATATGCATTTCATTTCTTTTTGAACATGTGTTTTGTAAACAGCTTTGAAGCGATAGAACTAATGTTTTGTTTATCATTTTGTAAAGGCATGATAGTACTAATGTAAATGTGTTTGTATAAATGTAAATGTTTATGAGCCTACCATTTGAAAATGCTTCCGCGTAAATGAGAACCCTAAAATGAAAAAGACATAATTAAAATGTTTTGATAAGATAAATAAAAATGGTCGGAGTAAACTAGGCTCCGGTTCGGATCCGCCATTTAGGTCGGGTCAGGGATTCGGGTTGCGACATTTTTGAAAAAAGAAAATTTAAATAAAACGGTAAATAAAAAGAATAAATGAGTGTCCCTAGGTTTCGGTTTTGACTCGCCATTCGGGTCGGACCGGGCACGGGGGTCACTAGATGATCTTGTCCCCGGATTCATCACTCGTCAGTTATGCACCTGAAGACACTCTTCATGGAATTTCCACTTTGGCCAAAGATTCCCGAGTAATGGTTCCGATAAGAGGCCTTAGGTATTCCCTCCCTCTATTGGGAGTGGTGAATCCTTTGCTGGTTACTCAATTACCTTCGAACACCTCAAACTATACCCAATCCTCATCCAAAAAGCGACCTCTAAGAGGCAACATGGATTGAGGTCAAAGTACAAAATCAACATCCAAGATATCCTTAAGCACCTCAAGTCTAAGGATATTTTCACCATTGCTATGATGAGATAATCATCTACATTTAAATAGATGATCCATATGATTGTCTCATGACAGGTCTTCGATGTACTTAGCTACTCTTAGTAAGGATCCACATGTTAACTTTGATAAACTTGTGACCACAGTTTATAAGATCTATTGCTTGATCCAATCAAGGAGTATGATATGTGCTAGTTTGTCCGGATCAACAATGTCCAGTCTCGTTGATCCTAGGACTAGGATGATTGAACACTAACCTTAATTGCACATGATAGGAATCTTATTATCATTGATCCCATCATGATTTCCTTCATAACCTTATGTCATGAACTTCATTAATTCGATTAAAGATCTATATCAATTCAGCGTATGAATATCAAATTAATGAAAAAGCCTTTCATATTAGATAAGATGTTGTGTGTACAATAAGTGCTAATGGCGATTGCCTTCAGAGAACTTCTCTAACACCCGCATGTGGTTCCAAAGAAGGGTGGAATGACAGTGATAAGAAATGAAAAGAATGAGTTGATACCCACAAGAACTATGGTAGGTGAAGTGGCATAGATTATAGGAGCCAGATAGTGCTCTGAGAGGATCATTTCCCTTTTTCTTTCATTGATCAGATGCTGGATAGATTGGCAGGGCATCCTCACTACTGTTTCTTGGATGGCTATTCAAGATATAATCAAATAGTCATAGCTCCCGAGGACCAAGAAAATACCACTTTCACATGCCCATATGGCACCTTTGCTTTTAGAAGGATGCCATTTGGATTGTGTAATCATTCTGTAACACCGAAGTGTATGATGTCCATCTTTTCAGATTTAGTAGAGGAGGTTATGAAAATTTTTATGGATGATTTCTTTGTATATGTGTAGCGACCCAGAGCTACAATCCAGGCTGAATGGCTAGTCGAACTGAAACCGAGAGGCAGCTCGTTTATTTCTTTTATTTTTCCATGTTATTAAATTTTCTTTTCAAAAATGTCGACGAATCGACGAACTCGAATGGTGGATCAGAGGCGGGCAGGTTTTACTCCGACGTTTTCACTTATCTTATCAAAACATTTTATTATGTCATTTTCTCTTTAGGTTTCGATTTGTAGCATTCTCAAACCAGGCCCTGAGCATTTACATTTTATCAAATCTGATTCTGATGAGGCATTACATGCCCTTTCAAAATGATATACAAAACAAAACATTTCTTGAGTTCAACTATTTTTCACAAAATATTCCATGTTCGAGAAATGATATGCATATGGTAAGGTATACACTTATCTGTAGTAGCTTGCTTACTATGACTACTGCGCTTCACGATCTTGTCTTCCTTCTGTCTACTCGAGCACATGTAGATAAAGCTATACGCTAAGCATTTTCATACTTAGTGGTTCTATACAGTTCTATTTCAATATTCAATTTAACTTGGCATGCATTAATCATTTAAACCATGCCTATTATATCAACATATACTCATGCTATTCACTTTCGCATGCTTTCATTTTACAATTCATTTACTATATCACAACATGCATTTTCAATGCAACAATTCAATTTATGAGATTTAAGCATATACATAAAAATCCCATTTACACTCATCAATGTTGGTTATTTCACTTTGACTATTCAATTCACATTTATAGTAGTTAAGTTTGATGAATCCGCCTGACACATCGTTCGGTAATGTGCTTACATTTAACAATTCGAGTCTCCCATCATGTGGTTTTGGTGCACCCCAACATGTGGTATCACTTAAATGCCATACACCATCAAGACGAATGCCGATTGGTGCATCCGGCCAAGTGGGAAATTTCTTCAATGCCATACACCATCATGACGGATGTCGATTGGTGCATCCCGCTAAGTGGGACATTGGACAATTTCGGGGTGCCTTCGTGACGAATGCTGATTGGTGCATCCCGTCAGGCAGTTCATTCGATATATCATTCAATTCACATTTATGATGGATTTCGTTTGATGAATCCCGTCCTTATCATCATTCACATTCATTCGGTTTTCAAATATCACATTTCAATTCCATATTCACTTTCGTATTGTCCTTTCAAGGATATACTCAATCTATGTACTCATTTCATATACTCATTCACGTACTCATTTCATATACTCATTCATGTACTCATTTCATATATTCATTCATGTACTCATTTCATGTACTCATTTCATGGTTACTTGGTAAACTACCAAAATACTTGAAATAAGAATAGAGTCAGAGAACAAGCGAAGTACATCGGATCTAGCTTCCTTCTCTTGGTCTCGATCTAGGTTAGGTGGTCATCGGCGAGTCCTAGTCAATAATAACAATCACGCCACTCTTAGTGGATAATTAATTGTTAAACAATTTTAGTGAATTACAAGTTTATTTTCTTTAACGGTCTTGGGTTAAGACACTAAGTCTGTTCGAAGACGAACTCACCGAGGCGGTGAGGTACAGTACATTTTTCACTTAGTTATATCCTTATTTGAACCCCCATTAATAATTTCTTAGGGTCCCTAACCATTGGTATACGAATACGAGACTTAACGGTGCAAAAATATGTCAAAACAGGGCTGGATAGTGGTGCTTGGAGCTACCACTTTGGCGGTACCGGTACGTAATCCAACGCCGGGTGGATGCAGGTACCCGCGAGTGATCTGGTGCCGCTAACTCCTTGCATCATGGTGCAGGGTACCACTCTTGATCTGGGGTACCACCCTCTGAGTTTTGATCGGAAAATGCGGATTTGCATTTGTCACCCATTTTCTTCCTGAGCCTTCTCAGTTATCCATATCAAAAACCACCATGGAATCCACGAATCATCGAAGGTGGTTTTTAGAGATCAATAACAATCCTTTTCCTCAAGTTGAGGCTTTTTTCCCCAAATTGAAAATCACAAAAGATGAGGTTAGGGTTTGATTTTCTTACCTTAGCCTGTGAATCTTCCTTCCATGTTTCTTGGCCTCTTAGAAGCGAAAAGTGGGAAAAGATCACCATAAGCTTGATCTCTTGCAGGCCCTAGATTTCTTCTCCCTTTCTCCTCTCCCTTCTTTAAAATGAGTTTATCAAATGAGCATCTAAGACCAAGTTTGGTCTTTTAAATCCCTGTAAGTGTAAGGCCATGTTTGGCTACTGCACCCGACTCTGTTTTCCATTTTCTCCTTTTGTCTTAAGTCACTTATTCTATATAAGGCCTTGTTTGGCCACTCAATAAATCCATTTTCCATTTTTGACATTCTAACTCTTTATTTCACTTTCCTTATCATTTATCATTTATTTCACATTAGTATTTAAGCTATCATTTGACCCGTAGGTCCTCAGTTTACAATTTCTACATTTGCCCTTTTTCACTTGGGTTTATTTCCGGGTTCAATCAATTTCTCAATTTAGCATATAATATTCAATCATATGCTTACTCTTTCAATTTACATTTTACAAGTTATCAATTTATCAAATTTCCCAAAAAACCCAAGTTTGACTCAATTCATACCTGGAATATATAATAAAATTATTATAAAAATTCTAGGGTATTTTTGGACCGTTACAATATGGGTTAAGCTTTGAAATTGCCTGGAGAATCTATCTATTGTACTTTAAAGATGCAAGGATAAGAACCTTATCAGGAGATGTGTACCTGAAGCTGAGCATGTTGAAATTTTAGACAAATGTCATGCATCACCACATGGAGGTCACTTTGTAGGAGATAGAACAACCCAAAAATTCTCCAATCAGGATTCTATTGGCTAACATTATTAAGAGATAGTTCTGAATGGGTCAAGCATTATGATAGATGTCAGAGAATGGGAAATATAAATAGAAGAAATGAGATGCCTCTACAAGGGATCCTAGTGGTGCAGATTTTTGATATATGGGTCATTGACTTCATGGGACCTTTCCCACCTTTATTTGGAAATCTATACATTCTCCTTGTTGTGGATTATGTATCAAAATGGGTTGAAGCCATTGCTTGTCCTAAAAATGATGCCAACACAGTTGTGGGGTTTATTTAAAGGAACATACTGAGTAGATATGGAGCCCCAAGGACCATTATCACTGATGAGGGAAGCCATTTTGCTAACAAATTGTTTGTAAAACTCTTAAGCGGATATGAAGTAGGACATGCTATGGGTTTGGTTTATCACCCTCAATCAAATGGGCAAGTTGAGATATCCAATAGGGAGATAGAGAACATATTCGAGAAGACAGTGAATACAAGCAGGAGAGACTGGTCAGTAAAGCTAGATGATTCATTGTGGGCTTATAGAACTGCTTATAAGTCTCATATTGGAATGTCTCCATATAAAATTGTGTTAAGAAAGCCTTGTCATCTCTATCTTGAACAGGAATATAAGGTTATGTGGGCCATCAAGAAATTGAATCTGGATTATAGCTTCTAAGAAGAAAGTGCGCCGAGTTGAATGATTGGAAGAGCTAAGAAGTGGCCTATGACCTTGGAAGGAATTTGCAAGGAAAAGACAAAGAGATGACATGGATTAGAGAATACTAAAAAAAGAATTCAATATAGAAGATAGTCACATTATACGATTCAAGGCTCGGGCTTTTTCGAAGCTTAATCGAAATGGAGTGGTCCTTATACAGTCATTGCAGTCTCACCTTTTGGAGCAGTTACTTTAAAGACAGAGTTTGGAAATAAGTTTCAGTGAATGGTCAAAGATTGAAATATTATATTGGGGGAATTTTGAATGAAGAACAGTCTGAGATTTGAAATTTTTTGAAGAGAATTGTTGAAAAGAGTGTATATTACAGCAATGTCTAGCTAAAGACATAAAAATGAGTAGCTTCTTAGGAGGCAACCCAAGCAATTTTTATTTTCCTTTTATAGTTTGCTTTTAATTCATTTGGTATGTTTTAAGCTTTGTTTTCAAGTTTGATTTTATATTTGTTGATTTTATTGTTTCCCGGGATAGAAAAGTGATTATTAATATGGGGATATTATCGATGATCATATTTGAGTAATGAATCATATTCTATAATTGAAGAGAAGGATCATGCTCAACCATCATGTGAGAAGTTTCCAGTTAGCTTTCTTGGTCAATGTCTTTATTTTCTGCATAGTTGCATATGTTTTTTGAATGAAAAATTGAGATTTGATATGAATGCTTGAATCAGATGCTTGGTTTATGTTAAATTAATATTCACAAGCATGATTTAATGATTGAAATAAATTGCATGTTATCTAGTGTGTTAAACTAATTAAGATGTCTAATTTTTTTTTTGATAAAAATGAAGATTAGGATGAAAATTCATGGCTGTTGCTGACGTAATCTCTATTTTGATTAGTGTGAAAAGTGCTATTTTGAGCCCTATTCAAGATGGGTTTTTTGAGTGCTTTGCACTAATCATGTCAATTAAGCCAATTGATGTGTGCAGGTCCACTTAGTACC